>SJXQ01001130.1:0-96099 GCA_006408695.1 Aepyceros melampus
GACTGGAGTGGGTTGTCATTCCCTTCTGTTAATCAAACTAGCAGCGGCCGACCCCACCAGGTCTGTCATATCGGAGGAGGGTGTACAACAGAGTCCAATAGTCCTGTTGGAGCCGAGCTCCAGAACAGCCGGGAATTTATTATCGTTTGCTCACCCGTAAGTGGCAAAGTCCTCCTAGGGACCCGGAGAAGCAACTCACCGCAAAACATTGACGGGTTTTCCCGAGTCAAGCAGGTGCGGCCCGCTCTCGCCTTTCCCAGCCCCCTCCCCTGCGCTACCCGTCTCCAGCACGACTTCCGCCGCGCAGGGGGTTCAACCCCGCGGTCTCAGGGCTGGTGGCTTCGGGGTGGCGAGAGTAGACAGAACATTTGCTGGGGCCCGTCCTGGGTTCGTACTCACCGCCCACTGCTTCTCCGCCCCCGGTCCTGCGATCGGCGGGGCGCGGTCCTCGCCTGCCCGGTCCAGCCAAGGTCTCTTTCGTGCAGGTTGAGACTGTCGAGTTTGCAACCACGAGAGAAGTTCCGAAACTCTCCTTGGGGTTTTCAGTTTGAATAACTCTTTCGAATCTCAGCCCGACGCCCCGCGGCCCCGGCTCGGGGGAAGCTCGGCCGGCGGCGTTCGGAGAGGCGTCGCTGGAGCGGGGACCCCGGGCGGGCGCGGCAGAGGGACTCCGGACCGAGGTGCTGCGCTCGGGGGATGGCGCCCCGGGAGGCCCGCCCGGCCAGTGAATGAGTCTCTGTAAGGAAGTGCCCAGGGTTGGGGGGTGATGACGAGGCTCTTTCCGGTTGTCAGTCTGGGCGCCGCCGCCGTGACTTCGGGGACCCAGAAGAGCTGACTCATTTGAAAAGACTCTGACGCTGGGAAAGATTGAGGGCAGGAGGAGAAGGGGACAACAGAGGATGAGATGGTTGGATGGCATCACCGACTCAATGGACATGGTTTGGGTGGACTCCAGGAGTTGGTGATGGACAGGGAGGCCTGGCGTGCTGCGGTTCATGGGGTCGAAAAGAGTCGGACACGACGAGTGACTGAACTGAACTGAAATAAATAGATGAGCTAAATAAAATACATGGCAGCAGGCTGTTTATTCTTCCGACTGTTCTGTTACTCCCACCGCCTTTCTAGGTGGTCTGTGATCAAGTCTGGGACAAGTTAGAGGGCTAAGGGCACCACTCCACCTCTAGGAACAGTCCCTTTCTGCTCCTCCCCCACAGTGGTTTCACGTTCACCTTGAACCTCCAGGGTCCGAGGGACATGGTCTTCCCCAGCACCCCTCACTTTACACTGCCTCCTACATGGAATGTCTGTTATGTATTGGTTTGATCTGATTTCAAATCCACTTGCTTTTGACTTAAATGAAGTTGTACTACTTGTTTATGACTTAAATGAAATGTTCTAGTCCACTTGTTTATAACAAAAACAAAAAAGCTAGTTTTTCATGGTAAAGTTATTTTGAGACTAGAATGATGTAAGATGTGACAGAGTGTCCTTTCATCCGTTGTGGTTCATAAACACTTTTTAGACCATCTGCCAAGGGTTCTCCCTGGGAGCTTGTTCAGAGAGCACACACATTATGGAGTGTGAGTTCTTTATCTATTCTGATGTCAGTCACTTACCAGATATGTGTGCTCGTTCTTGTGTTCAGTCGCTCAGATGTGTTTGACTCTCTGTGATGCTATGGATGGTAGACCCTCAGGCTCCCCTATCCATGGGATTTGCCAGGCAAGAATGCTAGAGTGAGTTGCTATGTCCTCCTCCAGGGAATCTTCCTGATCCAGGATCAAACTTGTGTCTCCTGCGTTGGCAGGTGGATTCTTTACCAATGAGCCACCTGGAAGCCCTACCAGAACCAGGACTTGCAAATATCTTCTCTCATTTTTTCACTTTCTTCATGGTAACCTTTAAAAATCAAAAAAAAAAAAATTTTTTTTTAAGTCTTTTTTTTTCCTGTTGTCTTTTGTGGCTAGTATTGTATTTAAGAAGAGTTTTGTCAAAGGCAAAGATTCACTCATCTTTTCTTCTAAGACTTTCACAGTTTTATCTCTCAATGTATGTCTATGATCCAATTTGAGTTAATTTTGTATATGGTATAAGGGGGCAGGTCAACCTCATTCTTTTGCTTGTGACTCTCCAGTTGCCCCAGCATCTTTTGCTGAAAACACTCTTCTTTGCCCACGACTTGAAAATCAATTGACCATTGTGGACTTAAAAAATAGTCACAACCTAGAAGTTGAGAGTTGTGTTTTATTTGGTGGGAATTTTTAAGACATAAATCCCAGAGGTAGCATCTCAAGTAGCCTTGAGAGAACTCTTCCAAGAAGGCAGCAGGGAGGACTCAGGTGATGTAGAAGTTTGCAAGAATGGGCAGGTAGTCTGAACATCAAAAGTATTTTTGTGAATTAAGGAAAACCAGATATCTCAAGTTAGGGAATTTAGTGCTTTCCTATATATGGGAAGATGCAAGAGTTTGGGCTCACTAAAATAATTCCTTTCATTACCTAGAAGTTGAGAGTTGTGTTTTATTTGGTGGGAATTTTTAAGACATAAATCCCAGAGGTAGCATCTCAAGTAGCCTTGAGAGAACTCTTCCAAGAAGGCAGCAGGGAGGACTCAGGTGATGTAGAAGTTTGCAAGAATGGGCAGGTAGTCTGAACATCAAAAGTATTTTTGTGAATTAAGGAAAACCAGATATCTCAAGTTAGGGAATTTAGTGCTTTCCTATATTTGGGAAGATGCAAGAGTTTGGGCTCACTAAAATAATTCCTTTCATATGCATCTCAGCTCTCTGAGGCCACTTTGTGTTTTCACCTTCCGAGTTCCTCAGGGCTCCCAGCAGCAAGTGGCTGCAGCCTGATTCCTGCCATATCACACAGGTGTTCTTTTCTCTCCTGAGTACTCTGTAGGGCCAGAATCACTGATGACTGTGACATCGTTGTTTACTGACATAACAGGAAATATTCCATTTTCCAGTCCTTTCCCTTGGTCAAAAATTCGACCAATATTTGGGAGACATTTCATGACCAATTTTGGTCTCACAGTGCTGGGAGGCTCATCCCAGGTCAAGTGAAGGTTTTCATTGATATATCGCTCCAGGTGTTAGTTTCTGGATTAGACCCATTGATAGACAATAAAATATTTTCTGGGTCCTCTATCTTTTAACCTATTGTGATCCAGGAGATAGTTCCCTGCTTTGCTTTTCCCATACCTAGAGTCATACTGTTATAATTATTGATCACATACAAAACTAAGTATTTGATTAATTGTTTTAAGTCACGGTTACATGTGTTGGAAGCCTGCTTATACATTCTAAGAGACAACAGTCTTACAAAATAGAATATAACTAATGTAGCTGTTACTANTACAGGAGCACAGGCCCAGGCACCATGCCTTGGGTGGGGTCCTGGAAGGCAGGGTATCACCTCCTGGGCAGCCAGTCCAGCTAAACCACACCCTCACCATCCTAAGAGCAGGTGGACAGGCGCCCACCAGGGTGGACCCTTTCCCTCCCCATTTTCTCATGTCCCCCTCTCCCCCACCAGAGCCCCAGATCCAGGACACTCACTGCCCAGAGTCTTCCTGTCTTCTGTCAGCAGCAGTATCAGCAAAAGATGACCTGCGGTGTGAGCCACTGACATTCCTCCCTGCAGCTTTAGGAGAGTGACCAGCGAAAGGTAGCCCGGGGTGTGTCTATACCTCTGTCTCCTGGCACCGCCCAAAGTCTTCAGTCCTAGACTGAGGAAGCCGTGTTGAAAAACAAGAAAAATAACACTTATACCCAGGAAGTATTTCTTAAGTTTCAAATGTAATTACTCATTAAAAAAAAATAGTCATGACATTACAAAGCCAATTACACTTTGAATAACTATCCTCCCTCCAAAAAAGCCCTTTTCTGGTGTGAGCAAGAAAAGCCCCGTTTTGTTGGCTCTTCTGCTCATTCCTTGGACCACTTCCTGCTCTGATCTTTCTTTGAAGTCTCTTCCTCCCTCACCCACACCGCACCGCCGCTGCCATCTCCTGCTCAGTTATCCCTTCTTTTCTCCTACATCCACTTTCCATCCTAACCTCTCAAACTTTCTCTTTAATGATTACGATTCACTACATGTTAGTCACTCAGTCGTGTCCGACTCTTTGCGACCCCATGGACTGTTTAGTCTGCCAGGCTCCTCTGTCCATGGGATTCTCCAGGCAAAAAGACTGGAGTGGGTTGTCATTCCCTTCTGTTAATCAAACTAGCAGCGGCCGACCCCACCAGGTCTGTCATATCGGAGGAGAGTGTACAACAGAGTCCAATAGTCCTGTTGGAGCCGAGCTCCAGAACAGCCGGGAATTTATTATCGTAAGTTGCAAAGTCCTCCTAGGGACCCGGAGAAGCAACTCACCGCAAAACATTGACGGGTTTTCCCGAGTCAAGCAGCAGCGTCCCCCTCCCGCCTTTCCCAGCCCCCTCCCCTGCGCTACCCGTCTCCAGCACGACTTCCGCCGCGCAGGGGGTTCAACCCCGCGGTCTCCGGGCTGGTGCTTCGGGGTGGTGAGAGAAGAAGGAACATTTGCTGGGGTCCGTCCTGGGTTCGTACTCACCGCCCCCTCCTTCTCCGCACCCGGTCCTGCGATCGGCGGGGCGCGGTCCTCGCCTGCCCGGTCCAGCCAAGGTCTCTTTCGTGCAGGTTGAGACTGTGGAGTTTGCAACCACAAGAGAAGTTCCGAAACTCTCCTTGGGGTTTTCAGTTTGAATCGCTCTTTCGAATCTCAGCCCGACGCCCCGTGGCCCGGCTCGGAGGAAGCTAGGCCGGCGGCGTTCAGAGAGGCGTCGCTGGAGCGGGGACCCCGGGCGGGCGCGGCAGAGGGACTCCGGGCCGAGGTGCTGCGCTCGGGGAATGGCGCCCCGGGAGGCCCGCCCGGCCAGTGAATGAGTGTCTGTAAGGAAGTGCCCAGGGTTGGGGAGTTGATGACGAGGCTCTTTCCGATTGTCAGTCTGGGCGCCGCCGCCGTGACTTCGGGGACCCAGGACCTGGGACGGGGGCCGGCCAAGGAGCCACCCACGGGCGACTTCTCGGTCCTGCCCGGGCGAGTTTCAGGGCGCTCAGGCTCCGCCCTCTCTTCTCTAGCATCCTATCTTGTGTTTCCTGGCCACCTGACTACTGCCCCAAGTCCTTCGTGAATGCATTCCTTATAAGGGCAGCTCAGTTAGAACTGGAAATGGAACGACAGACTGGTTTCAAATAGGAAAAGGAGTACATCAAGGCTGTATGTTGTCACCCTGCTTATTTAACGTATATGCAGAGTACATCATCAGAAACGCTGGGCTGGAAGGAAGAACAAGCTGGAATCAAGATTGCCCGGAGAAATATCAATAACCTCAGATATGCAGATGACACCACCCTTATGGCAGAAAGCGAAGAAGAACTAAAGAGCCTCTTGATGAAAGTGATAGAGGAGAGTGAAAAAGTTGGCTTGACATTCAGAAAATGAAGATCATGGCATCTGGTCCCATCACTTCATGGCAAATAGATGGGGAAACAGTGGAAACAGTGTCAGACTTATTTTTCTGGGCTCCAAAATCACTGCAGATGGTGATTGCAGACATGAAATTAAAAGACGCTTACTCCTTGGAAGGAAAGTTATGAACAACCCAGACAGCATATTAAAAAGCAGAGACATTACTTTGTCAACAGAGGTCAGTCAAGTCAAGGCTATGGTTTTCCCAGTGGTCATGCATGTATGGATGTGAGAGTTGGACTAGAAAGAAAGCTGAGTGCAGAAGAATTGATACTTTTGAACTGTGGTGTTGGAGAAGAATCTTGAGAGTCCCTTGGACAGCAAGGAGATCCAACCAGTTCATCCTAAGGGAGTTCAGTCCTGGGTATTCATTGGTAGGACTGATGTTGAAGCTGAAACTCCAATATTTTGGCCACCTGATGTGAAGAGTTGACTCATTTGAAAAGACCCTGATGCTGGGAAAGATTGAGGGCAGGAGGAGAAGGGGATGACAGAGGATGAGAGGGTTGGATGGCATCACCGACTCAATGGACATGGTTTGGGTGGACTCCGGGAGTTGGTGATGGACAGGCAGGCCTGTGTGCTGCGGTTCATGGGGTCGCAAAGAGTCAGACACGACTGAGTGACTGAACTGAACTGAAATAAATAGACGAGCTAAATAAAATACATGGCAGCAGGCTGTTTATTCTTCCAACTGTTCTGTTACTCCCACTGCCTTTCTAGGCGGTCTGTGATCAAATCTGGGACAAGTTAGAGGGCACAGGGCACCACCCCACCTCTAGGAACTGTCCCTCTCTGCTCCTCTCCCACAGTGGTTCCATGATCACCTTGAACCTCCAGGGTCCGAGGGACACGGTCTTTCCCAGCACCCCTCACTTCACATTGCCTCCTACATGGAATGTCTGTTGTGTATTGGTTTGTTCTGATTTCAAATCCACTTGCTTTTGACTTAAATAACGTTGTACTACTTGTTTATGACTTAAATGAAAATCACTGCAGATGGTGACTGCAGCCATGAAATTAAAAGGCGTTTACTCCTTGGAAGAAAAGTTATGACCAACCTAGATATTATATTCAAAAGCAGAGACATTACTTTGCCGACTAAGGTCCGTCTAGTCAAGGCTATGGTTTTTCCTGTGGTCCTGTTAAGCTCAACATTCAGAAAACGAAGATCATGGCATCTGGCCCCATCACTTCATGGGAAATAGATGGGGAAACAGTAGAAACAGTGTCAGACTTTGTTTTTTTGGGCTCCAAAATCACTGCAGATGGTGACTGCAGCCATGAAATTAAAAGGCGCTTACTCCTTGGAAGAAAAGTTATGACCAACCTAGATAGTATATTCAAAAGCAGAGACATTACTTTGCCGACTAAGGTCCGTCTAGTCAAGGCTATGGTTTTTCCTGTGGTCCTGTATGGATGTGAGAGTTGGACTGTGAAGAAGGCTGAGCGCAGAAGAATTGATGCTTTTGAACTGTGGTGTTGGAGAAGACTCTTGAGAGTCCCTTGGACTGCAAGGAGATCCAACCAGTCCATTCTGAGGGAGATAACACTGGGATTTCTTTGGAAGGAATGATACTAAAACTGAAGCTCCAGTACTTTGGCCACCTGATGCAAAGAGTTGACTCATTGGAAAAGACCCTGATGCTGGGAGGGATTGGGGGCAGGAGGAGAAGGGGACGACAGAGGATGAGGTGGCTGGATGGCATCACGGACTCGATGGACGTGAGTCTAAGTGAACTCCGGGAGTTGGTGATGGACAGGGAGGCCTGGAGTGCTGCGATTCATGGGGTCGCAGAGAGTCGGACACGACTGCGCGACTGAACTGAACGAACTGAAAACATGGACACAATTTAAATGTGCATCAACGGATGAATGGATAAAGAACATGTGTGTGTATGTACAGCGGACTATTACTCAGCCATTAAAAAGTAATGAAATAATGGCATCTGAGCAACATGGATTCAACTAGAGATGATCATAGTAAATAAAGTAAATTAGAAAGAGAAAGAGAAATGCTATCTGATGTCACTTATGTGTAGAATCGAAAATATGATATAAATGATTCACAAAGGTGAAAACAAAACTAGACTTTGTGAAGCAAAACTAGACTCAGATATAGAAAACAGAATTGTGATTGCCAAGTCTGTGGTTACATATATGTGTGTGTGTGTGTGTGTGTGTGTGTGTGTTAGTTACTCAGTCATATCCAACTCTCTACGACCCCATGGACTGTAGCCCACAGGCTCCTCTGTCCGTGGAATTCTCCAGGCAAGAATACTGCCATTCGCTAATCCAGGGGATCTTCCTGAGCCAGGGATTGAACCCAGGTCTCCTGCATTATAGGCAGATTCTTTACGTCTGAGCCACCAGGGAAGTGTGTGTGTGTGTGTGTGTGTGTGTGTGTATATATATGCATGCTAAGTCTTTTCAGTCGTGTCCCACTCTTTGCAACATGGACTGTAGCTTCCCAGGCTCCTCTGCCCAGGGAATATCCAGGCAAAAATACTGGAGTGGGTTGCTATGTCCTCCTCCAGGGGATCTTCCTGACCTAGGGATCGAAGCCACATTCTTACATCTCTTGCATTGATAGGAGTGTTCTTTGACATTAGCTCATGTGGGGAATTTCACGTATATACACATACATAAATCTGAATCATTTTTCAGTACATCTGAAACTAACACATTGTAAAGCAACTATACTCAAATAAAATATAAACAAACAAGTAAAATAAAATGATGCTCAAAGTCACTAATCATTGGGGAAATACAACTGAAAATCATAAATAGTTGTCACCTCACATTTGTTCAGTTCATTTCAGTTCAGTTCAGTTGCTCAGTCGTGTCCAAATCTTTGCGACCCCATGAATTGCAGCATGCCAGGCTGCCTTGTCCATCACCACCAACTCACAGAGTTCACTCAAACTCACATCCATCGAGTCGGTGATGCCATCCAGCCATCTCATCCTCGGTCGTCCCCTTTTTCTCCTGCCCCCTAACCCTCCCAGCATCAAAGTCTTTCCAGTGAGTCAACTCTTCGCATGAGGTGGCCAAAGTACTGGAGTTTCAGCTTTAGCATCATTCCTTCCAAAGAACACCCAGGGCTGATCTCCTTTAGAATGGACTGGTTGGATCTCCTTGCATTCCAAGGGACTCTCAAGAGTCTTCTCCAACACCACAGTTCAAAAGCATCAATTCTTCAGCACTCAGCTTTCTTCACAGTCCAACTCTCGCATCCATACATGACCACAGGAAAAACCATGGCCTTGACTAGATGGACCTTTGTTGGCAAAGTAATGTCTCTGCTTTTCAATATGCTATCTAGGTTGGTCATAACTTTTCTTCCAAGGAATAAGCATCTTTTAATTTCATGGCTGCAATCACCTTCTACAGTGATTTTGGAGCCCCCAAAAATAAAGTCTGACACTGTTTCCACCGTTTCCCCATCTATTTCCCATGAAGTGATGGGCCAGATGCCATGATCTTCGTTTTCTGAATGTTGAGCTTTAAGCCAACTTTTTCACTGTCCTCTTTCACTTTCATCAAGAGGCTTTTTAGTTCCTCTTCACTTTCTGCCATAATGGTGGTATCACTGCATATCTGAGGTTATTGATATTTCTCCCAGCAATCTTGTCAGCATGTCTAATATCAATAAAAACAAAAGACAACAAATCTTGGTGAGGATCTGAGGGAATTGGATCACTAGTACACTGCTAGTGAGGATGCAAAATGACACAGCTGCTTTTGAAAACAGTACAAAATCTCTCAAGAAGTTAAGAACAAAACAATCCACTTGTGAGCAATTCCACTTCAGATTATTTACCTAAAAAAACACCTGAAATCAGAAATTTGAAGATGTATTAGCCCCCCTATTTCATTGCAATACTACTCACAATAATGAAAATGTTGTGAATATCCTAAATATACATTGATATAAAATGGATTTAAAATGTGGTATCTACATACAATGGAATATTATTCAGCTTTAAAAATCAAGGAAATCCTGCAATGTGTAAAAGTATGTAAGAACCTAGAGGACATAATGATAAGTGAAATAAAACAGTCACATATGGACAAAATAGTCCATGATTCCACTTATATGGGTTACATAGTCAAATTCACAAAAGGAGAAGATTGTGTTTACTAGGAGCCAGTGGGAAGGCAAATGTGGAGTTTGCTAATCATTGGGTACAAAATTTCAGTTATGCAAGTTGAATAAATTCTAGAGATCTGATATACAACTTTGTGCCTAAAGATAACAACACTATATTATACAATTTAAAATATGTTAAGTGGGTAGATCTCACGTTGTGTTCTTACCACAATATATTTCTTCTAAAAGTCAAACAAAAATTTAAATGTAGCAGATGCAAAAGTTAAGATGACAATTTAAAAGACCTGTGTGTCTTGGAATCATATCTGCAGAGAATCAAGGAAAAACTAAAGTGTTTGGGAAAATGTTTCATCATTACCATTAAAACAGGAGCAATATGGTGGCTCAGATGGTAAAGTGTCTGCCTGCAATGCGGGAGATATGGGTTCGATTCCTGGGTCAGGAAGATCCTCTGGAGAAGGAAATGGCAATCCACCCCAGTACTCTTGCCTGGAAAATCCATGGACAGAGAAGCCTGAGAGGCTACAGTCCATGGGGTCGCAAAGAGTCGGACATGACTGAGTGACTTCACTTCACTTCACTTCACTTCAAAGGAAAATAGGCTGATAAAGTGGAAGAAACGAGATTTCTTTAGGAAAAATTTCAACTGCAGAGAGAGCAGACAAGAGTAAGATGAAGTAGAAATTGAGAAGTTGAATGTGTATATATACAAAGAAAACAAAAGAGAGGTTGTGTCAGATTTCTGTATCTAGTTTGAATTGATTTAGGACTGCCTGGATGAAAATAGTATTATAATTTATTTCATGGCTCTCCCCTCTCACGTCTAATCATTTGTTTCAGCCTAGAAGTTATTTTTACAAATGCTGAAACTTTCCTATTTTCTACACAAAATCCTTAGCATCAAATTCAAGGCCTCTCCAACCTGGATCTAGCCAGTCTTCCTGATCATATCTCATTTGTTCAGGCATTCAGTTTTTAGTAGCATTTATTTGGAACTTACCAGTTGGCAGGCACTTTGCTAGCACATGGGAGACAAAGTTAACAAGAGGTATGCAGCCTCCTGCAACAGAGATTTACTGCTACTGCTGCTAAGTCGCTTCAGTCGTGTCCGACTCTGTGCGACCCCATGGACGGCAACCCACCAAGCTCCCCTGTCCCTGGGATTCTCCAGGCAAGAACACTGGGGTGGGTTGCCATTTCCTTCTCCAGTGCATGAAAGTGAAAAGTGAAAGTCTAGTCGCTCAGTCGTATCCGACTCTTAGCGACTCCATGGACTGCAGCCTACCAGGCTCCTCCATCCATAGGATTTTCCAGGCAAGAGTACTGGAGTGGTAGAGATTTACTATCTTGATGGAAAGACAAATATTGTAGACAATCTCCAAAGCTGATTTTTGGATGGAAGTTTAATAAGAATAAAAGAGATATACAACCATACAAGGTCATATAACAAAGGGACTTAACCAAGCCTTCTCTGTCAAATAAGTGAGAAAATGGTAGTTAGGTTTAGCTCTAAATTTGAGTAGTATTAGCTACTCAAGGTAGAGGGAGGTAGAGGGAGAGAGGTCTTTCCAAGAAAGAGGGGAAACCATGTGAGATCATAAGGTAGTCGGGAGCAGTCACTGCCCACTTATAGATGTAAAATGTGTGTAATGTACAGTTGGAGCTCAAGAGAACCCTCAAGAATTAGCAGCAAGTCAGGGCACAAATGACCAAGAGGAAGTTGCATCATTACAACTATTTGTCAAGCTGGGTGAAATGTAGAGATTAATTATGAGACCACAGGGGTTCTAAACCAGAGGCAGTCATTACTTGAAGTAGTTGAAAGAAGGTGACTATTGCTCCTAATGTAAGCAGAAACAAGAGATGAGGCTGGAAGTTTCCACAGGGGGCTGATCATGTAGGTATGGAGGCGTTATGAGGCTTGTGGCCTTCACCTAGAGCAACTGGAAACCACTGATGTTTCCTAAAGTGGGGAAAGACAGGATCGTACATGCATTTTATTTTTACTGAAGCATAGTTGACTTGAAATATGTTGGTTTCAGGTGTGCAGCATAGTGATTGGATATTTTTATACATCACAACATGATCACCACTATGAGTCTAGTTAACATGTTACCAAAGCTTTTACAATTTTATTGTCTACTTTCCCTATGCTGTACTTATTCATTTTTATAATTGGAAATTTGTTCCTCTTATTCCCCTTTACCTATTCCATCTGTCCGCTCACACCTCTTCCCTCTGGTATACTTGCATTTTTTAAAAGATCAGCATAAAGTAAATTATGGTTTATAAAGTGAAGTATGGTGGTGAAAGGCATGCATGAACCAAGCAAGGGTGGATGGAGACTTGCTCTCATTCACAATTCCCTGAAGGAAAAAAGGTGAAAGTGATAGCTGCTCAGTCATGTCCGACTCTTTCTGACCCCATGGACCACAGCCCACCAAGCTCCTCTGTCCTTGGCATTCTCTAGGCAAGAATACTACAGACAGTAGCCATTCCCTTCTCCAGGGGATCTTTCCGACCCAGGGATAAAACCCCTGTCTCTGCCTTGCAGGAGGATTCATTATCATCTGAGCCACCAAGGAAGCCCTACCTGTGCCTTAAGACGTCAGTCATCTCTGCTTCACTGCTCACTCTTTCTTCCTTTTGAAATATGCTGCCTCCTTCAACTTCTTTTCTATCTCACCATATTGAAGTCTCATATGTCCTTCCTTGCCCAACCAAAATTCTGCTCCTTCATAACCTAATGGCAGTTAGACTCAAAATGGTTCTGAAAGTTCACCTTATCCTCCAGGATTAAATTCCTCTTACTCTCGATAGCCTCATTTGTACTTGGAACATTTCTATACCACTTCATCATACATTAGTTTACGTTTATTCTGCGTTAGGTGCAAGGATTTTTTCCTCATCCTCAATATTTATGAAGTCACATATCATATCTATCTCTTTGTATCCTTTTAGTGTCTAGGAGAGTGACTTACAAGTAGCAGATGGAAGCTTAAAAAAAAATTAACCATCTATCATACAGAGACTCTTAATGCATGATTTTGAAGTATGTTAACAGAGACATCCAGATGGAGAGTTCAGCAGCGAACCCAACTGCTTTCTGCATAGATTACACTCATTACTCCATTGCTGGGCTGCCAATATCATTTGATCCACATGTTAAGACTGGGTTTTTAGAGATTTCATCAATTAGTATTTGCCTCTCCAGTTGAAAAACAATGCAACCTTTTAAATGTTTTACTTCCAGAGTTAATAGATGCTGCTTGTATGGTTGACAGATGTGATTAATAAAACCCATTAGTAAAAAAAAAAAAAAGAACAAAAATAATTGCTTTGTGAAATGGGAAATGGTAATTGCTAGAGACAAAACGAGAATCACTGTGCTTGGATGGGCAGTGCTAAAGTATATAATTGCTTAGTGTTCTCCCTTTGTGTTTTTACAGGAGTGACAACTAGTGCTTTCTTGTCAGTCCACTGCTTTATTTGTACCATACACCTGCTGCTTTTGAATACAATAATTAAATCATTTAATGTACAATTCTATACCTTCTTTCAAACTACATAACTCTGCTTAGTTAAAAAGAATAAAAATGAGAGCTTGCAAAGTATCTGTCTGACATTGTGCTATTTAGTTACTGAGATAAATCTCTTAACGGCCACATGTATATAAAAGCATCTTACTTCCTCTGAAGGGCAGCTTCCTTAGGTACTTGTGTTGTTTTTCTCCAACCCATTTTATCTGACACCAAACATAGGTTTCATATTTCCAAGTAAAGTATAACATCTCTCAAGGTTTGTTGACATGTTTCCAATCCTGTGGGTGTCTCCCAGGCAACAGAATTTTAGGGGGACTAAACATAGTCCATGACAAACATATGGAAATTGAGATGTTGATCAAATGAACAGTGCAAGTAGAAACTAGAAAAATGACAGGCCTTATATAGATGCTTGTCACCTAATATTACTGCAAGAGGCAAGTAGTGAAAATTGACTGCTGATGTAACAGCCTGTAACAGGGAGAGCCAGAGGTAGGCTGTGGGGCTGGCTGCTTTGACCAATGTAGGCAGAATAATTTTCCTAACTTCCCAAATAGGGCCACATCCTAACTCCCAGAAACTATAATTATGTTAGGTGACATGAAAAGGGGGAATTAAGGTTGCTAATCAGCTGACTTTAAAATAAGATTACCCTGAATTATCTAGGTGAATCCAGTATAATCACAAGGATCCTTAAAAGTGGGAAAAGGAGAGGCCTGAGAGTCAGAGAGAGCTGTGACTATAAAGAGACAGTCAGAGACAAATGCAACATTGCTGGCTTTGAAGATGAGGAGGGGATCCAAGAGCTAAGGAAGGCTGACAGCCTGTTCAAGAGAAGGAAGGAAATGAATTCTCCTCTAGAATTTCCAGAAAGAAATGCAGCTTTGCCAACACCTTAATTTTTGCCCAGTGAGACCTGGTTTGATTTCTGACCTCCAGCAATGCATGGTAACAAATCTGTGTTGTTTTTGAGCCGTCAAATTTGAGGTAATTTGTTACAGCCACAATAGGGAAATAATACAACTAGCATTGTCTGTTTTTTCTTCCTGTTACAGGGCTGGGAACCTCAGGGAATCCTCAGGATTAAAAGAAGCTGTAAAAAGGTGGTTCATTCTACATGGAGAGCAGGTGGGAGAATGGAACTATATTAAGTCCAGTAGTTTTTAGACCATGAGGGATCCAATATACAGTGGTTTGGGCCAACACAAAAATATAGGACAGGAGTACTCCCTGACATAAGGATTTTTATAAAACCAACACCACCCGCTTTTCACAGTCTTCACCCCAGAATTTTACTGAGGCATCTAGATGGAAGGCCTAATATGCATATATGAGTATCTGAGGCCAAAAGATGTTTCTCAAGAGTCACACCTCCCAACCATCCCCTTTCCATCAGACAGTGGCTGGTGCTGCTGGCATTCTTGTCCTGAAAACTGAGGCAGGTCGGTATGGTACAAAATGGAAAATTGGACTCTCAATGAGTTGAATATAGCCTGTAATTGTGAACCATGAAATGGATTTGAAAGCCAAGTGGTTGCCAGAGTCAATAGGTAACATTACTGACAAACTCCATCATCTCAAATATGCCCAGGTCCAGGGCTCCCTGTCTCTGGCTTAGACAAACTGTCTTCATATGCTGGAGCAGTGAGTGAGATTGCACATCTCACTCAAATTCCTGCCTTAAGATTCTTTGTTTCTGGAGGTTCTTCCAGATCCTGGCCATTGGTTATGACATGGAGGTGGAAACTAAAGTCGAAGAGCGTATTTAAGTTTGGAAGAACATCATGCATTGTTATAGACAAGTCCTGTTATGAAGAGAATAGCGGAACAGGTATGCTGTGATAAGAGCTGTGATAGTAAAAGTACTTTTCTAATAGTAAAAGTATTTTCCATCATGCTGCTACTGCTGCTAAGTCGCTTCAGTCGTGTCCGACTCTGTGCGACCCCATAGACAGCAGCCTACCAGGTTCCTCCGTCCATGGGATTCTCCAGGCAAGAGTACTGGAGTGGGTTGCCATTGTCTTCTACATTTTTCATGAAAATAATGTAATTTCATTAGGCTATGGTCGGAGGATGTGCCAACTTGGTCTTAAAGAAAGGTAAGTTTGAATATGGAAGATGGTAGATTACAACCAGCCAAAATTAGGATACTAACAAGTGTCTGAATTTGGATATCTGGGTGCTTGCAAGTCCAAGAAAAAACAGGTCTTGTTCAGACACACACATGCACAAACACACACAGATATCTTAAGGAAAAGAACATAGAATGACATTACAGGAAATATTGTCATGAATTATGGGCATAAGTATGAGAAATGGAAAAACCAGGGATTTGGGGTATAACAGACCTTTGGGTCACCAAGGTTTGTGTACCAGATCCAGGTGTGTGTACTGGACTAATAAGATTTTATTTATATAGCATTCGATGTTTTGAATAGGCAAAAAGAGGCAGTCAAAATGCTTATGCAAGAAGCCTAATACAAGTGGTTAAAGTGAGGGATGTATTGTAGTTATTGAATCCCAGGGATGGGGGAGCCTGGTGGACTGCTGTCTATGGGGTCACACAGAGTTGGACACAACTGAAGCGACTTAGCAGCAGCAGCAGCAGCAGCAGCCACTCATATCCAGAGACTAAGGGCGAGTTTAACTGAATCCTGTGTAGCCTACCTCCTCTGCAAATCACAAAATTCCCAGGAGAGAAATGCATCTAAGGTATTAATACATAAAGTGTTTAGTCAGTCATGTCTGATTCTTTGTAATTCCATAGATTATAGCCCACCAGACTCTGTCTATGCAATTCTCCAGGCAAGAATACTAGAGTGGATTGCTATTCCCTTCTCCAGGGGATCTTCCCTATCCAGGGATTGAACACAGCTCTCCTGCCTTGCTGGCAGTTTCTTTACCATCTGAGCCACCAGGGGAGCCCTAATACATAAAGAGTGAGAAGCAAATCTACCCCTCCTTTGTTATTAGCTGAGTCTCCTGTAATATTTCCTACAGTAGAATTCTAGTAAAGCTTGATCTGAAATCTCAGTTCAATTTGGATGCCTCATCCGA
This sequence comes from Aepyceros melampus, assembly GCA_006408695.1. Taxonomy (NCBI): domain Eukaryota; kingdom Metazoa; phylum Chordata; class Mammalia; order Artiodactyla; family Bovidae; genus Aepyceros; species Aepyceros melampus. The sequence continues at coordinate 16,210 of SJXQ01001130.1, forward strand.
GTGTTAAATCATAGAATCTTATTCTTTGATCAGCACGTGGTATAGAAACACAAAGCAACTAAAACAGCAAACACTCTGTTTTAGCCTAAAACTGAGTATGATCAGAATCTAAAGAGACCTTGGCTCTAGTTCAGCATAGGTTCTAGTACACAGAAGAAAAGATAAGAAAAAGGAGATATGAGCACAGGACATTTTAGCACAATTATTTCATGCATTTATAAAATACACTCTAAATTTTATCTTGCCACTTAACCAATTATATTAATATTTCCTGCCCTTAAAGAAGCACAGGTTAAGATAGGCAGTAAAAAGTAATAGAGATGCTTTCTTTCACAATTCATAGTAGTAAACGTGGAATGCTTTGGTGTGATTCTCCTGGCAGTACTACCAATTCAAAGTGCATCAGTTAAGACAGCCCTGGTAGCTATAACAAATACTCTCTCTAAACTTCAGGTTCTTAAAGATGGGATTTTATTTCTTCCTCATGCAACACTCCACATGGAAAATCAAAAATCTAAGCTCTTTTCCATGACTGAGAGACTTTCACTCACTTTCACAAGTGCCTTCCATTCTGTGGTTCATCTCCTAGCCATGGGGTCATCTGCTTACAGCCAGTAGAAGAAGAGTGGAGAAGACATGCTTACTTCTTTACCATGAAGAAGCGACTCCATGTCACTTCCCACCTTCCATTGATTAGAACATGGCCATATTTGGATGGAAGTATGACCAGAATATACTGCCCCTGCCTGGGTAGCCACCCTGCATTGACAAGTTTACGCCTTGGAAGGGGAAGCACAAAGGTTTGCTTTTGACAGCCAATTACCACATACATCTTTGGCAAATCAATAAGCAATTCATGGGGATACTTCTGTCAGAAATTTTCTCCTTGGTGTCAAACCTATGGCTAAATTCTCTATATCATTCTGATCCCTACTGCCACCTTAAGGCATTTTCTTTAATTTACAATTTCTTTAATTTACTTATTTGTGTAAGTAAGTCTTGGTGGAAGCATCTATTTTGACTTTCCTGTTAGAAATAAACATGGGAATTACCACTTACTCTGCAAATTATAGGTAAAAAGAGCTATTGAATTAAAAACAAGAAAAGACACTCAATCTTTTCTTCTTCTCTAGACAGTCAGGTGGTGGCACCCCACTCCAGTACTCTTGCCTGGAAAATCCCATGGATGGAGGAGCCTGGTAGGCTGCAGTCCATGGGGTCACAAAGAGTAGGACAGGACTGAGTGACTTCACTTTCACTTCTCACTTTCATGCATTGGAGAAGGAAATGACAACCCACCCCAGTGTTCTTGCCTGGAGAATCCCAGGGACAGGGGAGCCTAGTGGGCTGCCATATTTGGGGTCGCACAGAGTCAGACATGACTGAAGCAACTTAGCAGCAGCAGCAGTCAGTCAGGTGTTCTGATTAAATATCTAAATTATCATTGCAGTGAGAGCAGAAAGGAAAAGAGGTCAGAATCAGAATAATGAGCTCATTCTCTGATGGCCTTTCTTCCATTCAGTTTGCCGGTTAAATCAGAAAAATAAATATCATTCAAATTCATACCTATAGGCTATGTGGCCATAAGGTCACATTCAATTTACAATGTGTAGGGAAGGGTTTGTGCAAGAGGAGAAGGGGAAATCCCCCCTCTTCATCTCTCATCCATACTGACTGGGCCTTATAAGTCTAAAACTTTCTGATTAGCACAGAATATCAGTTCAGTTCAGTCGCTCAGTCATGTCCGACTCTTTGCGACCCCAGGAATCGCAGCATGCCAGGCCTCGTGTCCATCACCAACTCCTGGAGTTTACTCAGACTGGAGTGTCCATCAAGTCAGTGATGCCATCCAGCCATCTCATCCTCGGTCGTCCCCTTCTTCTCCTGCCCCCAATCCCTCCCAGCATCAAAGTCTTTTCCAATGAGTCAGCTCTTCGCAAGAGGTGGCCAAAGTACTGGAGTTTCAGCTTTAGCATCATTCCTTCCAAAGAAATCCCAGGGTTGATCTCCTTCAGAATGGACTGGTTGGATCTCCTTGCAGTCCAAGGGACTCTCAAGAGTCTTCTCCAACACCACACTTCAAAAGCATCAATTCTTTGGTGCTCAGCCTTCTTCACAGTCCAACTCTCACATCCATACATGACCAGAGGAAAAACCATAGCCTTGACTAGACGGACCTTAGTCGGCAAAGTAATGTCTCTGCTTTTGAATATACTATCTAGGTTGGTCATAACTTTCCTTCCAAGGAGTAAGCGTCTTTTAATTTCATGGCTGCAGTCACCATCTGCAGTGATTTTGGAGCCCAAAAAATAAAGTCTGACACTGTTTCCACTGTTTCCCCATTCCCATGAAGTGATGGGACCAGATGCCATGATCTTCGTTTTCTGAATGCTGAGCTTTAAGCCAACTTTTTCACTCTCCTCTTTTACTTTCATCAAGAGGCTTTTTAGTTCCTCTTCACTTTCTGCCATAAGGGTGGTGTCATCTGCATATCTGAGGCACAGGATATAGATACAGTTTTTCATCCACCTGCATTCTCCTACTACTACAACCTGGGTAAGTTTAGAAAACTACGACTCATCAGTGCTGAAAATATTGTGAAGAAATGCTTAGATTCTAAAGAAAAACAAATATGTTTAATATATAAAATATTGAAAAAGTTAAGTAAGAGAATATCACATTCATTCCCAGAGTGTAATATTTTACTAGTTTTTTAAATTTAAATTTTAAAATAGCTCAATGTAGAAACAGTACCCTATCAATACAAATAACAGTAGCAAATCAATTGCTAAATTTTCCAATCAACCTGGACCTTAATATATAGAGCAAAATGATGAAGATTGCTTTGTAAAGACACTGAGAAACAATCAAAATGAAGATAGCTTTCTAATCCTGGTATTGTGTAAAATTATCAATAACTTTGGGGGCCAAATTAAGCATTAATAATTAGTCATATGAAAGGCAGGGAAAGTGGTTTCAAGTGATGTCTTAGTTTGAGCTGCTGTAACAGAGTACATCAAACTGAGCAGCTTAGATAAAAAGTACTTAGTTTTCATAGTTCTGGAAGCTGGGACTCCAAAATCAAGGTGCCAGCATAGTCAAGTTCTTGATGGGGCCTTCTTCCTGGTTACATACTCAAATGACCTTCCTTGATGGATGCATGCATAGAGAGTGATCTCATATTTTTTCCTCTTTTTATAAGGGCATTGATTTCGCCATAGGGCTCTCCTTCTTCAGGAACTCATCAAATCCTAATTATTTCCCAAGGTTCCAGATACCACCACACTGAGGATTAGGGCTTCAACATACGAATTTTCAGAGGATGCAAACATTCAATCCAAAACATCTGGCAATCACAGAAGCAGTGCAACTTAATACAGTTCATGTGGCCTGGGTAGATTTCTATGCCAACCTTCCAATAATGCCAAAATGTCTCGTCTCTGACTCTGTCTCTCTGCCTCTGTTTCTCTCTCTCTCTTTCCATCTCTTTCTTTTCCCTTCCCCACTTCTTTTATTTTCCCTTTATCTATGAAAACTTCTAGGTGCTCCTTTACAGAGTGTGTGTGTGTGTGTGTGTGTGTGCATGCACACATGCTAAGTTGCTTCAGTCATATCCAATTCTGTGCAACTTCATGGACTGTAGCCCACCAGGCTCCTCTGTCCATGGGATTCTCTAGACAAGAATGCTGGGATGGGTTGCAATGCCTTCCTCCGGAGATCTTCCTAACCCAGGGATTAAACCCACATCTCTTACATATCCTGCATTGGCAGGCTGGTTCTTTACCACTAGTGCCACCTGGGAAGCCCTACAGAGACAGCTTGCATGTGTACTAAGTTGCTTCAGTCATGGTCAACTCTTTGCAACCCTATGGACTGTAGCCTGTCAGGCTCCTCTGTCCATGGGATTCTCCAGGCAAGAATCCTGGAGTGGGCTGTGTGCCCTTCTCCAGGGGATCTTCCCAACCCAGGGGTCTTTTGTGTATTCATTCTCTCATTTATAAAATAGGACCAAAAATAATTCTAGGTTGCTGTGAAAATTAAATAAGACTTTCAATAGTAATGGATTTAGCAAAGTATTTGGTGCATGGTAGGCGATCCAAATATGTTAGCAGTAATAATGATGATGATTATCAAGAAAATGTATACCAGAGAAAGTTAAAGATACAAGAAAGCCTTTACTCTCTGATTGCAGCCATGAATTTAAAAGATGCTTACTCCTTGGAAGAAAAGTTATGACCAACCTAGATAGCATATTGAAAAGCAGAGACATTACTTTGCCAACAAAGGTCTGTCTAGTCAAGGCTATGGTTTTTCCAGTAGTCATGTATGGATGTGAGAGTTGGACTGTGAAGAAAGCTGAGTGCCGAAGAACTGATACTTTTGAACTGTGGTGTTGGAGAAGAATCTTGAGAGTGCCTTGGACTGCAAGGAGATCCAAACAGTCCATTCTAAAGGAGATCAGTCCTAGGTGCTCTTTGGAAGGAATGATGCTAAAGCTGAAACTCCAACACTTTGGCCACCTCATGCGAAGACTTGACTCATTGGGAAAGACTATGATGTTGGGAGGGATTGAGGGCAGGAGGATAAGGGGATGACAGAGGATGAGATGGCTGGATGGCATCACCAAATCGATGGACATGGGTTTGGGTGAACTCCGGGAGTTGGTGATGGACAGGGAAGCCTGGCGTGCTATGATTCATGGGGTCACAAAGAGTCGGACACGACTGAGTGACTGAACTGAAGTGAACTGAACTGCACGGCAATACTGGAGGGAGAATGAACTTCATTGAAAAAAAAAAAAAGGCAGGAGTGGTTTTTAAGCATGAGGTGAGCTAGTAGATTAGTACTAGAGAATGTTGGGGGAGTAGCAGATCAATCTAATCAGGCCATGCATGTTTGCTATATGGCCTGACTTAAATTCCCACCCTCCCACAGAGACTGGGAGATACAATTGTATCTCCTTTGATGATTCCGTTAGAAAAAACGGCTCCCAGGGCTACAAGAAAGTCATTCCTGGGTTGTAAACCTGGCAAAAGGGGCAAAGAATTATGTCTTAAAGGGGCAGAGAAAAAATACGCAATGAAAAGTTTACTTCAGTAACTATTCTAGGAAAAAGGAGGGGGGAACCTCAAGTCAGGAAACAAACTGTCTAAAGTTAGTCAAACTGAGGGGTCATCTTGTTGATAATATTCAGGATGAAGGTAAAAGTAACGGCAAACACACATGGATTATGAGGACAATGAATTAACAGTAAAATCATGTGCAATTCATATTCATTTTCTTTTAGATAAATGACACAATTTGAGCCCAAACATCACGTTGTGAGCACTTGTGGGGTGTTAATTACATAGGTTGAAAGCCTCATCAGTAAATCAGATTTCTATTCTTTTTTAATTTATAAATTCAGGGATTTAACACCAAAGTCAGCCACAGGGCATATGTATTATGGGAATTGAGAGAGAATGTATAACCCATTAGCATCTCATACTCGGGTTAAAATATTTGTACTTTCATAGATAAATCCTCTTTCTCCACCTCTAAGTTGACATATGAATGTGTTATTAGGATACTTTCAATATTAATCCTGTTTTAGATAGCCTCAGGCACCCTGAGAAGAATATCATAATAACTACTCATTGTGTAAAGGGTTGACAAGATTTGAGTCTGAAAATATTTCCTCTTCATGCTCTATGAAATTTCCTTTCTTGAGTTGTGTTGAAGCTGAAGTTAATTTTGATTATGGATAGAAAAGGCCACCCATTCTCAGCAACTAGACTAACAGGAATATGTAAATGAATTGAGTGTGCTGGCAAAATTAGATAGAAAAATGCAAATACCCTGGCAATTAGGTATTTAAGTCAAAGGAATATATGCAAATCACTTAGTTTTCACACTAGAAACTTATATTAAAATTCTGTTTTTGAATTTAGGAAAATGTTAATTATTTCTTTCATGCTTAAGATGTAAATCAGTTTTTCCTGTAAATATATCCAGAATAATTATTTTAAAATATGCTAAACAATAGCATAATAAACAACATATAGTATTGAGAGCGGGATCATCTGTGTTCATAAACAACTTCATCTCACATGACCTTTGATAAATCTCTTGTATTTCTGGACCTCAGGTTTTCATCTGTGAGAAAAATTGATGGAGGTGGCATGACATTTAAAACTAATTTTAAATTTCAAAGTAGTGAACACATTTCACTGTGGTCATTTTTGAGTTCCAGGTGAAACTCACTTGAATTCTAGATATATCTCATCTTGATTTTATCTGTGAAACTATCATAGGTGAAATCTAGGGTCTGTCTACATAAGATTGACTTCAGCCCTGATGCAAACCTGGAGGAAACTGAAAATTCTGTCTAAGACTTCTGTGAATGTGTAGTGAGCTTAGCTTCTCAAGCTTTTCTCTGCTTACTCCTACTTCTGCTTGTGCTTTCCCTGGTCCTCACTGAGTACTTTTGATGGAAAATTATTTCTTCTCCTTTTCTTTTCCAAAAACAAAATGACAAAAAGAAAGAAAAATGCACAGAAAACATTTTAGTAGACTTTACAGACTACTTTGGAGTCCCACAGTTTAAATAGTATAGGAAGTATCCAATTCTTGTCACTGTAGCCCCACTGCCACTGGAGCTTAAAGATCTAAGCGCAAGCAGCTAATTGTCTTGATGCTGTTCTCCTCTTCTAGCTGCACTTTGCTCTCAGGAGACAATAACAATATCAAAACCTCCCCAAAACAAATACAAATTCTTATTTTTTCACATAGAGAAACAATTTTATTTTTATTGCTTTAGTTCTACTTGCTCTGCAGGCCTTTAGGGTCTCACGTACTCCAGTGGATTGTCCTGATGTTTATCAAACAGTATCTGACTTAAAAAATAAATGCTTAGGTGCTAGTTGCTATAATTAAAAGGTTACTTCATCTTGCTATCCAAGGAAGAACTGTAATCATTAAAACAATTTTTTGGAAAATGTTAATAAATGTTTTGTCTTTCTCTAAAGAGGATAATGGTCTATAATGTCATTTTAATTTTAGATCAGGAGTTTGGAACCCTCTTAGTGTCCAATGTGAGATAGATAGCTTTTTTGGAGTCAATTCTGAACATGTGTACATGGTTCATTTTCATAATATTGCTATATAATCCTAGGTTTTATAGAGGCCTTTTCTGGTGTAACTGGAGATGCTATTCAAGATATAATATTCTAGTAGTAGTAATTATAAATCATTAATTAAGTTATATATAAGATTCATAAGGTCTTATTTCCTCTTCTATTCTCAGAGCCATGTTCAGTGCCCAGTGCTGAGTAAAAATTCAATAATGTCAAATAATGACAGAATGAAGAAATGAAGCAGAAACAGCATTTCATCAGTAGCCATAATATCAGTGCATCCTTTTGGGAATTCTGACATCTGTCTCTCTATTAATATTGTTTGATATTCATTTTTCAAGTGTTACTTCATGTAAGTCTGTATCCTCCTTTTTATCCCAATATGTTCAATCTCTTTTTACCATTCTCTTTTTCTTTTCTTGCTCTCCTTTTTTGCCTTCTTACTTGTGAATTAAATATTAGAAATGCTGATTCAATCTCCTAGAAGAATAAAACCCGATGAAGCATCTGAAAGCCTCTATTAAACATGTGATTAACTGTTTGGTCCCAATCACCATAGGCACTAATGAAGGCATCTGTTGGTATGAACATGTGCAGGAGCGATGGGAAGCACTTCTGTATGAAAGGGTATGAGCTGCCCTGCACATCCACCTCACACTGCCTGTTCTCTGGAATAGCTCATTACTGCAGATTCAGCAGGATAAAAAGGCCAATTCTAATATGCCTCATTACAATTTTTAGCTAACATAGTCAGAATGTTTGATAGATTCATAATGAAAATAACACAGGCAGAAACTAAGAATCAGTATTTTGAGGTCAAAGAAAAAAGGATCCATGGAACAAGAGTATCTAATACCTATCATTCTGATTTTTGACATCATAAACTGCTGCTGCTGCTGCCAAGTCGCTTCAGTCATGTCCGACTCTGTGCGACCCCATAGACGGCAGCCCACCAGGCTCCCCCGTCCCTGGGATTCTCCAGGCAAGAACACTGGAGTGGGTTGCCATTTCCTTCTCCAATGCATGAAAGTGAAAAGTGAAAGGGAATTCGCTCAGTCGTGTCTGACTCTTAGTGACCCCATGGACTGCAGCCCACCAGGCTCCTCTTCTATGGGATTTTCCAGGCGAGAGTGCTGGAGTGGGGTGTCATTGCCTTCTCCAGACATCATAAACACATACAATGTAATTACAAAAAGTGAACTAGATTGTTTTGCAAAGAAACCATAAATTTGGAGGAGGAATTATGCACGTTGGTTTTTATGGTAATGATCTTCAGAGATTATTTCTGTAATATTTTTCTGTGGTCCAATAATTCTGTTGATCAGAGATAATTATTCTCTTCAGAAGAGCACTGTTGAGATGATCAAGACTGTAATAGGATCTTTTCTGTAATTATTGATCTTGAATTAGAGATGGAATTTGTGTGTGCTGCTAAAGGGGAAAAGAAGTTATCTCTTGGTGATTGTAGGTGACTGGAAGGAAAAAGAAATGGGGACTATTTTTAATAAGTTAGACGTGGGTTGCAAAAGAGTATAGCAAAAGCACTCTATGATTTTTTTATGAGTCATATGCACCTTGGTTATCTGGCTTGTCCCTCAACAATGACCCATCCCCTGGTGTTCAGGGCCATTAAAAGAAATTGGGCCAAAAAGAGAAGGTACTTGAGAACATTAGTGTCTTAATATAAATATATTTCTTTTGCAGTCATTTGCACAAATATAAATCAGAACCCCAAATAGCAAACTGAAAAAGAAAGAAAAACTGTATCTAGGTAATTAAGCTTTTTGCAGCTGTTACCTGAATCTGTAGCTAATAATATCTACTAACACCTCAATTCCCTATGGATGAGACTGAATCTACACAAATACGTGTTATTTTTCTAACATGTTTCTTTTCTAAATATAGTTAATAAGACTGAGCTTAAAAATTTCATTTAGACTCTGGTAGGAGTAACTATGACTATATGCAGGTCAGGAAGCAACAGTTAGAACTGGACATGGAACAACAGACTGGTTTCAAATAGGAAAAGGAGTACGTCAAGGCTGTATATTGTCACCCTGCTTATTTAACTTATACGCAGAGTACATCTTGAGAAACGATGGGCTGGAAGCAGCACAAGCTGGAATCAAATTGCCAGGAGAAATAGCAATAACCTCAGATATGCAGATGACACCATCCTTATGGCAGAAAGTGAAGAGGAACTAAAAAGCCTCTTGATGAAAGTGAAAGAGGAGAGTGAAAAAGTTGGCTTAAAGCTCAACATTCAGAAAACGAAGATCATGCCATCTGGTCCCATCACTTCATGGGAAATAGATGGGGAAATAGTGGAAACAGTGTCAGACTTTATTTTGGGAGGCTCCAAAATCACTGCAGATGGTGATTGCGGCCATGAAATTAAAAGACACTTACTCCTTGGAAGGAAAGTTATGACCAACCTAGACAGCATATTAAAAAAGCAGAGACATTACTTTGCCAACAAAGGTCCATCTAGTCAAGGCTATGGTTTTTCCAGTAGTCATGTATGGATGTGAGAGTTGGACTGTGAAGAAGGCTGAGCACCAATGAATTCTTGCTTTTGAACTGTGGTGTTGAAGAAGACTCTTGAGAGTCCCTTGGACTGCAAGGAGATCCAACCAGTCCATTCTGAAGGAGATCAGCCCTGGGTGTTCCTTGGAAGGAATGATGCTAAAGCTGAAACTCCAGTACTTTGGCCACCTCATGTGAACAGTAGACTCATTGGAAAAGACTCTGATGCTGGGAGGGATTGGGGGCAGGAAGAGAAGGGGACAACAGAGGATGAGATGGCTGGATGGCATCAACGACTTGATGGATGTGAGTTTGAGTGAACTCTGGGAGATGGTGATGGACAGGGAGGCCTGGCATACTGCGATTCCTGGGGTTGCAAAGAGTCAGACACGACTGAGCAACTGAACTGAACTGAACTGAAATGAGGAGTAACTATTTGGAGTTTTATTTTTAAAAGTTCCTTAAATATTTCAAGATGAAGATTTATAGAACTAAATAGTAAAAATCCATGTAATAACAATTCATATTTTTAGGTAATTATTTTGTAAAATGAAATTAAATAAATTATTATATGGCTAATTAATTATGCTCCTTTATAATAATTGAGATGAGTATATCATACCTATAAGAACATGAAAGAGGTTCACACATCCATACATGGGCATGCTGCACAGTCTACTTTGCTTCTAGGCTTTTCTACCTTCTCTTTGAGAAGAAAAATCTAATAAATAGCACCTCCTTTCCCTACCTAAGTTCTAAACCAATTATGAAATGAGATGAAAGATGCAGGAAAAAAACCCCAAATATCATAAAGACTCAGTAAGAAAAATCAGTTAAGGGCAAGCACCTAAATGGAATTGTTCCTGCTTGCTCACTCAGGCTAGATCATGGAACAGGGCATCAGAGAGAAAATTAAGTCTGCAGAACAGTCTCACTTACAGAAATTGTTTTCTCCTACTGATTAAAGCTGAGATAAAACATCAGAAATGAAACTCCCTATTAAGGAATTTTGAAAGACACGTTCCACACATTTGAGTACATGGATTAGTGGCTATAGCCTAACGACCTGGTAATGAGCTCCACTTTCATGGGAAAGAATAAGGTAGTCAAAGAGACAGAAATACGTAGTAAAAATCACTCCTCATTAAAGTTTCTCACTAGTATTCTCTAGGACACTAGCATTTTCTAGGGCTTCCCTGATAGCTCAGTTGGTAAACAATCCATCTACAATGCAGGAGACCCCAGTTTGATCCCTGGGTTGGGAAGATCCACTGGAGAAGTTATAGGCTTCCCACTGTAGCATTCTTGGGCTTAACTTGTGGTTCAGTAGGTAAAGAATTGACCTGCAATGCAGGAGACCTGGGTTTAATCCCTGTGTTGGGAAGATCCCCTAAAGAGAGAAAAGTCTACCCAGTCCAGTATTCTGGCATGAAGAATTCCATGGATTCTACAGTCCATGGGGTTGCAAAGAGTCAGACATGACTGAGTGACTTTCACTCACTTAGCATTCTCTACTTTTAATTTTCTAAGAACAGTGAGGCTAGCATTTCAGGTTCTGCTTTTGCAGGAGTATGCTTAGCTCCTTGGGGAGATTCCTACCTTCTTGAAGTCACCCCATCAATCCCAACCACTATTCCATGATATTCTCTAGGACTGCTGGTGGGCTGTATAGATTTTGCCTCCAGGCACTATGAGGGCATACCAAAATGAAATGGATCAGAACAGAGCATTACTCAAATATGCTTACAGCCCAGATCATGTCAAAACTATATTTTCCATATGCAAGGAGATCAAATAAAAACATTAATGAATACAAAGTTAAATGAAGAATTACATTAATGAATATTAAAATGTATGAAGATTTTCCAACTATAAAATTCCAGCAGCACAGAGAAACCCAAAATTTAAATACAGATCCCACACTATGATCAAATGCTCAGGCTGAAGTTAAGTCCAAAAATTAAATGTCTATATTTGGACTAAATTTCCTGGATTTTCCCAGAAACCACAGATTTCAAATCTCCTATATCATGGTTAGAACATGCATTGTACTTTTAAGTTTAGAGAAGATGGTTGCTATGTGCTGAGACCCAAGAGGTATTATTTATAGCTCCGTGTCTGCAGTTAAAACACATCCTCTGGTGGCTGTCTGGGACCTGTGACTGGCAGTCTCTTAGGCTTTGAATAATGTGGGTAAGAGCAATTTAGGAATCTCGTGTACAACTCTCTTTTCCCATCTGGTTAAAGTAACTGAGGGCAGACACAGTGAAGTCGCTGAGTCATGTCTGACTCTTTGCGACTCCATGGACTGTAGCCCACCAGGCTCCTCAGTCCATGGAATTCTCCAGACAAGAGGGCAGACACAAGGAGCTACTATATATATAAATCAGCAATGCAGTCTCAAGGCTGGTCCTAGGTAAATGGTACTCAAGGGCAGAGCAGGAGTGCCTCTTTCCTTCCTTAGACTATGGTCCTGCGTAATCTGACTAGTCAGCCAATACTTGTCCCTGCAATAACACTGTGTTAAGAATCATAGGCTGGTCAAAATTAAACAAGTAAGTCTATACATTTTGATTTGTTTGTTTCCAACAAGTTGAGAATGATGTGCCATAGGCATTTTAGAAATCATTATTTTTTTAAACTGAAGTTATGCTGCTTTCAAGAATTTAACTCGAGGGATTTCTATCCTTAAATTTCTAATTTATTTTCAACTGCTTTTGTCTGTTCCATAGGCTGCAGTCCACGGGGTCGCTAAGAGTCAGACGACTGAGCGACTTCACTTTCACTTTTCACTTTCATGCACTAGAGAAGGAAATGGCAATCCACTCCAGTGTTCTTGCCTGGAGAACCCAGGGATGGGGGAGCTTAGTGGGCTGCCGTCTATGGGGTCGCACAGAGTCAGACACTACTGAAGCGACTTAGCAGTAGCAGTAGCAGCATTAATTGTCTAAAAACATTGGAAATATTGAATATTGAAATAGAATAAGTTTACTTGTTAAGTCTTGTACTTACTTGTATAAGTTTAATAATGCTAGCATTTCATATGATTTATGCAACCATTACAAATGTGAAAAAGAAATTCCTGTAAGAGTTTTGTAAATACCTAAAATTAAGTAGTATATTTTTGACTTTTAATGATGGTCAAAATATATAACTAAATGACTCACTTCACTCTGTATATAATAGGGTCTAGGTTCATCCACCTCATCAGGACTGACTCAAATGTGTTCCTTTTTATGGCTGAGTAATATTCCATTGTGTATGTTTACCACAACTTCTTTATCCATTCATCTATCAATAGGCATATAGGTTGCTTCCATGTTCTAGCTATTGTAAATAGTGCTATAATGAAAAATCTAGAAAAATGGTTCTGAAAAATTTACTTACAGGGCAGCAATGGAGAAACAGACATAGAGAATAGACTTATGGACATGGGGAAAGGGGAGGAGAGGGTAAAATGTATGGAAAGAGTAACATGGAAATTTACATTACCATATGTAAATTAGATAGCCAATGAGAATTTGCTGTATGGCTCAGGAAACTCAAACAGGGGCTCTGTATCAACCTAGAGGGATGGGATGGGGAGGGTGATGGGAACGAAGTTCAGAAGTGAAGGGATATATGTATACTTAATGGTTGATTCATGTTGAGGTTTGACAGAAAACAACAAAATTCTGTAAAGCAATTATCCTCAATAAAAAAATAAATTAAACAAATACATATATAGCTAAATGAGAAAAGCATGTAAGTTTATAATGTTCAGCTTTACTTCTCTAAAAAAATCACATGTAGATGAATGCATCCTATTTATGCTGAGACCTGACAAATGTCATATATAAATAGAAAGGTATCTAGAAATATATGTCCCTAAATATTAATAATGACTGAGTAGACAGAATTATACATGTACATATTTTCTACTGAGTTTTTTGTAATGTATTTATTATAAGATAAACAATAAAAAATACCAAACAAATAAAAATTATAACTATTTGCAGTTTTAAATATTTTTTTATCCAATTGGTTTATAATTTCAAATTTATTATCAGATTATTAAGACTATTCCATTTGTGTTTTAAATTATTTCATGATTTCATTTTTATAATTACTTAGTACTATAGAAAGGCATAATATGACAGAATATGTCACTGTGAGATGAAAAGTATGTGTAACATATAACATAGTCTTGAATATGTATGTGTATATATATATATACTCTTAAGAAATTATGAATTTTATAAAGCTAAAAGTTGAGGCAAAGAACTTAAAAATTCATCTTGCTTAAAGACGTATGAAATTTGTCATAGTATATCTCAATGTAATAATGCCTCAGTATGATCTATATACAAATAATCAGTTTCTAAGGATCAATTTTGATGATTTGATTCTTTTAAGAAATATTTTCCCAGTCATCTACAACTACTGCACCTCTTAGAATATGAGAGGAAAGTTGAGTCTGGGACACTGCGTGAGATTCTTAAGCCCTGGGGATCATTCCAGACTATATTTGTGCCAAACCCCCCTTTCTGATATGAACTGTCATCTGAGCCGATTCTGTGGCCTCTATGTTTGTGTGCATGTGTGTGTGTGTGTGTGTATTTCGATGAGTAGCAAGAGACTTTTTACAGCAGTCCAGTCACCTTACTGCACCTCAATTCAACCTCCAGACACTCACCTGTTTATGAAGTGACCAGTCACATTTGGATAAACTCTACACTAAAGTTATCAACTAAGGTTATCAAGGGGCAGAGCAGGCAGCTGCTGGGGCAAAACGAGGCTGGAGTGCAGAGCCCAGGATGGCCACTGTCCTCCATGGCGCCCAGGAACTGCAGCTCCACTGACTTCTCTGTGATCAGACCACTCAGACTTCACATCTGTACTTTTTCCTTTTAAGAATTAGCTTGTATAATCTCACCTGGAATTCTTTTTTTTTTCTTTTATGTTGAGAATTATCTATTTTATAATCTTTCGTGGAAATCAGGTGCCAAACAGAGAACATCTTTTTCTACATTAAATGAAGTTACTGGTTCTGAGGGGCCCAGGTGTGTTAAAATGTTACAACACACACACACACACACACACACACACAAACCAAAACAGTAGAGTCAGTCAAAATTCAATCTTGGACATTATCTCCATTAATTCTTCATTTAGTATAAACATAGCACCTACTCTGCCATGCCTCATTTAGGTACTGTGGATAAAGTAGGAAACAACACAGACAAGTTCTCTGCCCTCATGAAAGTTACAATTGAGTGGGGTAAATGACAACTTGTGAACAAGTGACTATATACTAGGTTTTATGTGATGATAAATGCCATAAAAAATAATGAAGGGAAAGTGGATGTAAATGGAAGGATGATCCTCCCTGCCACCCTCCCTACAGAGGACATGAGTAAGAAGGGAGAGACAGGCAGGGAAAGGACTATGAGAAAAAATTTCCTGGTAAAGATAAATAGCAAGTCCAAAGGTCCTAAGGCTGGAAAATATTCAGGATGTCTGGGCATCTGAAGTAAGAACATGGCCAGGATGGATGGAGAGGACTGAAAAAGGGCTGAGCAGTAGCCAATGAAGACAGAGAGATCCTTAGAGACCAAAAATATGGGGCATGGTAGGCCATAGGTTCATTTCTAAGACAATTTAACATCACAGTAATCCAAGTCTATGCCCAACCACTGATGCTGAATAAGCTGAAGCTGACCAGTTCCATGAAGACCTACAACACCTTCTAGAACAACACACACACACAAAGATGTCCTTTTCACCACAGGGGATTGAAATGCAAAAGTAGAAAGTCAAGAGACAGCTGGAGTAAAAGGCAGGTTTGGCCTTGGAGTACAAAATGAAGCAAGGCAAAGACTACCGGAGTTTAAGAGAACACACTGGTCATGGTAAACACCTTTTTCCAAAAATACAAGAGGCAAATTTACACATGGACATCACCAAATGGTCAATACCAAAATCAGACTGATTATGTTCTTTGCAGTCAAAGAGGGAGAAGCTCTATACAATCCCCTAAAATAAGACCTGGAGCTGATTGTGACTCAGATCATCAGCTGTTACTGCAAAATTCAGGCTTAACTTGAAGAAGGTAGGGAAAAGCACTAGACCATTCACATGTGACCTAGATCAAATCCCGTAAGATTATACAGTGGAAGTGACAAATAGATTCAAGGGATTCGATCTGTTAGAGAGAGTTCCTAAAGAAGTGTGGATGGAAGTCCTTACATTGTACAGGAGGCAGTGACTAAAACCATCCCCATGAGAAATAAATACAAGGCAAAGTGGTTGTCTGAGGAGGCTTTATAAACAGCTGAGAAATGAACAGAACTGAAAGGCAAGGGAGAAAGGAAAGATATCCCCAACTGAATGCAGAGCTACAAAGAATAGTACGGATAAATATCAAGGCCTTATTCAACGAACAATGCAAAGAAATAAAGGAAACAATAGAATGGGAAAGACCAAAGATCTCCGCAAGAAAACTGGAGATATCAAGGGAACATTTCATGCAAAGATGGGCACAATAAAGAACAGAAATGCTAAGGGCCCAGAAAGAGATTAAGAGTTGGCAAGAATAGACAGAAGAACTGTACAAAATAGGTCCTAGTGGACCAGATAGCCACGATAGTGTGGTCACTCACCTAGAGCTAGACATCCTGGGTGTGAAGTCAAGTGGGCCTTAGGAAGCATCACTATTGAATAAAGCTAATGGAGGTGATGAAATTCTAGTACAGTTATTTAAAATCTTAAGAGGATGTGTTAAAGTCGTGCACTCAATATGTCAGCAAATTTAGAAAACTCATCAGTGGCCACAGGACTGGAAAATGTCAGTTTTCGTTTCAATCCCATAGAAGGGCAACATCAAAGAATGTTCATTCATTTCCTATCTTATAGCAAGGTTATGCTCAAAATCCTTCATGATAGGCTTCTACAGTATGTGAACTCAGAACTTCCAGATGTACAAGCTGGGCTTAGAAAAGGCAGAGGAACCAGAGATCAAATTGCCAACATTCTTTGGATCATAGAAAAAGCAAGGGAATTCCAGTAAAATATCTACTTTTGCTTCATTGAATATGCTAAAGCCTTAGACTGTGTGGATCACAACAAACTCTAAAATTCCTAATGAGATGAGAATACCAGATCACCTTACCTGTTTCCTGAGAAAACTGTATGTAGATCAAGAGACAACAGTCAGAACTGGACATGGAACAACAGACTGGTTCCAAATTGGGAAAGGAGTATATCAAAGCTATATACTGTCACCTTGCTTATATAATTGATATGCAGAGTACATCATGCTAAATGTTGGGCTGGAAGAATCACAAGCTGGAATCATGATTGCTGTGAGAAATATAAACAACTTCAGATATGCAGAGGATACCACTCTAATGGCAGAAAGTGAAGAGGAACTAAAGACCTCTTAATGAGGTTGAAAGAGCAGTGAAAAAACTGGCTTAAACTCAACATTTAAACAATGAAAATCATGACATCCAGGCCCATCACTTCATACCAACTAGAAGAGGAAAAAGTAGAAAATGTGACAGATTTTCTTTTATTGGGCTCCAAAATCACTGTGGATGGTGACTGCCATCATGAAATTAAAAGACGCTTGCTCCTTGGAAGAAAAGCTATGTAAAACCTAGATAGCATATTAAAAAGCAAAGACATCACTTTGCTGACAAAGGTCTATCTAGTTAAAGCTATGGTTTATCCAATAGTCATGTATGGATGTGAGAGTTAAGACCATAAAGAAGGCTAAGCACTGAAGAATTAATGCTCTGAACTGTGGTGTTGAAGAAGACTCTTGAGAGTCCCTTGGACGACAAGATAAAACCAATCAACTGTAAATGAAATCAATCCGGAATACTCATTGGAAGTACTGATGCTGAAGCTCCAATACTTTGGCCACTTGCTGCGAAGAGCCAATTCATTGGAAAAGATCTTGTTTGGGAAGATTGATGGCAAAAAGAGAAGAGGTTCACAGAGAATGATATGTTTAGATAGCATCACCAATTCAATGGACATAAAGTTTAGCAAACCCTGGGAGATAGAGGAGGATAGAGAAGAATGGTGTGCTGCAGTCCCTGTGGCTGCAGAGTCAGACACAACTTGTGATTGAACAACAGCAACAAAAGGCCACAGGGATTTTGGATTTTTAACTGAGTGTGACAGGATGATATTGAGGGATGGGTTTTGGCCTTTGGAATGGCTCAACCTGCTCCATTTGTTTAAAACAGAACTTTGTTTATAGGTATAAACTATTTCTGTGCAGGTTAGGATGTCAGCCAGAGACCACAGAAGGCCAGATAAGAGATGATTATCGCTTGGACCAGAGTGTTAGCATGACTACTATATGGATGTGATCTGAGACAAAAAGGGTGAAATTCAGTTTGACTCTGGGAGTTTTGGCCTTTGGAAAAGGGTGAATGATTGTGCCATTTACAAAGATGGGAACAACAGTAGCTGGACTGTAGGACTGTTAATGCAGTGAGAAATAGAAAAGCTACTCAGATTCTGTGGGACTAAGACTGGTATATATTTAGGATAAGGCAACAGAAATTCAACATTGATCTATTTTTTAATCCTCCATAAACCCATTATCTGCACTACTGACAAGCGAAAAGCTCTGGCATATGACTCATTTATTTGTGAATTCATTTCCTCCGTACATACAGATGGTGTTTGCAGAGATTGGAATAGGGGACGGCCTGTTGGAGAGCCAGGGATCCTCAGAGTCCCTTGTGACTGTCTCACCTATGGGGGATAACGTGCACTTGCTTATGTTTATAACCCTTCAAGTCAAGCCAAATCACAAGGCATTCACTGTCCTTTTCTCTGGTCTAACATTTAATATAATTTTGTTGCCTTTTTCTTTTCTTCTCCTCTATATAGCTTTGTATAACTGTTGTCATAGCAACAGGATAGTCTTTGCTTAGGAGAAATAATTTGGATTTAACTGAATTATAAATCAATACCATCAGTAACATGGCTCTTTTTGTTTTTATCACTCCCAAGTAATATTGAGGAGCCAAGCTTTTATTGAGGTTTTCAAGACAGGACCTATGTTGTCTAAGGCAGAAGTCAGCGAGCTTTTGTGTAAAGGACCAGGTGGAAATATTTTTAGGCTTTGAGGGCTATACAGTCTCCATCCCAACTACTTAATTCTGCCTTGTAGCATAATATGCTGCTGCTGCTAAGTCGCTTCAGTCGTGACCGACTCTGTGCGACCCCATAGACCGCAGCCCACCGGCTCCCCCGTCCCTGGGATTCTCCAGGCAAGAACACTGGAGTGGGCTGCCATTTCCTTCTCCAGTGCCTGAAAGGGAAAAGGGAAAGTGAAGTCGCTCAGTCGTATCTGACTCTTTGCGACCCCATGGACTGCAGCCCACCAGGCTCCTCTGTCCATGGGATTCTCCAGGCAAGAGTACTGGAGTGGGGTGCCATTGCCTAGCCATAGACAATTCGCGAATGAATGGATGTGGCTGCATCCCAATACATCTTTATTTACAAAAACAGGCAGCAGACTGGACTTGGCAGATGGATCATAGATTGCCAACCCGTGATCTAATGGGTTCTTTCCTCTCACTTTCTAAGATACTGGGAAAGTATGTTCACCATGCCAAACACAGCAGAATACCTGGGTCCTATCTCAGTATGACTGAGTTGGAATTTTTATGGTTATGAATTTGCAACAGGTTCCCAGATTGGTGCCCACTCAAGTGTGAGGTCAAAGGCTGAGGTGCAGCAAACTTCCATAAAATTTCCATAAAAGCATCCCTAAATAGAATGGAGTGTGTGTGTGTGTGTGTGTGTGCACCTGCATCTAAGTTGCTTCAGTTGTGTCCAACTCTTTGTGACTCCATGGACCGTAGCTTGCCAGGCTCCTCTGTCTATGGGATTTTTCAGACAAGAATATTGGAGTGGGTTGCCATGCCCTCCTCCAGGGGATCTTTCTGACCCAGGGATCGAACTCGTCTCTTTTACGTCTCCTGCGTTGGTAGGTGGGTTCTTTACCGCTAGCGCCACCTGGGCCATAGAATGGAGTATAAATTACCACAAACCTTTCCACACCACAAAGCTTTCCACATTCTGAAATTAATATCCATCCATTATAAGTGAAGTAACATATGAGCAGCCTGAATAGTCTTTAAGAAAAGAAAGAAGAAATTTGCCAATATTTTAAAGTCAAGAAGATTTTACTTGAAAATATGGATTTCCGGCTCCTCTTATAAATCATAGCATCTGGCAACACTGAGCCCACATTCTTGCATACATAGCAAAAGTCTGCTGGAGTTGAGTCATGGGCACTAGACTCAGAGAAAGTACATATGCTCTGATTTAGACCACACTCCCCACCATTCCTTACCATCTCTTATATCACTTTGCCCATTTCAGTTACAAGGCTCCCTTCTGTGTCCATTTCAATTTACAACAACTGATTAATCAATGCAGTCTCAGTTCAGTTCAGTGACTCAGTCGTGTCTGACTCTTCGTGACCCCTTTGGACTGCGGCATGCCAGGCCGCCCTGGTCCATCACCTATTTCAGGAGTTTACTCAAACTCATGTCCATTGAGTCGGTAATGCCATCCAACTGTCTCATCCTCTGTCGTCCCCTTCTAGTATTTATTAATGATAGATTATCACTGGCTAATTTAACCATCTTTTATACCAGAACATGAGTCATAAGCTGTAAGCTATACATACGAAAATTTTAAGTTGCTCATTTCAATAGAACATGTCTAGAATGCAAAAGATAAAACCGTTTTTATATTTCCTGTTGTGTTCCTATAACTCTGCTGTCTCTGTGAAGAATGACAGAAGGACCTGGAAAAATACATGGCAAGCAAATGCATATATTTTTTATCATTGTTGAAATGTGTCAATGAAACAGAAATAATCAGGCAGTAATGCTGTTTAATACATTAAGGTCTGTTCCAGCATCTCATATTGAAAGGGAGAATGTGTTCTTTGGCGGCTGCTCCCTGGTGCTTCTGATGGGGACACTTTGGGTTGAAGCCTGGAAGAGGGGATGAAGACAGAGTGTGACAAGAAACACAAGCATTTCTGACTTGCCAGAGAAACATTGCTTTTCACCTTTTGTACTTGCTGACAAGACCTTAAGGTCTAGCTCTTACTGGTTGACATTTCTTTTTATTCTGTGCCCTCTCACTTTCTCCACTATCTACTCTGAAGCCCCTGGTGGGAGGGAGAGGGAGGGTGCCGAGGAAAATGGAGAGATCATGTAGATAGCGTACATCTCTAAGAAGGTTGTTTCTACTGCTAAAGAAGAAAAAATAACTCGGAAAGTGCTTATTGTTATCTTTTTGTTAAACACATGCTCACTCACAATTGTCCTAATTTTTAAATGTACCACTAATATCAGGAAAGGATAACAAATGGTTATGATGTCAGATACTAGATTTGGTGTCAGATACATAGAAGTGTTGGAGAAGGCAATGGCACCCCACTCCAGTACTCTTGCTTGGAAATCCCAGGGATGGAGGAGCCTGGTGGGCTGCAGTCCATGGGGTCGCTGGGAGTTGGACACAACTGAGCGACTTCACTTTCATTTTTTACTTTCATGCATTGGAGAGGGAAATGGCAACCCACTCCAGTGTTCTTGCCTGGAGGATCCCAGGGACGGAGGAGCCTGGTGGGCTGCCGTCTATGGGGTTGTACAGAGTCAGACACGACTGAAGCGACTTAGCAGCAGCAGTAGCAGCAGCAACATAGAGGTGTGAATGCCAGCTACATAACTTCCAAGCTGTATTTTAAGTAGTTGCTTTATTTTTCTAAGTGCCAATTTCATCAACTGCAAAATAGAAAGAAGAATATTTTGTTCCTCATAAAACTATTACAAGGATTAATCCATGTGAAGCACCTAGTAATGGACCATGTATTTAGTAAACAAACAAATGATGTTTCTCCATAATTATTATTTTTATAAAATCTGGATAATAATATAAATCTAGTTCATCCAGTTACTATGGGGATTTAATCAGACTCTATTTATGGAACATATATTCCAGTGCCTTACACATGGTGAATCCTTGATATATGCTGCTTGTTATTAAAAAACTATAACAATTATTGTTCATATAATAGAATCATTTGGCAAAAAGAAATTCATTTTAGAAGTGATTGCTAATGGTTATCTAATTTTTCAAACCACAATCCAAATCATGCCATGTAAGAACCATCCTACACATGAAATTGCCTTGGTTTTCTTAACAGGACATAGCATAATATATTGGAAGGAAAATAGGCTTTGAAATCTGGTCCCCACTCCTAGTTATTAGCTGGGTGATGTCTGATATGCCATCTCTGATCCTGAGTATGTCATCTCTGAGCCCTAATACTCACTTGATTTAGGATAAAAAACAATTTAAAAAATTTTTTATCAAGATTCAGTGAAATGTTGTATGTCCTTGATATGAAGGCTTGGGTTTCCCTCATTGCTATAGTTCTTGGATGTTTTCCAGTACAGATTTGCCTTACACATGTTCTTGCTCACATCTGCATACATTTTTAAGCTGTTGGAAGAGACTCTGTATAAACTACTCCTGGTTCTCCCTGGAAGCAACTTTTGTCTCCAAGGAGACATTGATAATGTCTAAAGACATTTTTTATTGTCTTGATTGGGTTGAGGAATGGCAAGGAGAAAGTGTTCAACTTGCATTTAGTAGGTAGAGGCCAGGGATGCTCTTAAACATTCTATAAATGTACAAGGCAGCACAGTACAGGAAAGAATGGCAAGTAGTTTGGCCAAAATGTCAACAGTAAGAAAATTGAGACACTCTGATCCAATACTCATCTCTCTGCTTCCTTAGATTTGACTGAGTCGAGAAGCTTGAAGTAGACAGACAATCCAAAAACTGATCTTAGAAAGGCTGACCTCAATAAACAAAATAGAGCTACTACACGATCCATCAATTCACGTTGGAAAAACATCCAAAGGAAACAAAACTCCGTGTCAAAGGGATTTCTGCACTCCCATAAGCACAGCAGGATTCTGCACAATAGGCAAGACATGGAAACAACCTAGGGATCCACTGAAGGTTGAATAGGTAAAGAAAACGTATGTGTACAAACGAAGGAACGTTACTCAGCCTTAAAAAAGAAAGAAATGTTTTCATTTATGACAACATGGATAAACCCTGGGGGGTATGATACTACATGAAATAAGTCAGAGAAAGACAGATACTGTATGATCGGTTCTATGTGAGATCTAAAACAACAAAAACAAACACGTGAATTCACAGATAAAAGAGATCAATTTTGTGGTTACCAAAGGAGTGGAATGGGAACTGAATGAAGGCAGTCAAAAGGTACAAAATTCCCATTTACAAGATAAATATGTACCAGGGATGTAAAGCACAGCATGATGACTAGAGTCAACAGTGCTGTAGGGCATAATACCCGCAAGTTGTTAAGAGGAAATCCTAACAGTTCTCATTACAAAGAAAAACTAGTGTTTTTTTGGTATCTCTGTGAGATCCTGAATATTAACTAAACTTATTGTGATAACCATGTTTCAATTTACATAAGCTATATCATTATGCTGTACACCTTAAACTTATACAGTGTTGTATATCAGTTATATTTCAATAAAACTAATAAGAATAAAAAGGAAACTGGCTACCTGAATGGTATGAGTCTTAGGAATACCAAGATTTTTCTATATCAAAATGCTTCATATTTCTCTCTGCGTTTACAGATTCATTCTTTTGTTTTTGCTTATTTTTTAATCCTTTCCTAGATAAGAAAGGAGTAACATGTCTCTCATCATTAATATATGTATATTTTTATTCTATCTATGGTAAAAATCCCTAACATTTGCCAAGACGAGGGTGAAGTAACCTGAGCATAATAGGCTCTGAGCTTGGAGATTTCACAGGCATCACTCAGGAGACTGGCTTCAGTGCTTCAACACTTGACTGTTTTGAGGCTCAGATATAATACATAAAGCAGTCAGGTGACCTTTCTGTAACCTAACTGACTATTGGACCATCTCCTGATCCAAACTATCTTCACAGGTTCTTGGAATAAAGCTTAAATCTTTACCCCACCTACAGTGCCCTGTGTATCTGACCCTGCCCAAGCCCTGACTTGGTATTACAACCTGTCCCTGCACTCATTCAGCTCTACTCCTACTAGACTTATCACGATTCCTCTAACAAACCAAGCTCATTTCAGCCTCAGCACCTTTGCTATTTCTACTTTTCTGATGTACTCTTAGGTCTTCGTTTTGAAGCTCACCTCAAGGAAGCCTTGGCCTTCCCATCAGAACTATCACCTCAGCATCACCATTGCATACGGCACTCCCCATCTGTGCTTTGTCTTTCTTCAGAACACTTCACTACCCCGTGTTGTGTCATATATTGTTTCTACGTGCGTGTCGCATTTCTTTGGCAATCCCCAAAGCTCCTTTTGACTTGTAATCCCCAAAACATCATATTAATTAGAATTCCACAGGATGCAGCTTGGCAAATGCTTACTTAGTTCATCTGTATTTTTATAACTCATTTTCTCCTGGTTTTTCCATGAAAAAAGAAATAGGCACATCTGTGTTTCATTAAAATGTGCTAGTAGTTTCAGAAATCATCAGACTGATTTATCAGACTAGAGGCCCATTTACCAAATCTAACCAACACAGAGTTTTAACAAAAGTAAATCTCAGTGTGTTTCATAGAAGCTTCTCTCTCTGGGGAGCCCCAGTGGCTCAGTGGTAAAGAACTGGTCTGCCAATGCATGAGACATAGGAGAAGAAGGTTCAGTCCTTCAGTCAGGAAGATCCCCTGGAAGAGGAAATGGCAACCCACTCCAGTATTCTTGCCTGAAAAATCCCATGGACAGAGGAGCCTGGCAGGCTACAGTCCATGGGATTGCAAAGAGTCAAACATAACTTAGCACACATGCAATGTTCTCTCACCTCTAGAGCACCCTCATGCCGGGTTAACCACTAACTGTGTCTATTAAATACATTCTATATTAGGTGATATATGTATATATACATATACATACATACATATATACATACATACATATACACATACTCACATATACTCATACACACAATTGTCCCTTGATATTCAAAGGGGATTGATTTCAGGAACACTCTTGGATACCAAAATATTCCAGTCCTTTATATAATATGATATAGTATTTGTGTATCACCTATGCAATCCTCCTTTATACTTCAAATCATCTCTAGATTACATATACTATCTAATAAAATGTACCGAATAAAATGTAAATGCTATGTAAATAGTCGCCGGCATGTGGCAAAATCAAGTTATGTTTTTGAAACTTCCAAGAATTTTTTTGAATATGTTTGATCTGCGATTGATTGAATCTATGGATAGGAAATGTGCAAATACAAAGGGCCTACTCTATATAGTAGGAAAGACAGAAATAGAATATAAAGATAGATATAGATTATGTATATATATGCTATGTAACCATAACATGTATATTAGATCCATGTATTTATAAGAAGCTAATGTATTATCATACCTGGTCAGCTCACACATTAATGTTATCTGCTTGATTCCCAAAGGCATTCGAATTTTATTTATAAGCTCTGATCTACATGATAAAAAGCAACTGGCCTAAATGAATGCCATATGAAGAATCCAGTTAAACTTTATGCATAGGTGGCATAGGGGGCTAACTATACAGTGTGATGTGAAGACATCATATACTTTTCTTTTCCATTATATTCACCAATGACTAGATAGCACTACTGAAAGGCTACTACAAGCCACAGGGGCTATATACAGGTGCAGTAGTCGATGTTAGTACTAGTACCTTACATTAGTAGTTTTAAGAAACATAGATAATTGTTAGTAGAAAATTTTACCTAAACTATTTCCTAATATATTTTTTATGTAAGAATTTGAAGCAAAAACTTTTCTGATGTTTTTCTTCCATCTGATAAGAAAACTTACAGGGAGAACAGGCACAGTAATGTATAATCCTTACCCATGACCTGGATTTATACTATCACAGTGTATGGACCTTTAACTTTCTATTATTCGGTGCTGTAAAGAGGCATCAATCCAGCATTAGATACTGTTGCCAATGTTCCTTTTGGGCCTATATTGAAAATATGAGAATCTTTAGTACATAATTATGTAAAAAATGTTTTTGAAGTACTCACCAAATTTTTTTAACAACAACATACCAGGGTAGAAGGTTGACAGGATTTATATAATCAGACATGCAAATGCTGCTAATGGAAGCTTGATAATTGCTCTGAAGCACAATTCATCATAATCACATGTTCTGAAAGCAAATAAATGACATGATACCTTAAATTATAGGTTTCCTATTAACTGGAGAGTAATCTTTTACTTTCTTTTTATTCTTTATGTCTCTTCTGTACTCTAATTATTGATAATTCTGGCAGGAGAAATAAGCATGCAAGCTTCATCTCTTTCAAATGATTTTAATTTAAGATAAATTTGAAAATACCCTATATTAGGAAGCTCTATGGAATGCTATGAAAAACACACATCTGGTGGGTTAATTTTTTCATGTAATTATGGAAAGTAAAATTTTCATAAACAAAGTAAAAGAAATTATAATCCCCAGTGCTAGGCTTTGCAAAATAGCCCAAAGCAGATTACTTTCCCCAATGAGTGAGTCAAAATTAAATTGAACAAATAACACCACCAAAATTTAATTTTCTCTCCTTTAATAAAGAACTCTAAATAACTGTTCTTTGGTTAAAATCCATTGCTGTGTGCAATGCTACTCTACCCTGGACATGAGTACTATTTTAACTTTCAGAACATAATTTGCTATAATGCACACAGTTGGTTTGCCTGCAAATAACCCTTCTCCCTTTTCTCCTAACAATTATTATTCCATCCCTACCCCTTTCCCTTACCTAGCCCATTCTGTCTCATAGCCACATCAACTCAGGCCAATGAGATGAGATGAAATGAAAAAGGATGTGAAACAGTTATCTTTTATATAACAACCCATTCTAAAATTTAGTAGCTTCAGTTACCATTTATACATAATTGAGTTGGTGACATGGGCTGGTTTTACCTGGTATCTCTTCTAGTTTCAGCTGGGCTCAGTTATGTGTTTTTATTTGAAGAGTTGCTTGGATGCTGGGCACCGATTAGACTAAAATGGACTCAACTGCAAAGACTCATTTCTGTTCCGCATTATCTCTTATCATCCAGCAGACAATCTTAGGTTATTTACATTGAATCTGGATAGGTTTCCAAGGGTGAAAGCAGAGACATAAAAGGCCTGCTGAGGCCTAAGCTCAGAAGTAAGTGCTCACTCTCACTTCTACTGCATTCTGTTGGTCAAAGCAAGACACAAGGCAGGCCTTGATTTAATGAGTGGCAAAGCAGAAACTACCTCTTTTAAAAAATAAAATAAAAATTTAAAAAACATTTATTTTTTAATTGAAGGATAATTATTTTACAGAATTGTGTTGGCTTCTGCCAAACATTAACATGAATCAGCCATAGGTATACATATGTTCTCTCCCTCTTGAAAGCTATCTCTCGATGGGAACAATTCAAAGTCACATTGTAAGGGCTGTGGCTATGGAGAGTAGAGAAATTGTGGCAATGTTTCCAAACATGCTACCACAAAGAGTTTGCTGAGATTTGAGGAATAAATTCCTATTCTTTTGAGGCTATTGCTTATGAAGAGATATTTCCTTTCCTTCCATATGTTTTCTTGTTAGGATATCAGGTTTAAACCTGCAACATCTAACTCAATGTCAACAAAGTGGCAAGCCTGCACAGAAGAAGAGTCCAGAGAAACAGAGAAGGCACAGAAAAAGCCAACTGCAGTCCATCCTCCCTCCCACCCCTCCCTGGCCTCCATCATCCCTAGGCAACCACTGATGCACTTTCTGCCACTCTGGATTAGTTTCAGTTGCCTAAATGTCATCATATAGCATGTACACTTTTTGGTCTGGCTTGCTTTACCAAGCACATTTATTTTGAGATTCTTCTGAGTCTTTCATGTATCAATAATTCATTTATTTTTGAGTAGTATGCCACCATGAAGTTTGTTGGTTTATTCACTGAATAAACTATTGAAAAACATTTGGGTTGTCTGCAGTTTCAGGCTACTACAAATAAAGCCTCCATGAACATTTGTGTATGGTCTTTGTACAGACATATGCTTGATTAGTTTGAGTATCCCTTGGAGTAGAATGGCTAGATCATATGACAACTGTTATTTTTAACTTTTTAAGAGTGCAAAACTGTTTTCCAAAGTAGTTGTGCCATTTTACACAATTAAAACCAGTGTGAATGATTTGAATATTCACCTTGAATATGAATATGGACAGACTATTTATTTTTTTGCCATTCATATAGGTGTTGAGTGGTATTGCATTATGAATTTAATTTACGTTTTCCTAATGTCTAGTAGTGCTGAGAAACTTTTCATGTGCTTACTTGCCAGTCAAATATCTGTTCTAATCTTTTGCCAAATTTTAAATTGGGTTATTTATTCTCTTATTGAAGAGTTTTAAGAATTCTTATATATTATGGATACCTGAACTTGATATTGGGAA
Organism: Aepyceros melampus; assembly: GCA_006408695.1. Taxonomy (NCBI): domain Eukaryota; kingdom Metazoa; phylum Chordata; class Mammalia; order Artiodactyla; family Bovidae; genus Aepyceros; species Aepyceros melampus. Next base: position 44,411 of record SJXQ01001130.1, read on the forward strand.
ATAATTCTCCATGATTCTCTCATACTTTTGAAGGTCTTCTGAGCAGCGGCATTAACAAAGTTGTTTATACAGTAAATATTTCTGCAACATAGAAAGAGGTTTTTTTTGTTTTTCTTTTCCCTTGAGGCAGAGGACATAGTGTTTGCTTTCCAGGATAATAAAGATATTTTTTTTGGGAAAAGGTTAAGGACATTGGCTAGCAGCCACCATAGAAGTCTGGGATTTCCTAAGTTCAGAGATCCTCACCTGTCATGCAAACTCACTACCCACCCAGAATCACTGAACTTCTCTGCATCAACTTGTGGGACTTGGAGAAGGAAGAGGAGGCAACAAGAATATGAAGTTCGTAATGTGGCAGGTTAATTTATTAGCTCTTAAACGGATTAAAATCTCATATCTTTTACAGTTCTCAACACTTCATTATGTGATTTTCTAATATTTTCTCACAGTCTCTAGCTTATTTTTTACTCATCTAGCAATGTCTTTCAGAACACAGAATTCATAATTTTGAAGAAATCTAACAAATCAACCTTTTATTTTCTTGATAATACCTTTTGTATTGTCTTCTTAAAAGGCTTGAAAACTTTATTACTAAATGCTCTTTTATATGGTAATATTCTTGGCTGTGAAGTCTGCTTTGATAATAAGACAGTAATTCCAGCTTTATTTTGACTAGTATTAAAGGATAAAACTTTTCCCATTTATTTAGTTTAAATCCATTTATATCTCTATTTAAGTTAAGATTTTTAGGCAGGACACACTTGGGTTTTGATTTTGTATTTAATGTGAAAATCTCTTCTTGATTGAAGTGTTTAGACTATACATACTTAATATGATAATATGCTTGGTTTGATCTTGTTTTCTATTTGCCTATGTCCTTTTTTTCTTTTTTTCCTCTTTGCTTTAAAACAATTATTCAAGTATTTAATAATTCCCATTTTATCTCTTTAATTTGCTTACCAGCAATCACTATATGTTGTGTTCAGTGTTGTATACATTTTAAATGTATCATAAACTACCTTGTGAGATATTTTTTGACAGTGTTAGATTCTTAAATAGTTTACTTTCATTTCTTCTCCTTTAGTATTTCTGATGATGTTATATTTCTAAATATGATATAAACTCTGAAACACATTTTGTTTTTACTTTATACAGTTTACTATTTTAAAATAGATTCAAATAATAAAATTATCTATATTTACCTATGTATTTAGCATTTCTGGTATAGTTTATTCATCTGTATAGATTTTTGTTTCTACCTGATGCTATTTTCCTTCTTACTAAAGAACTTTCTGTAACATTTCTTGGTGTCTATGTCTCAAAGTCACTATTTCAGTCATTGTATATGAGAAAATCATTCAGTTTGCATTAACTTTTGAAAGCATATTTCACCAAGTAAAGAACTCTAGTATGATATTTTTTGAAAGTCCAGTATTTAGAAAATGCTGTTGCACTATCTTTCAGCTTGTATTGTTTTCTATGTAAGTCTGTCATCATCTTTATTTTTATGCCTCTCTATGTAATATATTTTTTCTCTCAGGCTAATTTAAAGAGTTTCTCTTTGGTCTGTTACTAGCTTTAGGTAATTTGATTATGATATGACTTGGTGTAGTTTTCCCCTTACTTTCTTTGCTTGGAATTTGTTGTGCTTCTTGGATCTGTGAGTTTATGCTGCTGCTGCTAAGTTGCTTCAGTCGTCTCCAACTCTATGGGACCCCATAGACGGCAGCCCCACAGGGCTCCGCCATCTCTGGGATTCTCCAGGCAAGAACACTGGAGTGGGTTGCCATTTCCTTCTCCAATGCAGGAAAGTGAAAGTGAAGTCACTCAGTTGTGTCCGACTTTTTGCGACCCCATGGACTGCAGCCCACCAGGCTTCTCAGTCCATGGGATTTTCCAGGCAAGAGTACTGGAGTGGGGTGCCATTGCCTTCTCAGCTGTGGGTTTATACCTTTCTCAATTTGGAAAAAGTCTGTCATCTCTTCAAATATTGCTTTGGTCTCACTCTTTCTCTTTGTTCTTTGGGGATCTCCTTATACATGGATTTGGCTGCTTGAAGTTCTTTTACATTTCACTGATTCTCCAAATTTTCTTTTCCAATCTATTTATTCATTTTGTTTCATTTTGGATACTTGTTAACTTTCCCTGCTCCCAACAATGTCCAATTTCCCATTAATCAGACAATGATTTTTTTTTTTTTTTTCATCTCAGACACTTTAGTTTCTATCCCTGGCTGTTTGATTTGGTGTTTCAAAATTTTTCATTTCTCTTTTTAACATGATCAGCTTTCCTCTAGGTTCTTAAACATGTAATACCATCAAAATAACTATTTTACTCTTCTTGTCTGCTAATTCTATCATCTTTATAACTTCTGGTTCAGTTTCATTAGATTGATTTTTTCCCCTCAATATGGATTATATTTTCCTGCTTATTTGTATGTCTGGTGATTTCAGACTAGATGTTGATATGGACTTTATTTGTGATAGACTTTTCACCTGAAAACAGTTGGTCCTTTTGAATCTGCAGTTAAGCTTTATTAGTCTAAAGCTAACTTTTCCCACTGCAGAGGCAAGAACCTTATTATTCATACTTATGATCTCTGAATAATGAGGGTTGTTTTTACTTTCTTACTCTTTCTATTAGGAAGAGACAATATTCCTAGCCTTGCGTGAACTTCAGAAACTACTTCCTTTAATTCTTTTAGTTGGCTTTTGTCTGAGTCTTTAGCAATTTATTCACACATACTCACTTATCAGTACTCAAGAATGCTCAATCTATGTCTTCAGAATTCTCTTTTCCTGAAGTTATCTCCACTTCAGTAGTCTGCCCTTCTTTGTGTAGGTTCTTCAGCTTCTCAAGACCTCCACAGTCATCTTATTAATTGAGAAATACTGCCAGACTACCCTTGAATTCCTGCTGCTTGTCCTGGAGTTTGAAAACATTCTCCATCCAGTACACCAGGGCAACTGTAGGGCTTACTTCATTCCTCTCTCATTTCTTAGGGATCACTGTCTATTCCCTAATGCCTATAGCCTATTCTAGTCTACTTTTTATCTCCATCCATTTTGTTTGTTCTTTTAGTTGTTTTAGGCCAGGAGTATACCTCTGGTACTTATTACTCCATATTGACTAGAGATCATCATTTGATACTGACATATTTACTTCAACTTTAAAGAACTTACATTCAGTCTAGGTTTGATGCAGGATACAGGATACTTGGGACTGATGCACGGGGATAATCCAGAGAGAAGGTGTGGGGCGGGAGGGGGGAGGTGGGGGTCGGGATTGGGAGTTCATGTACATTCGTGGCTGATTCATGTCAATGTATAGCAAAACGAATACAGTATTGTAAAGCAAAACAAACTAAAAAATAAAAATCAATTAAAAAAATAATAAAGAACTTACATTCAAAGAGCTGTTTGAATGGGTGAATAAAGAATTGCTTTATTGATCAGGAACCCAAGAGTGGGAAAAATGATGGTTACTGTTTTAACACCAGATCTACAAAAAATTTTCTCCCATAAGTGTGTGGAGGAACTGGGCTAAAAACTTACTTGGTTTTCTATTTGTTCAATGGAACATATAAAAGGCCAATGAAGGAAGGATATGATATCAAAATTCCCTAGCAGAACTGTGGTAATTCCAAGGTTAAAAATGATAGTGGCACAGAATATCCAGATGAAAAAAATGATAAAGACAAGATTTTACATTTCCATTTCTTCTGATTAATCTTTTTTTTTGTAAATTTACTTGTTTATTTTGATTAGAGGCTAATTACTTTACAATATTGTAGTGGTTTTTGCCATACATTGACATGAATCAGCCATGGGTGTACATGAGTGAGTCCCCCATCCTGAACCCCTCTCCCACCTCCTTCCCCATCCTGAACCCCTCTCCCACCTCCTTCCCCATCCCATCTCTCAGGGCTGTCCCAGTGAACCAGCTTTGAGTGCCCTATTTCATGCATTGAACTTGGATATTTAACATATCATAATATACATGTTTCAATGCTATTCTCTCAAATCTTCTGATTAACAAATCTTAACAATCATCAACTAAAATAGCTGATACTCACTATCACATACACAGCAACATGCTTAGAACTACAGATAAAAAAAAATAGTAACACTGACACTTAAAGAATTAAAAAACTATAAGATTACTCAATTATTCTTTAAAATAGCTATTTCTAAATATGTTTTCTTTTAAATAAGTAATTTCTACCATTTAAAAGAGGTAGAAGAGCTATTATTACATTAAAATTATGAGTCATTCTCTTAGTCTTTTATAATCATACCAAAACAATTTATATTTTATGAATTCTTTTTATAGTCAGTATTCTATTTTAGATATAAAAAGGGCTTATATTTTTAGATAAGCTTATCAAGCACCAGTTAATTTGGAAATTCACTAAAAATAGCTTGGATTCTATATATATGAGGGTTATGCAAGCTTTTTTCCTCTCTAGATATGTCTAAAAGTACTCAGAGTTAATTTATCCAGTGAATCTGCCAGTTACATCAACTATGTAGCATTTCAAACTGATGAGACTGAAACCATTTCTGTACACTTTCTTCAAATCTAGTTTCTTCTCTTTAAATTTCAATTATTCCTCTTTGGCAAAAAGTAACACACTTTATCATACTTTCCTAAAGGCTAATTTTATCCTCTTCTTTACATAGTTAAGCATTTCTTGTAATTGTTTTGGCAGAAAAAGAAGAATTTTTTCCTCGTTCACTTAATAAAGAGAAAGCCACAAGTATTCAATTTAAAATGTGTTATGTTATATATTTGACAGAAGCTTATTGTGACCATTTCGAAAATTCATAATGTTAGAAGGAAGTGAGGGAAAGAAATACACATGGTTCCACCACCCAGGGATAAAAGTCATTAACATTTAGAATATTTGCTTCTGGTATAAGAAAGCCAATTTGATTTTTGACTGCAGTTCTTTACATGATTTGTTTCTATTCTAACCCATGTGGTTACTCATCAGATGGAGAAACTCCATTAATTATCTATGCTTCCTCCAGTGTCAAATTTACCAATTTAGCCACCTCATCACAGTTATTCTGAGCCCTTCTACCATTTTACAATATAATACTGCTCGATGTCACCACACCTACATTACTCTCCTCTGCTTACTTCAGTTCAGTTCAGTTCACTTCAGTTCAGTTCAGTCACTCAGTTGTGTTCGAATCTTTGAGACCCCAGGAATCACAGCATGTCAGGCCTCCCAGTCCATCATCAACTCCCAGAGTTCACTTAGACTCACATACATCGAGTCAGTGATGCTATCCAGCCATCTCATCCTCTGTTGTCCCCTTCTCCTCCTGCCCCCAATCCCTCCCAGCATCAGAGTCTTTTCCAATGAGTCAATTCTTTGCATGAGGTGGACAAAGTACTGGAGTTTCAGCTTTAGCATCATTCCTTCCAAAGAAATCCCAGGGCTGATCTCCTGCAGAATGGACTGGTTGGATCTTCTTGCAGTCCAAGGGATTCTCACAAGTCTTCTCCAATGCCACAGCACAAAAGCATCAATTCTTCGGCACTCAGCCTTCTTCACAGTCCACTCTCACATCCATACACGATCACAGGAAAAACCATAGCCTTCACTAGACGGACCTTAGCTGGCAAAGTAATGTCTCTGCTTTTGAATATGCTATCTAGGTTGGTCATAACTTTCCTTCCAGGGAGTAAGCATCTTTTAATTTCATGGCTACAGTCACCCTCTGCAGTGATTTTGGAACCCAAAAAGTAAAGTCTGACATGGTTTCCACTGTTTCCCCATCTATTTCCCATGAAATTATGGGACCGGATGCCATGATCTTCGTTTTCGGAATGTCAAGCTTTTAAGCCAACTTTTTCGCTCTCCTCTTTCACTTTCATCAAGAGGCTTTTTAGTTCCTCTTCACTTTCTGCCATAAGGGTGGTGTCATCTGCATATTTGAAGTTATTGATATTTCTCCTGACAATCTTGATTCCAGCTTGTGTTTCTTCTAGTCCAGCGTTTCTCATGATGTACTCTGCGTATAAGTTAAATAAGCAGGGTGACAATATACAGCCTTGATGTACTCCTTTTCCTATTTGGAACCAGTCTGTTGTTCCATGTCCAGTTCTAACTGTTGCTTCCTGATCTGCATACAAGTTTCTCAAGAGGTAGGTCATGTGGTCTGGTATTCCCATCTCTTTCAGAATTTTCCACAGTTTATTGTGATTCACACAGAGGCTTTGGCATAGTCAATAAAACAGAAATAGATGTTTTTCTGGAACTCTCTTGCTTTTTCAATGATCCAGCAGAAGTTGGCAATTTGATCTCTGGTTCCTCTGCCTTTTCTAAAACCAGCTTGAACATCAGGAAGTTCATGGTTCACATACTGCTGAAGCCTGGCTTGGAGAATTTTCAGCATTACTTTACTAGCATGTGAGATGAGTGCAATTGTGCAGTAGTGTGAGCATTCTTTGGCATTGCCTTTCTTTGGGATTGGAATGAAGACTGACTTTTTCCAGTCCTGTGGCCACTGCTGAGTTTTCCAAATTTGCTGGCATGTTGAGTGCAGCACTTTCACAGCATCATCTTTCAGGATTTGAAAAACTCAACTGGAATTCCATCATCTCCACTAGCTTTGTTCATAGTGATGCTTTCTAAGGCCCACTTGACTTCACATTCCAGGATGTCTGGCTCTAGATGAGTGATCATACCATCCTGATTTTCTGGGCCGTGAAGATCTTTTTTGTACAGTTCTTCTGTATATTTTTGCCACCTCTTCTTAATATCTTCTGCTTCTGTTAGGTCCAGACCATTTCTGTCTTTTATCGAGCCCATCTTTGCATGAAATGTTCCCTTGGTATCTCTGATTTTCTTGAAGAGATCTCTAGTCTTTCCCATTCTGTTGTTTTCCTCTATTTCTTTGTATTGATCGCTGAAGACGGTTTTCTTATCTCTTCTTGCTATTCTTTGGAACTCTGCATTCAGATGCTTTTTTTTTTCCTTTGCTTTTCACCTCTCTTCTTTTCACAGCTATTTGTAAGCCCTCCCCAGACAGCCATTTTGCTTTTTTGCATTTCTTTCAGCCACCTACAATTTTTGGTTAATCAAAAAGAGAAGTCATTAGAAACCTCCAAGTGGATTCACCTATTAGTTAGTTATTGGTTTTGAGATAATTGAAGGATAAAGATACATTCAGGAGATTGACTAAAAGGCTTAAGTGATGTAGCTTGTTATATGACAAAAGCCACTAGTGTAAGAGAAAATATCAGAGTACTGAGAATTCTTCTCTTAGCAACCCTTCTCTTCTAGGAACAGACCCTAGGTCTAGACAATCATAGAGCTTCTTCCCTATAGTCACAGGTGAAGAAAGATGGAGGCAAAATTGATAGCAGAGCCTAGAGGAACTGAGTCCAATTCTCTGCAACTCAGAACAATAACTGGAGGTCTCAAGTAAAGGCATGATAGAGGGCTTTAAGCCCTTGTTTTAAAAAGTTAATAAAGATGATGAGAGTCAAAGAGGAGAATCCAGAGATTGTTTTTTTTTAGAATACTTATAAGCCTTTGAATATAAAAGGGAATAATCTATTAAAGAAGTAAACTAAAAATCTTGGGGAAATATTTAAGAAAAAGTTCCTCAAGATATTTGATAACTCTGAGATCAATGGAACAGTTAGCGTTAGAGGGAGGAAGTCTACTCCTTATTGTGAGTTGTAGTCACAGCTCACAAAGAGTCAGACATGGCTTAGAGACTGAACAACAAAGAGCAAAAGAAGACCATATTCTGGAGGCAAATGGAAATGAGGGAGCTTACACTGGTTGATCTAGGCCTTTGAAATGAGACACCTATGCTAGCAGTGATGAAAGAGTTGGGAAGGAAGGATGGGTAGTGAGGTAGAGGAAGTATTAACATAGCACTGGGTCATTTTCCTTAGGATTTAATTCACAAAGTCTCCTCCAATTCTCAGTTTTATCCATCTTAGCATATGTTTACTTTCTACCCTGGTACATAAGACAAACATCTGAGAGGGAACTTTTATTTCTCCTTTTTCCTCACTCCCACATTCAATCCATTCAAAACATCATTTGGAGGCATTGCTTCCAAAATATATAGCAAATCCATCCATGTCTTTCCACCTCTACTAAAACTATGTTTCTCCAAATTGTGTCATGTCTCAGATTGGTCAACTCAACAGTCCCTGTTTATCCTGCTTACCCTCTGGTCCTTTAATCCATCCCTAATTCTAAAACAAAGTAATATTTTTGAAATGAAAATCAAATTATATCTTTCCTCCATTAAGATTTTCCTAATGACTTTCCATTGTCTTACAATAAAACCCAAATTTCTACTATGCCCTGAAGACCTTTTCTTACTTTACCACCAATCTTACAACATTCTCCTTACCTTCTACTAACCTTCCATCTTTTTTCAGACACACCAGGCTAATTCACATTGCAACATCTTTGCAGGCCCATTCCTGCTAATTGGAACATTCTTGCTATGACCTGTGTCTTACCAACTCTCCATCTTCATGGATTCTAAAGCTATCTTTTCAAAGAGATCTACCCTAAGCACTCTTGCTAAAGGCACTCTTTCTCAAACATTTGCTTTTACATCACCTTATTTTATATTCTGAACTTCCAGATGTCAAGCTGGTTTTAGAAAAGGCAGAGGAACCAGAGATCAAATTGCCACCATCCACTGGATCATCAAAAAAGCAAGAGAGTTCCAGAAAAACATCTATTTCTGCTTTATTGACTATGCCAAAGCTTTTGACTGTGTGGATCACAATAAACTGTGGAAAATTCTGAAAGAGATGGGAATAGCAGACCACCTGACCTGCCTCTTGAGAATCCTGTAAGCAGGTCAAGAAGGAACAGTTAGAACTGGACATGGAACAACAGACTGGTTCCAAATAAGAAAAGGCCAGAGTCCTCTTGCCAAAAGCCACAGAGCTGGCAAGGGGCAGATCGGGGACTCACACCAAACTGGTCAGCTCCACCATCTGTGCTCCTCACCCTCTCAACCTCTGGCTATATATTGTCACCCTGCTTATTTAACTTATATGCACAGCACATCATGAGAAACGCTGGGCTAGAAGAAGCACAAGCTGGAATCAAGATTGCCGGGAGAAATATCAATAATCTCAGATATGCAGATGACACCACCCTTATGGCAGAAACTGAAGAGGAACTAAAGAGCCTCTTGATGAAAGTGAAACAGGAGAGTGAAAAAGTTGGCTTAAAGCTCAACATTCAGAAAAAAAGATCATGACATCTGGTCCCATCACTTCATGGGAAATAGATGGGGAAACAGTGGAAACAGTGTCGGACTTTATTTTTCTGGGCTCCAAAATCACTGAAGATGGTGATTGCAGCCATGAAATTAAAAGATGCTTACTCCTTGGAAGGAAAGTTATGACCAACCAGATAGCATATTAAAAAGCAGAGATATTACTTTGCCAACAAAGGTCCGTCTAGTCAAGGCTATGGCTTTTCCTGTGGTCATGTATGAATGCAAGAGTTGGACTATAAAGAAAGCTGAGCGCTGAAGAATTGATGCTTTTGAACTGTGGTGTTGGAGAAGACTCTTGAGAGTCCCTTGAACTGCAAGGAGATCCAATCAGTCCATCCTAAAGGAGATCAGGCCTGGGTGTTCATTGGAAGGACAATGTTGAAGTTGAAACTCCAATTTTTTGGCCACCTCATGCGAAGAGTTGACTCATTGGAAAAGACCCTGATACTGGGAGGGATTGGGGGCAGGAGAAGGGGCTGACAGAGGATGAGATGGCTGGATGGCATCACCGACTCGATGGACATGAATTTGAGTAGACTCCAGGAGTTGGTGATGGACAGGGAGGCCTGGTGTGCTACAATTCACTGAGCGACTGAACTGAACTGATTTTATATTCTTATGTTAATGACCATTTTTGAACTTTTTCTCATAAATGTACTTATTCATTTTATGTTTCCCTACATTAAAATGTAAGCCCCACATTAGCAAAGTGTTTTTATTTGCTAAGTCACTACTCCTAGGGCCTAGATCAGTTCTTTGCAGGTAATAGACCCTAAGAAAAATTTATTTTACTGAATGAACAATGTTAAGTATTACACATTTTGCCAGTTTTCAAGGACCCAGTTGAATTAAGACACATTTAGAAAAAGAAACACATTAGATGCTGGGAACAGTCAAGGTCGGCCTGTTTTTGAAGAAGACACAGCTGAGGAGCCTTTGTGGTATAAAAGCAACATTGAAGTTTTGGTTTTCTCTTCAATTTTAATAGCGATGTTGTCAAGAAAAAGAAAGAACAATGCAGTTAAAACACTTATTCATGTTCACTCGTGGCTGATTCATGTCAATGTATAGCAAAACAAATACAGCATTGTAAAGCAAAGCAAACTAAAAAAAAAAACAAAAACACCCTATTTCCGGTATGAGTTAGTATTATCATCATTAATTATACTATTTAAGCTTTGCTTAATAGGCTCTGTATAGTTGGAGAGTTCATCTATATAATCCAGAATTTGTCCATCAAATTTCTTTTCTTCTATATTATTTTGTGATTCTTTGTTTATATTTTTCAGTGATCATCTTTATGTCTATAGTACCACAGAATCAGTCAAACTGTGCCCAGAATATTTCTAAAGCTTCAAAAGACTTATACTTAACATATTGAATGCAGTACATCAGTATTCTCATATTAAATGGGGAATGAGATATCCTTTATAATATTCTCTTTTCTTCACTCTTACAGCCTTAACTAACCATATTTTTACTTCACATTGTTTACCTTTAATTCCATTGCAGCAAAATTATTTTATTGCTTGTTCATTTCATATAGTTCCTTTTCCTTTGGAATCTATTCTCTAGTTTCTATTCTTGTATTTTTCTTTGTTTCTCATTCTGTGAAATTGCAATAAACATAATCACTGCCTTCATGGTGAGAACACTATTTGTTAACAGATGGTAGGTTTTAAAAATTGAATTGTCTTAAGTAGGAGACACTGAAAAAGGTAGTCAAAATTGGACTCTGCCTAAGACTGAAAAAGAAAGGTCATTTTTTTAAAGATAAATCAAACTCATAAACAAAGTTACTGACTTCTAGAAGCATTAAGGAAGGCATATAGAAAGCCATGGGAATTGAATTTGTCTCTTTCGATTAATGGGTTTTGAACATTAGTCATTAGGTTTCTCTATTTTAATTAATTTAAGTAATTTATATAATGAAATTTCTGTACATGTAATATTCCTAATAAGCATTTCATCACTTATCCCAGAAGAATTTCATGTAAATTAGTTCAAGTAACTCAATTCTACTTTAAGAAGGCAGGAGCCAGAGCTAGAAGCTAAGGGTGATACTGAAAGGAGAGATAAGCAGAAAATCGCTACAAGGAATGGAAGTCTAGAGGTGACTCTTTTGGTCATTACCAGACACCAGGCAATAGACTGAAGAAAGTAAGATGACCAGGGCTTGTAAAACGTTTAATTTATATTAAATCTGTTCTCGTCAGCATTCAGTTTGAAATTTTGCCTGGTAATTATTCTCCAGTAACTTCTTATAGGTATGCTTTTTAAACTAACTGTAAGATGCTTGAAATCAGAAAATATCATTTCATTATTTTTATTAACGCTTTATTATAATCATTACAATTCCTATAAGGACACACTCTAACTGAAACCTGTGATTACCTCTAGAAACGTATGGGGAGCTAATCCACTTATTCTGTATTTTTTATTGTTTCTAACTTATTTTGAGTCAATTTTAGACTTACAGTAGGGTATGGACAATACAGTTTATATATGCCTTTTCCTCAGATAATTTTATTGTTAACATCTTACATGATGAATTTAAATTATAAAAATGAATATATTTTAGTACCATACTATTAGCTAAGCTGCAGAGTTTATTCCGATTTTACCAAATTTTTTTGCTAATTTCTCCTGCCTCGGGGTCTAACATAAGAACCCACATTGCATTCTTAGATGTCATGTCTCCTTAAAGTGAAAGTGTTCATTACTTAGTCCTTTGCAACCCCACAGACTGTAGCCCACCAGGCTCCTCTGTCCATGGGATTTCCCAGACAAGAATATTGGAATGGGTTACCATGCCCTTCCCCAGAGGATCTTCCCAACCCATGGATCAAACCTGGGTCTCCTACACTGCAGGCATAATCTTCACTGATGGGGCCACCAAGGAAGCCCCATGTTTCCTTAACCTCCCCTAAATTGGATTGTTCCTCAGTTTTTAATTATCTAGTGATTCTGACTTTGAAAAGCGCATGTCAGTTATTTTTCAGAATGTCCCTCAATATGAATTTGTCTAATATGTTTCTCATGGTTAAAAAGAGGTAAAGCATAACTGGGAGGAATGCCACAGGTGTGATGTTTCCTTCTCAGTGCATCAGATCAAAGAGCACATAATCTCAGTGTCTTTTATTACTAGTAAATTTAATCTCGATCTCTTGGTCAAGGTGGAGTCTGCAAAATTTCCCCACTATGAAGTTACTATATCTCCCTTTGAAATTAATACATATTTAATTTTGGACTGTCTCTTTGAGAGACTTTACCCATTAAATTTAGCTTTCAATGGTGGATCTTGTTGGCAGCAATTACTACTGTGATGTTCTAATGAAAATTTTCTATTTCATCCTAGTCTACCTATATTTAGTAATTAGAATTATTCCTCCCCAAGAAAGAATTGTCCCTTCTCCTTGACTATATATGTCTGTCTGTATGACATTTTTATTTAGAATGAGTGTATTTAATCAGGCTCAGTGATAGTTATTTTGTTTGGGTTAATATCTATTACTCTTATTATTTGGTTCAACTGTGCCATCAGTTTCAGTTGGTTTCTGTGCCCCTTTGATATATTTTTTTAATGCATCCTTATGTTCTGGCACTACAATATGTTGTAGGTTCATCTTGTTTTTTTTTTTTTTTTTTGGCCCCATCCTTAGAAGCAATCATTTCCCCCAAGGAGCCCAGATTCTGTTTATCAGATAATAGTTGCTATAAAACAAGTTCTGATCACTAGGAATGCCCATTGCCTCTAAACTGTTGCTATTTATAGGCACTCTCAAGTGTCTTAGCTCAAGTAGAGCTAAGAATACATGTATTTACACACTCCTATATAAGAGTTTATACTGGCATCTCCCTCTCCAATCCAGCATCATTCTAGTCTTCCTTCTTTTATTATTTGTGACTTCTTTCTCTGACAGAAATCATATTTTCATTTTCTACAATTTATGTATTTTTTGATCACCCTAGTAAATATATAAAGTACCTTCAAAAGTGTTTCTATAAGAACCAACCAAACTTCCCAACTGCTAAGTCACTTCAGTCGTGTCCGACTCTGTGCAACCCTGTAGACGGCAGCCCACCAGGCTCCTGTCCCTGGGATTCTCCAGGTAAGAACACTGGAGTGGGTTGCCATTTCCTTCTCCAATGCATGAAAGTGAAAAGTAAAAGGGAAGTCGCTCAGTCGTGTCCGACTCTTAGCGACCCCATGGACTACAGCCTATAAGGCTCCTCCATCCATGGGATTTTCTAGGCAAGAGTACTGGAGTGGGGTGCCATTGCCTTAGTTTGCTTTTAATCTTACTGTATCAAGTCAAAATATTGTTTAAAAAGATTTCTTTTTCATTTATGATTCTTTCTTTGTTTCCTTGTTCAGATCTAGTTAGAAAACCAGTGTTTCCTGGGTTGATAATTAATGTACCTATACAAACCTCTCTGACCCATTTGGCCCACACTAATACATCCTAAGTCTTTGTCTACTTTTATTCACTTTTGGGTAGATTGAAATAGCTGCTCTTTTCTTCAGTGCTCTTAAGGAATCTGTGTCAGTCACAGATTCACACTAGAAGCCAAAAATTTTCTTATAAACTAAAATTACCTTGGGGCTTCCCTGGTGGCTCAGAGGTTAAAGCGTCTGCCTCCAATGCAGGAGACATGGGTTTGATCCCTGGGTCGGGAAGATCCCCTGGAGAAGGAAATGGCAACCCACTCCAGTATTCTTGCTTGGAGAATCTCATGGACTGAGGAGCCTGGTGGGCTGTAGTCCATGGGGTCACAAAGAGTTGGACACGACTGAGTGATTTTACTGACTGACTGAAAATTACCTTACTTTTATTTAGAACAAGATTTGTCTGGCACAGGTTGGAATGAGCAGAATAGCCAGCCAACTTCTCTTCTGCACCAGGGGTTCTCTAAGGATGGACCCTAAACCAATAGCATCGCATTATCTGGAAACTTGTCAGAAATGCAGATTCTTAGGCTGTATACCAGACTTAATACATCAGAAACTTTGGAGGTAGAGCTTATCACTCTTCACATTAACAAATCTTCCAGGGTATTCTGATGCATGCTGAAGTCTGAGAAACTTTAACCTATCCAACTAACCCAGTCTCTTTAGGATATTCTCTACTAAGAATTTGGGCCCAGTTTAGAACCAGAGTCAATTTCTAATCCATATGGCTCATTACCATCTAAACAGTGTAGATATAAACCTACTCATCCCTTTGGAAAATAGCAATTTAAAGATTGTTTAAAATTTTTATTTACTTAATATAAATTTATTTATTTTAATTAGAGATTAAGTACTTTGCAATATTGTATTGGTTCTGCCATACATCAACATGAATCCGCCACAGGTATACACAACTTGATGCAGAATTACAGAATCTCTCAAGGGTAATGACAGAGTAGATTTGTACTTCTTATACTGTAAAATGAAAGTGTACCATCTCTAGATCTTGTTAATAGGCTGATTTTGAGTCAGAGGCTTGGAGTAAGGTCTGAGGTCCTGCTCTCTGATAATTTCCCATGTGATGCTGTGGGTCTCTTCATATCTTCTTTCTGATGTTTCAGTCTCTTAGCAACCTCCTCAGAAATTAGACAAAAAGGATTATGTCCTTGATACCTCTAGCTCATTTCATCTTTGAACAGCTCTGGGCATTATATATTGCCTCTGTCATGCCACATCTCACACCAGATTTCTCAAAGAATTCTGGTTCTACATTTATCTTTGGACCTTAAAAGTCAAGAGTCAGATGAAATGTTATAAAAGATTGAAAATACATCAAACTTATATGAAAGGACTCAAAGTTACTCAGAATTACTGAGGCTGATCAGTGCAGTGAGATTTTCAAGGCAAAATTTTTAGAAGATACTTCCCCACTTAAGAATTGTATATGGGAAAATGGCAGGCACAGATAGATCAGGGACACCTATAGGGACAATTATTCATAGTGTTAACTCACTCCAAACCAGGCAGTACTCAGATGTAACAGACTGTCACAAATGCATCAAAAATCAAATTTAGTGTTACCATTTGAAAGTTATATGGTTATTATTGGTAAAAGGTGACTTGATATTCAATAACAAATTCTGCTTAGACTTTTTCAACAGTATCTTTCTAATTACCTCCATTCTACCCAGTATTGACTATTCTCTCTTGTTTATAACTTTATACTCATAGATATTAGTGCTCATCTCTAACGGCAGGCATAGCTGTGAGCTTCTAAGATCTTGCTCTTCCAAGTACAGCCATAGACTAGCAGCAGTAACTGGAAGTCTGTCAGAAAAACAGACTCTAACATCCCACCCTGACCATCTGAGTTAAAATTTGAATTTGAATAAAATTCCTCAGATGATTAAAATGCCCACTAGAATATGAAAAGTGCTGCTTAAGGGAAAACTAGAGTGACTTACTCATTTTATTATCCTCATCCTAAAGTTTAGAATGGAGTCTGCTCCTTCAGAACAATTCTTGAATGATGTGGAATGAATTCACTAATATCATTAAATTTCTATAAATAATTAAATCTGTTTAAAATAAACAGAAAGCTCTAAAACAGGAACCAGGTAGTCAAAATAAGAAGAATGATGGGACAGCACAAACAAATTCAAAAATGATTTTCAAAGAACTCAGTGAAGGGCAAAGAAACAGTTACAATTTAGGGGTCACAAATTTTCAAATTCTTCTTTGTACCTGACCCTATCAGAGTAAATGGATGCGCATGTGTTCTCAACTGCTCAGTACTGTCTGACTCTTTGTGACCCCATGAACTGCAGCCCACTAGGCTCCTCTTTCCATGGAATTTTCCAGGCATGAATACTGGAGCGGATTGCCATTTCCTTCTCTAGAGGATCTTCCCAATGCAAGGATCGAACGTGTGTCTCAGATTATTTAACTCTGCGCTAACTGGGAAGCCCAAGCTCTAATCTTTTATACTGATCTATATACTACAGATGGCAGAAAGTGAAGAGGAACTAAAAAGTCTCTTTTTTAAAGTGAAAGAGGAGAGTGAAAAAGTTGGCTTAAAGCTCAACATTCAGAAAACGAAGATCATGGCATCCGGTCCCATCACTTCATGGGAAATAGATGGGGAAACAGTGGAAACAGTGTCACACTTTATTTTTTGGGCTCCAAAATCACTGCAGATGGTGACTGCAGCCATGAAATTAAAAAACACTTACTCCTTGGAAGAAAAGTTATGACCAACCTAGATAGCATATTCAAAAGCAGAGAGACATTACTTTGCTGACTAAGGTCCATCTAGTCAAGGCTATGGTTTTTCCTGTGGTCATGTAGGGATGTGAGAGTTGGACTGTGAAGAAGGCTGAGTGCCAAAGTATTGATGCTTTTGAACTGTGGTGTTGGAGAAGACTCTTGAGAGTCCCTTGGACTGCAAGGAGATCCAACCAGTCCATTCTGAAGGAGATCAGCCCTGGGATTTCTTTGGAAGGACTGATGCTAAAGCTGAAACTGAAGTACTCTGGCCACCTCATGTGAAGAGCTGACTCATTGGAAAAGACTCTGAGCTGAGAGGTATTGGGGGCAGGACGAGAAGGGGACGACAGAGGATGAGATGGCTGGATGGCATCATGGACTTGATGAACGTGAGTCTGAGTGAACTCTGGGAGTTGGTGATGGACAGGGAGGCTTGGCGTGCTGCAATTCATGGGGTTGCAAAGAGTTGAACATGACTGAGCGAATGAACTGAACTGAATATACTACAGAATACTCCATCTGTCCAGTGATATTCATAATAGTCTGGCACATTCCTCCACCAGAATGACATGAGATTATAATCTTTAAAATAATAATTGTAATGTTTACTGGAGAAGGCAACAGCACCCCATTCCAGTGCTCTTGCCTGGAAAATCCCATAGACAGAGGAGCCTGGTGGGCTGCAGTCCATGGGGTTGCTAAGAGTCAGACACAACTGAGCGACTTCACTCTCTCTTTTCACTTTCATGATTGGAGAAGGAAATGGCAACCCACTCCAGTGTTCTTGCCTGGAGAATCCCAGGGACGGGGGAGCCTGGTGGGCTGCCATCTATGGGGTTGCATAGAGTCGGACACGACTGAAGCGACTTAGCAGCAGCAGCAGCATAGTGTTTACAGAAATGCTTTGGAAAATTATTATGTTTTATAGACATTTTTTCATTTAACCCTTACAGTCATATTAAGAGGTTAGCAGTGTTCTTGCCTTTATGTTACAGAGGGAGAAACAGATTTACAGACGCTAAGTGACTGAAGAGCCACTGGCTGAACACAGGTTTGACTCATTTCAGAGACCTGGTTCTGAACTGCTGCAACAGGAAAATGCTATTGGGAGAAAATACTAGGCGTTTGTAACTGCATGTGCAACCAGAAGAAAAAGCATGAACTCTGTCATGCTAGAAGTCTTCTTTTCAATCCTAACACAATGTACCAACAGCATGGGCTTGGGCCACTTATCTAAACTGTCTGTCTTATTTCTTTCGTTCCGTTCCGTTCTGTTCTAGAGCTAAAAGTAAATACTTATAGAGTATTGAAAGATTAATCACAACTTGTGATGAAGCCAAACTAAGGAACCCTATTATTATTTCTTTTTATTATTAATATCATATTAAATAGCTATACCTTAAAATCAAAGTGAAGAGCCCTAAAGCAAAATTATATAAGAAATCGAATGTGATGATTGTTGAAAAATCCAGCCAGATGGAGAACTTTCATGGGGAGCTCTTGGAAATTATCCATTTCTACCTATGGTAACATAAGAAAGCAAAGGCAATGTACTAATACGCAAAAACAACTACCCTTTATAACCTGAAAGCATTTCAACAAATAGCATACTCCTTCAGCTCAATGTCCCCTCATGTTAACCCCCAATTATAATGATTCACAATGCTATATTTTATAGAAAGATGCATTTCATAAAAAGTAATATAATATGTATTTCCATTGAATTGGTACTTGTTAAAAATAAACAACTAACTCTTTGATGAATTAATGTATGCTCCTTTTTGTTCTGAAGTATAAGTTTGAAAAGCCATAGATATTCCCTGTTGAATAAAATAGAGGATAATACAATTGGTGACAATTTTAAACATTGACTTGTTTAATATATTATACATTATAACTTCTGAAGTTAAAAGATGCATTATGTGGACTTGGTAAGTGTGCAGAATTGTTTGGTAGTTTATTTAGCTACCCTTTAGACATGCTGTTCAGTTATTTATAATGTATTATAAGTAAAAAGAACAGAAAGTAGACTTCATGGTAAAATTAATTGCCAGCCAAGCCAGCAAACTCAACTGAATAGTTTTATCTTGTTCCAGGCTAAGTGTACATACAAAATGTGTACCAGATCTCAAATGAGAAGTGGAGGCAGAAAAGCAGGAAAAGTAGATATAAAAACTATAGAGCAATAGAAAAGAAAAAATGTGTGTGTGTTTAATTTCTCACTAGAAATTATAGTCTTTCAGAGTTCAGTTCAGTTCAGTCATGTCTGACTCTTTGAGACCCCATGGACTGCAGCAAGCCAGGCTTCCCAGTCCATCACCAACTCCTGGAGCTTACTTAAACTCATGTCCATTAGTTGGTGATGCCTTTCAACCATCTCATCCTCTATCGTCCCTGTCTACTCGTGCCTTCAATCTTGCCCAGCATCAGGGTCTTTTTCAGTGAGTCCATTCTTCACATCAGTTGGCCAAAGGTTTGGAGTTTCAGCTTCATCATCAGTCCATCCAATGAATATTCAGTACTGATTCCTTTAGGATGGACTGGTTGGATCTCCTTGCAGTCCAAGGGACTGGCAAGAGTCTTGTCCAACACACAGTTCAAAAGCATCAATTCTTTGTAATCCAACTCTCACATCCATACATGACTACTGGAAAAACCATTGCTTTGACTAGATGGATCTTTGTTGGTAAAGTGATGTCTTTGCTTTCTAATACGCTGTCTAGGTTGGTCATAACTTTTCTTCCAAGGAGTAAACATCTTTTAATTTCATGGCTGCAGTCACCATCTGCAGTGATTTTGGAGCCCCCCAAAATAAAGTCAGTCACTATTTCCATTGTTTCCCCATCTATTTGCCATGATCTTAGTTTTCTGAATGTTGAGTTTTAAGCCAAGTTTTTCACTCTCCTCTTTTAGTTTCATCAAGAGGCTCTTTAATAGGGTTAGTTCAGGCTAGACTGCCTGAGTTCATTGTCTGATCTCTCCACTTTCTAGCTGTATGGCCTGTGGCAAAAAAAGAAATGTTAAATTTGTCATCTATAAAACGAGGCTTATGGATACCTATCTTCATAGGGCTTAGCTATTTAAGTGACAAACTTAGTGTCTTAAAAGAAGACTTTCTGGTTCATGTAATGAGTATAGCACATGGGCGTTTCTTTCTACTCTGCCTTACTTTTCTTCATCACCTGACATTTATCGTTAAATGGTATTATATTAACTAATGTCAGTTTCTTTATTATTTCTGTCTCTCAAATGGAAGCCAAACGACGGCAGAGATAATTTTCCTCCCTACTATATTCCAAGCATCTAAAAACTGGTCATGCACATGAAAAACACTTAATAAATGGTGTTCATACTAGTTATTAAAGACAAATGGATTATTTATAAAATATATACATTGTTGTTGTTTTTTAGACACTAAGTCATGTCTGACTCTTTGCTACCCCATGGACTGTAGCCCGCCAGGTTCCTCTGTCCATGGCATTTCCCAGGCCAGAATACTCAAGTGGGTTGCTATTTCCTTCTCCAGGGAATCTTCCCAATCCAGGTGTTGAACTTGCATTCTCTGCATTGGCAGTCAGATTCTTTACCACTGAATCATCAGGGAAGCCCAAAATATACACTAACATTTTTCAAAAAATCACAGAATACTTGTTCATTCATCAAAAAATGACATTCAGCTTCAAAACTGAACTCATCATTTTGAATTGATGAGTAATGAGAACAAAACTATCAATTTTTAGCCAACTGAATTTTATAATGATTTTCCTCCCTTACTTGCATGGCATTTTCATTTTCAGTTCAGTTCAGTTCAGTCACTCAGTCATGTCTAACTCTTTGTGACCCCAAGAATTGCAGCATGCCAAGCCTCCCTGTCCTTCACCAAATCCCAGAGTTCACCCAAACTCATGTCCATCGAGTCACTGATGCCATCCAGCCATCTCATCCTCATCATCCCCTTCTCCTCCTGCCCCCAATCCCTCCCAGCATCAGAGTCTTTTCCAATGAATCATCTCTTCACATGAGGTGGCCAAGTATTGGAGTTTCAGCTTTAGCATCATTCACTCCAAAGAATACCCAGAACTGATCTCCTTTAGAATGGACTGGTTGGATCTCCTTGCAGTCCAAGGGACTCTCAAGAGTCTTCTCCAACACCACAATTCAAAAGCGTCAATTCTTCAGTGCTCAACTTTCTTCACAGTCTAACTCTCACATCCATACATGACTACTGGAAAAAGCATAGCCTTGACTAGACAGACCTTTGTTGGCAAAATAATGTCTCTGCTTTTCAATATGCTATCTAGATTGGTCATAACTTTCCCTCCAAGGAGTAAGCGTCTTTTAATTTCATGGCTGCAATCACCATCTGCAGTGATTCTGGAGCCCCCCAAAATAAAGTCTGACACTGTTTCCACTGTTTCCTCATCTATTTCCCATGAAGTGATGGGACCAGATGCCATGTTCTTTGTTTTCTGAATGTTGAGCTTTAAGCCAACTTTTCGCTTTCCTCTTTCACTTTCATCAAGAGGGTTTTTAGTTCCTCTTCATTTTTTGTCAGAAGGGTGGTGTCATCTGCATATCTGAGGTTATTGATATTTCTCCTGGCAATCTTGATTCCAGCTTGTGCTTCTTCCAGCCCAGTGTTTCTTATGATGTACTCTGCATATAAGTTAAATAAGCAGGGTGACAATATACAGCCTTGATGTACTCCTTTTCCTATTTGGAACCAGTCTGTTGTTCCATGTCCAGTTCTAACTGTTGCTTCCTGACCTGCATATAGGTTTCTCAAGACACAGGTCATGAAAGGCAATGCAAAAGAATGCTCAAACTACCACACAATTGCACTCATCTCACATGCTAGTAAAGTAATGCTCAATATTCTTCAAGTCAGGCTTCAGCAATATGTAAACCGTGAACTTTCAGATGTTCAAGCTGGTTTTAGAAAAGGCAGAGGAACCAGAGATCAAATTGCCAACATGTGCTGGATCATCAAAAAAGCAAGAGAGTTCCAGAAAAACATCTGCTTTCTTGACTATGCCAAAGCCTTTGACTGTGTGGATCACAATAAACTGTGGAAAAATTTTCATTTTAGCCATAAACATATCTAAGGGGCATAAACTGAACGTGGTCAAACAAAATACCAAAGACAGTTTTACCCAGGCTTTTAGTTGAAGTTCACTTGGTTATGAGGAACAACAGAAATTATGATGGTTTACTTAAGAATAGAAATAAAAGAATGTAGGCTGTTCATTGGAAGGAACTGGAATATCTCCCAGAATCCTAATAATAGCTACTACTTGCCAGGCATCCATTATGTTCCAGGCACCATTCTAAGCTCTTTATATAATTACCTCATTTCATTTTCCCATGAGCTCTGTATGGTATCTACAGCTATTATATGACTTTTACAGATCGATAAACAGTTGCACTGAGTTATATAATCTTCCCAAGGTCAGAAGTGAGTAAGTGAGAGAACTAGAATTCAAGCTGGGACAGCCTGACTCTCGGCCCTGTGCTTTTATCCCTTCTGCCATACCGCATCCCAGATGCTCATGAATAGTGTATGTCCAGTCTGCAGGGAGACCATGTGCTTAAGTGGCTCCAGGGAGCTCATGCTGTTTCTAGGGTCCTGACATTAAAATAACTCAATCCAGTGACTGTCAGTTTCAAGTTCTTAGAAAATTTCAGGGTCAATGGTTGTGGTATGAAGCCTTCCTGACAGAAGAGTTATTTACTATAAACCAAAGAGCCACTCTAAGAATTATTAAATATATAAGGTGTAAAATATTAAGGATATGATCCATAGATTCAGACACAGAGAAACATTAATAAAGAGAGAAGAGAAATTGTTTTTAATTTGTGTGACAATTTTTACTTTTATATATTATTAATTTTACATGTGAGAAAACCAAAAGCAGATAGAGTAATTCACACAAAGATCTAAAGACTTAGTAAATCACACAGTTGTGCTTTCTATACACATCTATTGGCACCAAATCATGCTTTCTCTATTAGTCTATAATCCTTCCTTTTTTGGTTGGCTAAAATTTTGTTCACAAGAAATAGAAAAAGAGTGTAAAGATGGTATATGAATATTTTAATAAATCCTCTTTTGTGGTCTATAATGACAATGCACAGAAAATACACAGTAAATTCAGAACGTCCCTCATATTGTCTAAACACTTCAAAAGACTCTTCAAACACAAAATTATATAATGTTCAAGCTTCTTATTTGCTTGTCTAAAATCTCATCAATAGCTCTATAGCCAGCTAATAAAGAAATTAAGGTCTGAATCAAGAAAGATATTATGAAAAAGGAAATGAAACAAATGGATAATGGGAAATGCTAAAGAGACCATGTAACACATACTGTTCATTAAATTGTATTTCTACTCTAGATATTGAAATGACAGACTATCACTGCTGAACTTGATTATAGAAAAAAATTATTAATTCCTTTGAAATAGCATATTTGTTTGTAAGAAACTTGTTTTAATAAGAGATGGGAGGAATTAATCACCTTTATCTTTCTCCAAGTATTAAAGCAATTGAAAATAGACATGAGAAAAAGATAAGGTTCAAACTACCAGCTGTATTACCAGTAAAACTGACTTACATAGTAGATTCATCCTGATATGGAAAATGGCATCTCTACTTCTTCCATTTTACTTGAAAATATTTATTCAGTTTTCAGCAGTTGCTGGATATGAGCACGTCCCCAATCACTTCTACTTCCTTTACAAAAAAAAAAAAGAAGAAGAAGACACAAGGAAAGTTTATACATGGAGCTTACAAGAGAGAACAAAGCAGAGGTTCACTCATGACAATGATACATGGCATCTCTCATTAATAATATTAGCAAGAGCTACTTCCCCTTGGAGATACGCATTAAAGAAGGAGCAAGATGGTTGGAATATTTCTTGTCACTGGATCTAAGTGAAGAGGAACTATTCTATGTCCCATACAGAGATGATTCAGTAATTTTTCTGTTTATTTATCCACCAATCCATTCATCCACCCATCATCTATCCATGAATCTATGTATTTATGAATCTGTGAATCTCTCTCTTCTCTCTCTCTATTATACAAAGTCTCAAGGCCTAAAATAGTGCATAGATATTTTTAAGTATCAAACCTAATCTTCTGATGTAAAACTATTATGACCAAATATTAAAAACACTAAATAGAAATATATGTGTGGAGAGAAATATAAGTGAACATTTCAAGGCTGTATTTCAGAGACTTCAAGCTGCCATTTGTTGAATAGAAATCTATGCTGTAGTCATTCAGAGCAGGTGTAAATTATTTTAGATATTATGTCTTTCAAATATTTAGTGATTTGCAAATTTCATTTAGAAGTGAAAATAGTCTACCCCAGGAAGAAAGGAAGTACATAACAGGATAATTACTACATATTAACCTCTCTAGGACCCCTGACTCATTTCAAACAAATATTTTCAATATCACACTAATAAATAAGCACAACTTCACAAATTAAAAAATATGTGATGTATCAGAAAGATGGGGTAGATGCTCTGACAGATGTATATTCATTTTCAAAAACAAGGCTGGGAGCCTGCTTAACTCCTCACTGTCCTATGCCTAGTCACTTAATCGTGTCCAACTTTGCCACCCCATGGACTGTAGCCCACCAGGCTCCTCTGTCCATGGGGATTCTCCAGGCAAGAACTGGAGTGAGTTTCCATGTCCTCCTCCAGGGGATCTGCCCAATACAGGGATCAAATCCAGGTCCCCCACATTGCAGATGGACTCTTTACCATCTAAGCCACAGGGAAGACCATGATTACTGGAGTGGGTAGTCTATCTCTTCTCCAGGGGATTATTCCAACCCAGAAATTAAACTGAGGTCTCCTACAAGACAAGCAAATTCTTTACCAACTGAGCTACTGGGGAAGCCTCTGACTCATAACTAACATCTCAGAATTCACCTTAAACTGGGCATGTGTGAATGAATGGGGAAATGCTTAGAGAGAGATGTTGAGACTTATTTTGTTGCTATTGATGCTTCAGTTCAGTTCAGTTTTATTCCAACCCAGAAATTAAACTGAGGTCTCCTACAAGACAAGCAAATTCTTTACCAACTGAGCTACTGGGGAAGCCTCTGACTCATAACTAACATCTCAGAATTCACCTTAAACTGGGCATGTGTGAATGAATGGGGAAATGCTTAGAGAGAGATGTTGAGACTTATTTTGTTGCTATTGATGCTTCAGTTCAGTTCAGTTGCTCAGTCGTGTCCGACTTTTTGCGACCCCATGAATCACAGCATGCCAGGCCTCCCTGTCCATCACCAACTCCCGAGTTCACTCATACTCATGTCCACTGAGTCAGTGATGCCATCCAGCCATCTCACCCTCTGTTGTCCCCTTCTCCCTCTGCCCCCAATCCCTCCCACCATCAGAGTCTTTTCCAGTGAGTCAACTCTTTGCATGAGGTGGCCAAAGTACTGGAGTTTCAGCTTTAGCATCATACTTCCAAAGAAATCCCAGCGCTGATCTCCTTCAGAATGGACTGGTTGGATCTCCTTGCAGTCCAAGGGACTCTCAAGAGTCTTCTCCAACACCACAGTTCAAAAGCATCAATTCTTCGGTGCTCAGCTTTCTTCACAGTCCAACTCTCACATCCATACATGACCATAGCCTTGACTAGATGGACCTTTGTTGGCAAAGTAATGTCTCTGCTTTTGAATATACAATCTAGGTTGGTCATAACTTTTCTTCCAAGGAGTAAGCATCTTTTAGGATATATCAAATTCTCATTTTGTGGCAATTCTCTTTTTATTTATCTCCCTCTCAGAACTTCCTCCTGTTAGGAATTGAAGGGTGAATTTTTTTTTTTGAATCAAATAACATTAAAGTTTTTTTCCCTAAACTTCCAGAAACCTTTCATAAAATTGTAAGGGAAAAGCCTTGGTTTCTTGCTCCTCAGTGAACAAACAGTACAAAGGTTATATTCACTTATTATTTCAATCAAAAATTTTATTGAACACTCCCCTATGTTACAGCATAGCTGTATTCCATGCTGTTTCTGAGAAGTATGGTCAGGAATTCATCACCCATAGTATCACAATCGGAGCAGAAAAAGCTAATATTTTGTGCAAGCTTGAATAACCTCTGGAGATCTGCTGTACAACATTGTGCCAATAGCTTAAAATGCCATCAGTTCAGTTCAGTCATTCAGCGTGTCTGACGCTTTGTGACCCCATGAACTGCAGCATGCCAGGCCTCCCTGTCCATCACCAACTTCCGGAATCCAGCCAAACACATGTCCATCGAGTCAATGATGCCATCCAACCATCTCATCCTCTACCGTCCCCTTCCCCCCTGCCCTCAATCTTTCCCAGCATCAGGGTCTTTTCTAGTGAGTCAACTCTTCGCATCAGGTGGCCAGAGTATTGGAGTTTCAGCTTCAGCATCAGTCCTTCCAATGAACACCCAGGACTGGTCTCCTTTAGGATGGACTGGTTGAATCTCCTTGCAGGTCAAGGTACTCTCAAGAGTCTTCTCCAACACCACAGTTCAAAAGCATCAGTTCTTTGGCACTCAGCATTCTTCACAGTCCGACTCTCACATCCATACCTGACCACTGGAAAAACCATAGCCTTGACTAGACGGACCTTTTTTGGCAAAGTAATGTCTCTGCTTTTTAATATGCTGTCTAGGTTGGTCATAACTTTCCTTCTAAGGAGTAAGTGTCTTTTAATTTCATGGCTGCAATCACTATCTGCAGTGATTTTGGAGCCCAAAAAATAGAGTCAGCCACTGTTTCTACTGTTTCCCCATCTATTTGCCATGAAGTGATGGGACCAGATGCCATGATCTTAGTTTTCTGAATGTTGAATGCCATATTGTACACTTAAAATTTTGTTTAAGATGGTCCTCAAATTAAGAGTTCTTACTAAAAAAAAATATATATATATATGTATATATATATATATGAAATGCTGTTCATTGATTCCTCTAATATGGTGCTCCTTATCCAAGGATGGATTTCAGATTTAAGAAACTTTTATGAAAGTACAAAATACACATGCCTAGGCTCAATACCTGGGAACCCCGTAGGAACAAAGTTATGTCTAATTTGATAAAAGCTATCCAGTGTAGCTATCATGCTAACCTTTGGTTGGGAACTATTTTTCTAGAAAGCATGAAATTTATAAAGCCCAGAGAGAAGAATGTAATGAATATTACATTTACTGCAGCTATCTTTCTTCCCTGTGCCCCCTGACCACAGACCATGCACTTGAACTTATTATGTGTCAGAGTTTCACTTTCTTTGAATAAACTCCTTGTGTCTTGCTTCTTTGCTTAACATTAGACTCCTGCCCTCTGCCTCTAGTTAGAGCAGTTTTCAACATCATTTTGAGAGTACATGTTGCTCTTTCCTGCTGAGCATTCTAAAAGGAGAGTATTTTTTAACAAACAGATCTTTCAAAGATTATTTTCAAAGCCTGAAACTGGTGTGCTCTCAGCTGCCCCCATCTGCTGCTGTTCCCTGGATAGAACGACCTCTGTCACTTCACAGTGAGTTCCATATGCCCAGAGGGCACCTGCTCTCCATCCCATTCCCTGAGATTGCAAAAGAGAACCCATGATTCTTTCCTTAAGTGTTTGTCAAAAGAGTGCCATTTGGGGTCGAATGCCTCATTTTACCACACTTTCTCTCGCACTGCAGCATGGTTAGCCTCCATGCCTTCATCTACTAAATGCCACTACTCAGTGTATAATCCAAAATGTTTCCACCTATTTTTAAAGCCAGTTAGCAAAGCATTCATGCATGCTCAGTTGTGTCTGAATCTGCATTCCTTTGGACTGTACCCCACCAGGCTCCTCTGTCCATGGATTTCCCAGGGAAGAATACTGGAGTGGGTTGCCATTTCATTCTTCAGTAGATCTTCCATCACAAGGATCGAACCCACGTTTTCTGCATTGGCAGGTGGATTCTTTACCAGTGAGAAGCCAAGTTAGCAGAGCAACATCACTCAAATTCAGAACCACTGTTTATGAATTTAAAGGGCTTGGAAGTCCCCTAAAATTCTCTTAACATCTCCCTAAAGAGGACAAGAGACACTCATTTGAATTAGATTCTAGAAAAGTCCTGAGTACTATTAGGTACTTTTGATATATGAATTCTATTAAGAACATAAGATACATGCAAGTATAAACATTTCTCAATACGCTTTCTCCTTGAACAGTAAGAACATTCAAAAAGAATTTTGTTTTAGGTACAAATCTTCATTATATAGTAATAAAAAATGGATCATGTAGGCTGAACAAAATATTTCTTAAACTGGAAAAATTGTAAAATAGAAATTAGAAGGAAAAAACCACCAACTGTAAAAATAACTTATTTTCAGACCCTTTTTAAAAGCAAGGAAACAACATTTTTAAAAGTAGGCACTTGTAGTCTTAGTGTGTGCATTACATTCACTATGCTTTCAAAGCTTTGTCTGGGCTGTCACAGCTTTGCTTCAAACAATTATTTAATTTCTGTGTTGTAATAGCAATGTGAAGCCACTGAAAGAGAATGTAACTAAGTGACCAATTCAGGCCTCTGAATGGGCTGTGTCCCAGAGGGCCATTCAGAATGGATGACAGTTTCTCTATCTCAACAGGAAAAGACAGTCTCAGCATGCTGAGATTATATACATTCCATGAGAAAGAGACCATTTTGAATTATTTCAAGTCTTCCTGGTATCATCTTGAAGTGCCAGGAAAAGAACTTGACTGAAAATTGCAATGTGCTCACATGCTCAGTCATGTCCAATTCTTTGCGACCCTATGGAGTATAGCCCACCAGGCTCCTCTGTCCATAGGATTTTAAGGACAAACATACTGGAGCTGGTTGCCATTTCCTCTTCCAAGGGATCTTTTCTTGACCCAGGGGTCCAACCCATTTTTTTTTTTTTTTTTTTATGTCTCCTGCACTGGTAGGCAGATTCTTTACCACTAGTGCCACCTAGGAAGCCCTTAAATGAAACCTGGGCAGTCTTTCATTTCTGGTTCTCAGACCTTGATAAATCATTGAACTTCTCTGCAATTGCTCAAATATAATGTTTCTCCTTCTCTCTCTCACTCTCTCTCTCTCTTTTTTTTTTCATTATTATCCCCACCCAACTAAGGATAATTTAAAATTTTCTCTAGGTTCCTTCTCCAACCAGTCTACTCAGATTCAATGTGCAAGTACATTCTCATTGAAATTAAAGAAATTCCATAGGAGTTTCTAATTTGTACCCTTGGTTCAGAAACACTATATCCTAAGACAGTGAAACTTCCTTATGTCTCAGATTCACCTGGGATCTTTGATAGATAGGAAATTTCTGGGCACCATCCAGAGTTTTTGATTCTATAACATGGAGTGGGGCTCAAAAATTTGTATTCCTATCATTCCCATGTGATGTTGATATTGTTTGTCCAAGGACTACACTTGTCCTAAAATTCAAGTTTTAAGAACTTGTAACGCTTCTTACAGAGAAGGCAATGGCACCCCACTCCAGCACTCTTGCCTGGAAAATCCCATGGACTGAGGAGCCTGGTAGGCTGCAGTCCATGGGGTCGCGAAGAGTCGGACACGACTGAGCAACTTTACTTTCATTTTTCACTTTCATGCATTGGAGAAGGAAATGGCAGCCCACTCCAGTACTCTTGCCTGGAGAATCTCAGGGATGGGGGAGCCTGGTGGGCTGCCATCTATGGGGTCGCACAGAGTCGGACACAACTGACGCAACTTAGCAGCAGCAGCAGCAGCAGCAATGCTTCTTTAAAAATGCAGCCTTTAGCAGCCTGTTAGAAAGATATTTTCTTGGAGATTGTTGAAATGCTGCCTCAGGTCCATGACTGCACTAAATTAGCCATCCTACTTTTTAATCAGCCATCCTACTTTTTAAAAAATGTGTTTATTTTCAATTGAAGGATATAACATCTACTTTTTAATAAGATCCTCAAGTGACTCAGGTGTACATCGTGACTGAAGAAGAAAGAACTGGTTTAAGGTTTCTTGAAATTTCTATGATTTGAATTTTGAAAATGAGCTATCAAGCTTGCTAAACACCGGCATACATTTAATGAATATACTACAAAACATCAATTACCTTTTATGTTTTATTTCCTTAAAATCAAATTTAACTTGTATGACAATAGAATAAAATATTTTAATCCTTTCACTTTTCTTTTGCCTCTCCATTATTTCCTGATCTGATATTTTGATATAATTTAATTTTATCTTGAAGTCCTTAAAAATGGTTTCTTCCACAACATGGCTTTTGGCACATACACAAGGTTCTGCTTAAATGACTCATTCATTCACATTGTTCCTGCTGTGCCATGGAGTGCATTTATACTTTGTGTTGGTGCTTTTATCCTTTCTCTGTCTACTTCCTGCTGGGGTGTTTAGGGAGATGAGCTCATAAAATAGTTTATATATAAGGTATTACTAAGAAACTCTCCTATAGCAAATATTTCATAATATTTAGCAACAATGAATTCTCTTTCTTCTGCCTTCCACCTCTTTCCAGAACTAAGAACATAATTGTTTAAATTTCCCTAAAAACAGGTGTGTATAACATTGTGTAGAATATCATATTTCTTATTTTATCTACTAGTTTTCACTATTGGCCAATTTCCTAGAGCACTTACTGTAATTTTGGCTATAGATGCAGGAGATGGGCTCAATCCGTGTGTTGGGAAGATCCCCTGGAGAAGGGAATGACAACACACTCAGGCATTCTTATCTGGAGAATCCCATGGACAGAGAAGCCTGGCAGGCTATACTTCATAGCATCACTCAGAGTCGGACATGACTGGAGTGACTTAGCATATAGCATACATCCGTGGAATTAAACTCTCACAAAATAAATGTAATACATAGTAGTTTAATGGGTTTGTAGTCAAAGCTCCTGTGCTTTTTCCTGCAGTCTCACCTTCATGCCTCATTTTTAAATATACAAGTAACTCCTGCAACTCAATTCCAGAAAAATAAATGACCCAATCAAAAAATGGGCCAAAGAACTAAATAGACATTTCTCCAAAGAAGACATACAGATGGCTAACAAACACATGAAAAAATACTCAACATCACTCATCATCAGAGAAATGCAAATCAAGACCACAATGAGGTACCATTTCACGCCAGAAAGAATGGCTGCGATCCAAAAGTCTACAAGCAATAAATGCTGGAGAGGATGTGGAGAAAAGGGAACCCTCTTACACTGTTGGTGGGAATGCAAACTAGTACAGCCATTATGGAGAACAGTGTGGAGTTCCTTAAAAAACTGGAAATAGAACTGCCTTATGACCCAGCAATCCCACTGCTGGGCATACACACTGAGGAAACAAGAATTGAAAGAGACACGTGTACCTCAATGTTCATCACAGCACTGTTTATAATAGCCAGGACATGGAAGCAACCTAGATGTCCATCAGCAGATGAATGGAAAGAAAGCTGTAGTACATATACACATTGGAGTATTAC
This sequence comes from Aepyceros melampus, assembly GCA_006408695.1. Lineage (NCBI taxonomy): Eukaryota > Metazoa > Chordata > Mammalia > Artiodactyla > Bovidae > Aepyceros > Aepyceros melampus. Next base: position 75,401 of record SJXQ01001130.1, read on the forward strand.
TCAGCCATTAAAAGGAATACATTTGAATCAGTTCAAATGTGGTGGATGAAACTGGAGCCTATTATACAGAGTGAAGTAAGCCAGAAAGAAAAACACCAATACAGTATACTAACACATATATATGGAATTTAGAAAGATAATAATGATAACCCTGTATGCAAGACAACGAAAGAGACACAGATGTATAGAACAGTCTTTTGGACTCTGGGAGAGTCCAAAAGAGGACTCTTTAGGGGGAGGGGGAGGGTGGGATGATTTGGAAGAATGGCATTGAAACATGTATAATATCATATATGAAACGAATAGCCAGTCCAGGTTCCATGCAGGATACTGGATGCTTGGGGCTGGTGCACTGAGACGACCCAGAGGGATGGTATGGGGAGGGAGGAGTGAGGGGAGTTCAGGATGGGGAACACGTGTACACCTGTGGTGGATTCATGTTGAAATGTGGCAAAACCAATACAATATTGTAAAGTAATTAACCTCCAATTAAAATAAATAAATTTATTTAATTAATAAATAAATAAATGTTACCTCTCCTGCAGAGCTGGACTAGGGTGAGTGAGGAATTTGCACAGCCTGGAGAGCAAGTGCCTCCTTAAAATCCATGTCCTAGATTTCTCACTCATCTCCCCCTTATCCCACCCTGATGTTCTGTATTAGTTATCTGTCGCTGTGTCACAAATTACCCTCAATCTTAATGGTTTAAGACAAGCAGTATTTCTTATTGCACAGTTTCTGTGGCTCAGAAATCCAAGTACAGCTTAGCTGGCACTTGCATCTCAAGTCTCATATTAGGTTGACATCAAGGTGTCAGCCGGGAGCTGTAATTATCTCCCAGCTTGACTGGGAGACCTGGACTCCAGACTCACTCACATGGTATTCATTCAGTCTTCATGGGTTGAAGAGCTGAGGGCTTCAGTTCCTTGCTAACTGTCAGTAGGAGGCCTCCCTCAGTTCCCTGCCATATAGGATTCTCTGTAGAAACTTTACAACACAGTAGCTTGCTTCTTCAGAGTGAGCAAACAAGTAGAAGTAGAGTGAGAGCAAACAAGAGAGCAACCACAGCCTTATATAACATAGCATTGACAGTGACATCATATCACTTTTGTTATGCTCTATCTACTAGAAGCAAGACAGGAGGTCCAGTACCCACAAAAGGAAGGGACTGCAAAAAATGTGAACATCAGGGATCACTGGAGTCAGCCCAGAAGTCTCCTTACCTCTCTCTCTCTCTCTCTCTCTCTCTCTCTCTCTCTCATGCTCCTTAGAAAGCGATCCCTTGATCTCTTTCTTCTGGTACGTCACATCTTCCTCCTCCCTCACCTCCCATCCCTCTTCCTCCTTTTGCTTCTTCTGATCCAACATATATCATCATGTTCTGCAAAATGGGGGAAAAATGCTTATTGGTAAATGGATTGTAGTTTCATTATTTTGTTATTTATTTGAAATATATTAAGTTCTCTAATATGGTCAAAGAAATGAGAAAGCATTTCTTGTCATTGGGGAGCTGACTTGGCATTACCAGATAGGCCTTGGTATTGCTGGAGATGGCCCAGAACTCAGAACTAGCACAGTGTTCTTCTGTCAAACATAAAAATTTCACAGGAAATCATCAGACAAGAACATCCAATGACTCTAATAGAACAAGAGTAAAAAGACCATTGTCCATATTACAAAAATGACCAACTATCCCTCTATTCTGGTTAGTTATAAGCTACTGCCGCATTTTTACCAATTCCAGCTTTAGCCATGCTTCAACTTCTCATTTTCTAAATAAAAGTTGTTATGATAGCCAATCATCAGATCAGATCAGTCGTTCAGTCGTGTCTGACTCTTTGCGACCCCATGAATCACAGCATGCCAGCCTTCCCTGTCCATCACCATCTCCCGGAGTTCACTCAGACTCATGTCCATCAAGTCGGTGATGCCATCCAGCCATCTCATCCTCTATCGTCCTTCTCCTCCTGCCCCCAATCCCTCCCAGCACCAGAGTCTTTTCCAATGGTCAGCTCTTCGCATGAGGTGGCCAAAGTAGTGGAGTTTCAGCTTTAGCATCATTCCTTCCAAAGAATACCCAGGGCTGATCTCCCATTCAGAATGGACTGGTTGGATCTCCTTGCCAATCATAGAATTACCTTAATTTCCTTACAGCATCCAACCCAGTATAAATCTTTACTTAAACCTCCCTCAAAATCACCTACCCAAAGCCCAGGCCCTGTAATAATAGTTCAGTTCAGTCACTCAGGTGTGCCTGACTCTTTGCGACCCCATGAACTGCAGCACACCAGGCTTCCCAATCCTTCACCAACTCCTGGAGCTTGCTCAAATTCATGTCCATTGAGTCAGTGATGCCATCCAATCATCTCATCTTCCATTGTACCCTTCTCCTCCTGCCTTCAATCTTTCCCAGCAGCAAGATCTTTTCTAATGAGTCAGTTCTTCATATCGGGTGGTCAAAATATTACAGTTTCAGCTTCAGCATCAGTCCTTCCAATGAATATTCAAGACTGATCTCCCTTAGGATGGACTGGTTGGATCTCCTTGCAGTTCAAGGGACTCTCAAGAGTCTTCTCCAGCACCGCAGTTCAAAAGTATCAATTCCTTGGCTCTCAGCTTTCTTTATAGTCCAACTCTCACATCTATACATAACTAGTGGAAAAATCATAGCTTTGACTAGACAGACCTTTGTTGGCAAAGTAATGTCTCTGCTTTTTAATATGTTATTTAGGTTTGTGATTGCTTTTCAAAAAGGAGCAAGCATCTTTTAATTTCATGGCTGCAGTCACCATCTACAGTGATTTGGGAGCCCCCCACAATAAAGTCTCTCACTTTTTCCATTGTCTCCCCATCTATTTGCCATGAAGTGATGGGACAGGAAGCCATGATCTTAATTTTCTGAATGTTGTGTTTTAAGGCAACTTTTTCACTCTCCTCTTTCAGTTTCATCAAGAGGCACTTAAGTCCTTCTTCGCTTTAATAAAGGTCCTAGAATAAATTCTTTCTAATATATTCTTACAGGACACTCCTAGTTTTCCACGGTGTACTTTCACTCTTAGGTTACCAAATCAATAAATTAATTTTCTTTGATTATAGGTGATTCTGTATCTCTAGAATCCAGAGACCATACTGGCTATAGAGCATTGGTTATTCTAATCATCCATCTTAAAAATGACATAAATTAATCACTATATAGCATTGGGGAAGGATTTATTTGCTATTATATAACAGTATTTGTTTCTTTTATCAATTTTTTTTTCAAAATAAAGATGAGAACAAAATTAAAATGACAAGAGTCTTATTTATTTGCTGTAAAATTCACAAAGAAATCTTTGATTATGGTCATATGGTTCTGAACAGCAATTAAGTCAATACTATATCCAGAGGGAAGGAACTAGCTTCATTCTTCTTTGAGATCTTAATCCTCCAACCTGCTCCTTCACCCAAACACACATATACAATACCGAGCACAGGGCTGATTGCCTGGCAAGAACTGAAATTCACTTCCCTGGGAAGTCAACACAATGTTGTTGTCATTGAAAGTTTGGCCTCTTTTCTCCAAAAGCACTCTGCCTATGTGATAGTCTCTGACTGTGCAGGAAATAGTTACTTTGGAGTGTCATTCCCCTGGGCTTTAAGTCTACCCCTGGTAGAAAGTTTAGCACCAGCAGAAGTAGGTTACCTTCCTTGTATTTTCAATATATTTTTTAATATAAAATTTTCATAAAAATCTAAGTGCTCTTCAACTAAATTCCATATCTATAATCAGATTTCTCTGAACTTTTAGGTCAGTCATACATAAAGGAAGAAAAGTTGGAGTCAAAAAAAGAACACACTGTTGTTAGGCAGCCTGTTTTTATTAATGCTGGATTGGATATAAACTGAATTCACTATAGTTAGGCATATAAATAGTTAAAGGAAAGCATAACAATGCCATTGTTTAAGGACACCTCTTATTTATTAATTTTCAATTTCATTAAGTTGTATTAGACTTTTTAAAAAAACCATGTTGTTGAACAACCAGAATGTAAATAGGCAATTCTAGCCATTTTCTTTATAACAAAGGGGAATTAAATCTATAACTCAATCATTTTAAGTTCATCAGTCATTATAAATTTTTAAATTAAATTTACCTACTTTTTCAAATGTTAAATTTCTTAAATTGTAATGGGAACGAGTTAACATCTGGTAAATATCCCCTGTACTCTCCTATTTGAAACAGAAGTAGATGGTTAAGGGAAAAAAAAAAAAAACTATAGAAAGACAGTGGAAAGGAAAAAAAGAAAAACATATGTTTAGTATACAACTAACACTTATAGAGAGCCAATAGTGATGTTCTATAGATAAATTTAACTTTTTGCTGGGGTGAGGAGTGGGAGTAGCATGTTTGCTTTTCATTTTGTTTTTGCTTTTAAAAACCCAACCATGACTGTATCTTTCACGGACCGTGTTAGCAGAAGATTACAGCACCAACGAAAACAACCAAAGAGAATGATCAAAAATGTTAGCCATATTATTCTGGGACACCTGATAGACGGTGGAAGAAAAAGCAGATTAAATCTATCTACTAGACTTTAAGAATGATTTCCAAAATGTTCCAATCAAAAAATGGAAGAAAATCAAAAGATCTCTAAAACATAAATCTAATTAGATGTTAGCAAATGATACCAATGAAGGGGAAAATGTGGATGTGATATCTTGAAAATCATCAATAAGACAGTTCTAGCAGGCCCACGTTTAATAGGAGTGAGTAGAAAAAGTAGATGGAGAAAAGGCACATAATGTAGGATGAATATAGGAGAGGCACAGATGTCTCAGAATAGTTTCTAGAAATAGAAATCCTAGAATAACCCAAGCTTGTGAAAAAAGGTAAAAGCAAAAGAATGGTATTTTTTTTCCTTATGCTTGGAGGAATAAAAAAGGAAGGGGTATAGCCATTGCTTAGTACAGATATCACATAGTGGATGACAAAATGAGAAACTTTTTAAATTTTGTTTTTATAATCTTCTTTATTTATCCTTAAATAGATGATTTTCAGACCAAAAAGTTTAGAATGAAATTTGGAGTAAAAGAAAGTTTCTGAAAATAAGTAGTTTGTAGCAAGAGCTCCTGATATTCCTACAGCTGGTGACAAATCCTAAAAAGTCTTTGAAAATGTATTTTATCATTTCGTGTGGTACTTCATATTTAAAATATTTTTTTAGTAATTTAATTCTTGTTGTTTTATTATTCAAAGCAAAAATCTCTGTTGCATAACTATATTTCAGTGCTTAGTTGCATATATTTTTGTCTCTACTTGTGAATAGGTAATTTATCAATTTAAGGCTATTGCTTGGCTTATGACATCAGTTTTCTTGTTTTGTGTCTGAAATACCATTTGTTATTCCATCTTTTTTTTTTTTTTTTTGTAAATGGTAATCACCTCGTCAATCTACTTTAGGCGTCACATAGATCAATTTTATGAGCCAGGATAATTCACATACACCTTCTCTTAAACAAATACTCTAGAAGTGAAACATCATGTCTGGGATTTAATGTATAAGAATCTTTCAGTAGGCTGAATTAAATTTATTTCTGTTACAGCTTTGGTTCCTATGTATAAACTGGAATTGGAATATTATGCATCAAAATATGTTTCATCAACTCCATTCCATGCAACAGACAGAAACTGTAATCCAAAGACCTTGCCACAGTTTCTTCTTTGAAACCGTCTTGACTGGTAGGGAGGAAAGCATGGAAATGAAATTAGGGCTACAAGACACAGAGGATGGTTGATTATCCACGGTGCTGATAGGCTGGGTAGGAAAGGTGTGTAGCCTGAAATGATGAGGGACTATAATCGGGGTCCTGAGACAATTGAGCAATGTTTGCAGAGAGTCCACTGCTGAGCAGGTTAAGGGAGAAGCCTGCTACCAGGAGGTACTGCCAGAAAAGGAAGGAAGTCAACTGAGGATGTGAGGAGGGAGCCCAGGGGAAAGAGTCTCATGAGGTGGCTCCACTAAGCGGAGCTTTTGATAGACCCATAATGAAAGCACACATGGCTCCACACTCAGCTCAGATGATTTTCTAAAAGGAGACACAGACGAGAAATGTGGTGTACAATTTTCTGTATATGAGGATGAGGGAATTCCAGGACGGTCATTATTTTTGCAACAAAAGCAAAAATAAGTGAGCGATTTTCAGCACATACCTGCCAAACAGGCCTGCAAGAGTTAAACAAGTGTGGTTATTCTTTAGCTGTTACTTTGGGGAATACACAGCAGGCTAGCACCTCAAGAACTGTGCCCCCTTTCTTGGGGAGTCAGGAGTGGTTTTATAGTCTCATGAAGGTCGTGTAGATTTTTGTTTTTCTGTAAGTTTACAGTCAAAAGCTGGCCTCAGATGGCTCAGCAGCCCAGTCCTTGAAATTATTGACCATGAGCTTCTTCCTTTTGAGATGTAAAAATCTTACAAGCGAGTGTAGGGGGAGAAGGATGCTAGGCGCAGAGTATAATCTACATGGAGTCAGAAGGGCAAGTCCAGTTACAAGTGTTTGTTAGTATAACCAAGACTGTTTAACTCTTACAGGCCTGTTTGGCTGGCATGTGCCAAAGGCCATTCACTCATTCTTGCTTTGGCTGAAACATTATTAAAGCCACCTTGTGTTAACTAGACCTTCTCCTGCTCATGGAGGCCTTTTTGAGGTCAGGGACTGGGTCTTCATCACTCCACAACATAAAGTGTTTCACATAAAATGGGTATCAAATATGTGTGGGATTGAATCATTTTCTTATTGAAGATTAATGATTTATAAATTGATTATTTATATCATTACATTAATTGTGTAGGATGGAATCTTAAATCTAGTTTGGTAAGGATAGAAACTTTTGGAAATACAGAAATTTTCAAAGAAGAAAAAGAAAGTAACATATATCTTTCTTTTCCATGTAATCTTAGCTAAATTTTCAGTGGAATTCTTAGTCTTTTACTGTGCACTCATATAATTATGGTGCTGAAGAAGACTCCTGAGAGTCTTCTGGACAGCAAAGAGATCAAACTAGACAATCCTAAAGGAAACTGGCCCTGAATATTCATTGAAAGGACTGATGATGAAGCTGAAGCTCCAATACTTTGGCCACTGATGTGAAGAGCTGATGCATTGGAAAAGACTCCAATGCTAGGAAAGACTGAAGGCAAAAGGAGAAGGGGACAGCAGAGGATAAGAGGGCTAGACAGCATTACTGATGCAATGGACAAAATTTGAGTAAACTCCAGAAGATAGTGAAGGAGAAAGGAGTCTGGTATGCTGCAGTCCACGGGGTCACGAAAAGTTGGACATGACTTAGCAACTGAATCACAACATATAATTCTACATTTTTTTTTACAGTTTTGGGAATTATAGAAAACTAAGTATTTTTTCAGTAAATATTTTCCTAACATTTATTAGCCATTTAGTCTTCCACTAGGCAAGAATTTAATACTATGCCCTACATATTAGCTTACAAAATAATAATAATGGCAGCTTTGTTATAAGTGGCAGTTGCAGTAGTAAAAGGAACAATAGTAGGAATAATAGCAGAGGTTGGTAACAAGTCCAAGTATATTACTGATATGTACCTACAGTGGACAGAGCAAATTTTTTAAAGTACTTTTTATAGATTGTCTTATTTAAGTCTCTAAATGGTGTTATACTATGTGCATGACATATCATCCACTCTACAGATGAGAAAAGAGACTTTTAGAAGTCAAATAACTTAAAGCTTAGATGTGTGTGTAAACCACATAATACTAGAGAAAGAATAAGGAAAAGAGAGAGGGAGTAAAACAGGAGAGCAGGGAAATTACCTGCTTTATTAATAGTACAAAGAAGAATTTGATCAAAGAACAGTATACATTTTATCATACTCTGAGTTTTCATCCTTAAAGTAACTCTCTTTTTTTCATTTTTAGGAATGAAAACTTCTGCCAAATTTTTTAACCTTTTCAGTTTTAACAGACTGTTTAAGGCATACAACAATTTCCATATTAAAGGTAAGGTGCATGACAACTAAGACAATAACTAGAAACCAACTAGGTAACTTAACTCTCAAAGCTTCTGAAATATAAATGGTGAAGGACAAAAATTACAGGACATATTAAGCCCTCGAGGGGCATCCACCATAATGGAATAGAGTTATCTTGTGAAAAAGAGTAGGAACAGAAAACTATTTGTAAGGCATTTATGATAAAAGTTTATAGTAAAAGCTATTTTACAAAAATGGTACAAAAATAAAAGCAACAAGAAGTGGTAATGGCATTCATTTCTACATTTATTTTTGTCTCTCTTTCTAAAACAAGTCATCGATTATTTCAGATATCATTTAGCTCTTGTTATTTATTGTCCATATAAAAGTTAAATTAAAATGTATCTTAAATATTATTTACTTCCAATCTAGGAAAGCTGTCTGCTACTCTTAGAATATATTAGTTGTATCTGTCCAGAATACATTAATTAAAATTTGACATAACAGTTTTGTCATATATTTCATTATAAACAATGACACAAATTTTCCTGACCTCTTACAATGCTGAGATAATGTTAGTCTTCTAATAGAACTACACTCTAAATTGATTTTTTCTTTAGCTTAAACAAATATCCTTTGTTAAAAATACATTGAATTTATTCATTTACTTCCTCTTGCATAAATTTTAAAGAAATAAAATTACATTATTTAGAAATTGTTTCCCAGGGAAATCATTGGCTTTCATAAAATAAAGTTTTAAAATGTTATAATTATATAAATGGAAATCATAAAATATTCAAGTTAAATTTAACAAATACTTGTCAAGCACCTACTGTGTGCTAGGTACTATTCCAGGCTTTGGAGCTACTTCAGTAAGTTTTGGAAAAAGGACCTACAGGAATTTCTGTTGGATTAAACATAGTGGGAGAAGGAAACAGAAATCAAGTCCAGCTCCTAAGCTTTGCTTAAAAGGTGGGCGAATGCTCCTGCTCATTTACAAGATGGTGAAATCTCAAAGAAAAGATTTGTTGATAAAATCAATAATTATAACTTAGATACATTGTTTCTGGATGCTGGTTACATACAAACAGACATATCTAGTATGTGATTGTGTCTTATAGTCATAAATATAGGGAAAATGTCAAGGCTAGAGAAATTGACTTGAGAGTTCTTAGTGTTAATTGTATCTGAAGTCATGGCACTGGATAGAATTGTCTAAGAAGATAATATAGAGAACAACCAGGATAAAACTTATTATTCAGCCCTAGATCAAGCCAATATTTAGAGGTCAAACAAGGAAGGAACTCAACAAATGTGCATACACATACATATATACATGACAATTGTATATTAGATAAGAAGGAAAATAATTAGCCATAGGATTCTCTCAAGACAAAAGAAAAAATAAATGGGGATTATACTTAAAAGCAGTGCTTTAGGCATAGAAGGCATTTATTCAATAAATATCAAATCTGAATCTAAAAGTTATAATAGAAAAAGTCTTTGTTACTAATCAGAAAGACCCAGGTTTTATCACTAGCTGTCACTAGCTACTTACTAGCCCAAGAAAAATATTTTTCATCAGTTTTTTTTTTAAGCTAAGGAGTTGAATTAAATTCTTTTGAGTTTCCATCTAAGTTTAACATTCTCTCTGCAATAGTCTTTTAACCTAGAAAATGAAAATAAATCTGATCTAAGATAATATGAATAATATAGGATTCATGTTCTGTTGTAGTTGTTGTTCAGTCATTTGGTCATGTCTGATTCTTTCCAACCCCATGGACTGCAGCATGTCAAGGCCTCCCTGGACTTCACTGTCTCCTAGAGTTTTCTCAGATTCATGTCCATTGAGTCAGTGATGCCATCCAACCATCTCAGGTTCTGTTCTTCCCTTCTCCTCCTGCCTTCAATCTTTCCCAACATCAGGGTCTTTACCAATGAGTCAGCTCTTCACATCAGTTGGCAAAGGACTGGCTGGAGCTCTAGTTTCAGCATCAATTCTTCCAATGAATATTTAGGGTTGATTTCTTTAGGATTGACTGCTTTGATCTGCTTGTTGTCCAAGGGACTCTTAAGAGTCTTCTCCAGCACCACAATTCAAAAGCATCAATTCTTTGGCACTCAGTCTTTTTTATAGTCCAACTCTCACATCCACACATAACTACTGGAAAAACTAGAGCTTTGATTATATGGAAATTTGTAGCAAAGTAATGTCTTTGCTTTTTTAAATGCTGTCTAGATTTGTCATAGCTTTCCTCCCAAGGAACAAATGTCTTAATTTCATGACTGCAGTCACCATCAACAATGATTTTGGAGCCCCCAAAAAGAAAATCTGTCCCTGCTTCTACTTTTTCCCCTTCTATTTGCATGAGGTAATGGGATCAGATGCTATCATCTTAGTTTTTTGAATGTTGGATTTTAAGCTAGCTTATTCCACTCTCCTTTTTCACATTCATCAAGAGGCTCTTTAGTTTCTCTTCACTTCTGCCACTACTGTGGTGTCATCTGCATATCTGAGGTTGTTGATATTTCTCTCCCTGTAATCTTGATTCCAGCTTCTGATTCATCCAGCTCAGCATTTCACATAATGTACTCTGTATATAAGTAAAATAAACAAAGTGACAATATATAGTCTTTACCTACTCCTTTCCCAATTTTGAACTAGTCAATTGTTCCATGTATGATTTTAATTGTTGCTTCTTGACCTACATACAGGTTTCTCAGGAGACAGGTAAGGCAATTCTGGTATTCCCATTTCTGCAAGAATTTTCCACTTTGTTGTGATCCATACAGTAAAAGGCTTTCGCATCATCAATGAAGCAAAGGAAGATTTTTTTTTTCTTCTGGAATTCTTTTGCTGTTTCTATGATCCAATAAATGCTGGCAATTTGAACTCTGGTTCCTCTGCCTTTTCCAAATTCAGCTTGTACATCTGGAAGTTTTCAGTTCCTGTACTGTTGAAGCCTAGCTTGAAGGATTTGAGCATAATCTTACTAGCATGTGAAATGAATGCAATTGTCCAGTCGTTGGAACATTCTTTGGCATTTCCTTTCTTTGGGATTAGAATGAAAACTGACCTTTTCCATTCCTGAGGACACTGTTGACTTTTACAAATTTTCTGACATATTGAATGTAGCACTTTAACAGCATCATCTTTTAGGATTTGAAATAGCTCAGCTGGAATTCCATTACCTCTCTAACTTTGTGCGTAGTAATGCTTCCTAGGCCCATTTCACTTCCACTGAGGATGTGTGGCTCTAGGTGAGTGACCACCACTTTGTGGTTAACTGAGTCATTAAGACTTTTTTGTATAGTTCTTCTGTGTATTCTTGCCACCTCTTCTTAATTTCCTCTGCCTCTGTTAGATCCTTACTGTCCTTTCTGTTCTTTATCATGCCCTTTTTGTATGCAATGTTCCCTTCTTAGCTCCAATTTTCTTGAAGAGATCTTCTGCTGTTGCTTTTCAGTTGCCCTGTTGTGTCTGAGTCTTTGTGACCCCATGGACCCCATGGTGCAACTCACCAGGCCTCTCTGTTTCTCACCATCTCCTGAAGTTAGCCCAAGTGCATGCCCATTGCGTCAGTGATACCATCCAGTTATCTCAGCCTCTGATGCCCTCTTCTCCTTCTGCCTTCAATCTTTCTCAGCATCACGGAATTTTCCAGGAAGTCGGCCGTTCACATCAGATGGTCCAAAATATTGGACCTTCAACTTCAGCATCAGTCCTTCTAATGAGTATTCAGGGTTGATTTCCCTTATGATTGACAGGTTTTACAGAATCCAAAAACATATTAAAAAGATCATACATCATGACCAAGTGGACTTTATCCCAGGGATGTAAGGATTCTTCAGCATTTGCAAATCAACCAATGTGATGCACCACATTAACAAAATTAAAGATAAAAATCATATGATTATCTCAATAGATGCAGAGAAAGCCTTGACAAAATTCAACATCCATTTATGATAAAAACACTCCAGAAAGCTGGCATAGAAGGAACATACCTCAATATAATAAAAGCCATATATGATAAACCCACAGCAAACATTATCTTCAATGGTGAAAAATTGAAATCATTTCCCCTAAAGGCAGGAACAAGACAAGGGTGCCCACTCTCATCACAACTATTCAACATAGTTTTGGAAGTTTTAGCCACAGCAATCAGAAAAGAAAAAGGAATAAAAGGAATCAAGATTGGAAAAGAAGAAGTAAAACTCTCACTGTTTGCAGATGACCTGATCCTCATAGAAAATCCTAAAGACTCCACCAGAAAATTTCAAGTTAATCAATGAATATAGGAAAGTTGTAGGATATAAAATTAACACACATAAATCCCTTGCATTCCTATACATTAACAATGAGAGAACAGAAAGAGAAATTAAGGAAACAATTCCATTCACCTCTGCAATGAAAAGAATAAAATACTTAGGAATAAATCTATCTAAAGAAACAAAAGATCTATATATAGAAAACTATAAAACACTGATGAAAGAAATCAAAGATGACACTAATAGATGGAGAAATATATCATGTTCAAGGATCAGAAGAATCAATATAGTGAAAATGAGTATACTAACCAAAGCAATCTATAGATTCAATGCAATCCCTATCAAGCTACCAACAGTATTTTTCAGAGAACTACAACAAATAATTTCACAATTGTATGGAAATACAAAAAACCTTGAATAGCCAAGCAATCCTGAGAAAGAAGAATGGAACTGGAGGAGTCAACCTGCCTGACTTCAGACTGTATTACAAAGCTATAGTCATCAGGATAGTATGGTACTGCCACAAAGACAGAAATATAGATCAATGGAACAAGATAGAAAGCCCAGCGATAAATCCATGCACCTATGGACACCTTATCTTTGACAAAGGAGGCAAGACTATACAGTGGAAAAAGTCAATCACTTTAACAAGTGATGCTGGGAAAACTGGTCAACCACTTGTAAAAGAATGAAGCTAGAACACTTTCTAACACCATACACAAAAATAAACTCAAAATGGAATAGAGATCTAAATCTAACACCAGAAACTATAAAACTCCTAGAGGAAAACATAGGCAAAATATTCTCTGACATAAATCACAGCAGGATCCTCTATGACCCACCTTCCAGAGTAATGAAAATAAAAGCAAAAATAAACTAATGGGACTAAATTAAACTTAAAAGCTTTTGCACAACAAATGAAACTATAAGCAAGGTAAAAAGACAGCCTTCAGAATGGGATAAAATAATAGCAAATGAAGCAACTGACAAAGAATTAACTAAAAAATATACAAGCAGCTGATGCAGCTCAATTCCAGAAAAATAAACAACCCAAACAAAAAATTTGCCAAAGAACTAACCAGACATTTCTCCAAAGAAGACATACAGATGGCTAACACACACATGAAAAGATGCTCAGCATCACTTATTATCAGAGAAATGCAAATCAAAACCACAATGAGGATCCATCTCACCCAGGTCAGAATGGCTGCTACCAAAAAGTCTACAAACAATAAATGCTGGAGAGGGTGTGGAGAAAAGGGAACCCTCTTACACTGTTGGTGGGAATGCAAACTAGTACAGCCACTATGGAGAACAGTGTGGAAATTCTGTAAAAAACTGGGAATAGAGCTGTGATATGACCCAGCAATCTCATTGCTGGGCATACACACCGAGGAAAACAGAATTGAAAGAGACATGTGTACCCCAATGTTCATCACAGTACTGTTTACAATAGCCAAGACATGGTAGCAACCTAGATGTCCATCAGCAGACAAATGGATAAGAAAGCTGTGGTACATATACACAATGGGATATTACTTAGCTATTAAAAAGAATTCATTTGAATAAGTTCTAATGAAGTGGATGAAACTGGAGCCTAATATACAAAGTGAAGTAAGTCAGAAAGAAAAACACCAATACAGTATATAAATGCATATATATAGAATTTAGAAAGATGGTGACGATGACCCTATATGTGAGATAGCAAAAGAGACACAGATGTAAAGAACAAACTTTTGGACTCTGTGGGAGAAGGCAAGGGTGGAACGATTTGAGAGAATAGCATTGAAACATGTATATTATCATGTGTGAAACAGATCACCAGTCCAGGTTTGATGCATGAGACAGAGTGCTCAGGGATGGTGCACTGGGATGACCTTAAGGGATGGAATGGGAATGGAGGTGGGACTGGGGTTCAGGGTGGGGAACATATGTACACCCATGGCTGATCCATGTCAATGTATGGCAAAAACCACTAAAATATTGTAAAGTAATTATCCTCCAATTAAAATAAACAAACAAATAATAATAATAAGTTGAAAAAAAAATGAAGATTGACAGGTTAGATCTCCTTGCTGTTCAAGGGGCTCTCAAGAGTCTTCTCCAGAACCACAGTTTGAAGGCATCAATTTTTTGGCATTCTGCCTTCTTTATGGTCCAGCTGTCACAACCATATGTGACTACTGGGAAGGCCATAGCCTTGGCTATATGGACCTTCGTTAGCATACTGCTAGGTTTCTCATTGCTTTCCTACTGAGTAGCAACTATCTTCTGATTTCATGGCTGCAGTCACCATTCACAGTGATTTTAGAGCCCAAGAAGAGGAAATCTGTCACTACTTCCACATTTCCGCCCCCCCACCCCATTTGCCATGAAGTAATGGGGCCAGATGCCATGATCTGAGTTTTTTAAAATATTTAAAGTGAGCTCTTTCACTCTCCTCCTTCACTCTCATCAAGAAGCTCTTTAGTTTCTCTTTGCTTTCTGTCATTAGAGTGGTATCATCTGCATATCTGAGGTTGTTGATGTTTCTCCTGCCTATCTTGAGTCTAGCTTGTAACTCAGCCAGATCTTTAATTTTTCCCATTCTATTGTTTTCCTCTACTTCTTTGCATTGTTCATTGAAGAAGGCCTTTTTACCTATCTTTACTAGTCTCTGGAACTCTGAATTCAGTTGGGTATATCTTTCTAATATTGCTCTATGCTTTTAACGGGCTTACATCTCTGAAATATGTACATTTAATTGAATTTAAGTTCAGAATTATGGTTTTCACAATAGAAAAAATTACCTATATATAATTTCATATATATATACATAAAGATCCCCTGGAGGAGGGCATGGCAATCCATTCCAGTATTCTTGCCTGGAGGAACCCATGGACAGAAGAGCCTGGAGGGATAAAGTCCATGAGGTCACAAAGAGTCAGATACCACTGAGAGACTAAATCAAATCATATTTTATATATATATATATATATATCTTTATACAAAAGATTTCTTTTTTTTAATTAATTTTTATTTTTTTAGTTTTTTTTTTTTGGTTNAAAAGATGCTTGCTCCTTGGAAGAAAAGTTATGACCAACCTAGACAGCATATTAAAAAGCATAGACATTACTTTGCCACAAAAGTCCGTCTTGTATGGATGTGAAAGTTGGACTATAAAGAAGGCTAGTGCCGAAGACTTGATGCTTTTGAACTGTGCTATTGGAGAAGACTCTTGAGAGTCCCTTGGATTGCAAAGAGATAAAATCAGTCAATCCTAAAGGAGATCAATCCTGAATATTTATTGGAAGGACTGATGGTAAAGCTGAAGTGCAATACTTTGGCCACCTGATGCAAAGGACTGACTCATTGGAAAAGACTCTGATGCTGAGGTAGATTGAAGGCAGGAGGAGAAGGGGACGACAGAGGAAGAGATAGTTGGATGGCATCACCGACTTGATGGACATGAGTTTGAGCAGGCTCCAGGAGTTGGTGATGGACAGAGACGCCTGATGTGCTGCCGTCCATGGGGTCGCAAAGAGTCAGACATGACTGAGCAGCTGAACTGAACTGAACTGATCTACTGAGCACCTACTATGTGTAGAACTCAATTCTATGTATTAGCTCAATTAATCTTCACAAGCATATAAGACACACACTATTGCTGTTGCTCTTTTTGTAGATGGGGGAACAGAGGCACAGAATGGGTAAGGCAAACATAAAATAAAGAGGATTGGCAATGCCAAAGATCTATTCTTTGAAATGGCTAAAAACCCCAGTCTCTGGCATGAATGAAATAAGAAAAAAAGGTAAACAGAGAGAAGACACAAATAAACAGCATTAACGATGGGAAAGAGAAGCTACAGGGATTAAACAGATACTATCAGTGACTATCAGAAATAACTATATGAAAATAAATTTGAAAACAGATGACACAGAGACCTTCCTGTAAAAAATACAAATTATGAAATCTGACTCAACAAGACATTTTTATGTCTTGTTGCATAATTGTATATCATTATGAAAGAATTAAAGAGTCTGTATTAGAAGTAGAAACCTTTTGACAAAGACACTGGCCCAGATGTTTATAGCATGATTTCTCAGACATTCTAAATAAAGAACAATATAATCTTTCAAAAACAGGTCCCATTTATGAAGCTAATAAAACCTTGACACTAAACCCAGAAAAGAACAATATGAGAATGGAAAGTCACAGGCCAAATTCAGTCAAGAACACAAATGTAAAATTCTTAAACATAATATTAGCATGTGAAATCTAGCAATATATAAATAATAAACATGTCATGATCAATTGGGGTTATTCCACGAATGCAAGGTTGATTTAAAGTTAGAAAATTAATTAATGTAAACATCCCATTAAAAAGTTAAAAGAAGATAAAACACGTAAATATCAATAGATGCAAATAAAATTCAGTATTCTTCAAGACCAAACTCCCAGCAAACTAAGAATAAATTAGACTTTCTTAGCAGGATAAAGAGCATTTCTGAAAAATCTAGTGCAAATATCAAACATTATGGTAGTGAAAACAGCTTTCCCTTTGAAATAAGGAATGAGAAAACAGTCTCTTCCATCATCACTCTGGAAAGGTTAGAAAGAAAAGCAAGGAAAGGTGAAAGGATACAGGTAAATAAATAGAATTAACAAAGCAGTTTATGTGTATATCAAATCATGTTATACACTAAATATCTTATCATTTTATGTCAATTAGCCCTCAAAAAAGAGAATTAAAAATAATGAAACTTAACAAGTTTACTGATCACAAAATCAATATACAATGCTAAATTGCATTTCCATGTGTCAGTAAAATAAAAAGGAATATCATTTACAGCAAGAAAAAAAGTGTAAAATACCTAGCAACAAATCTAATGAAAGTCACTGAAGCTCTTTCTGGAGAAAATTAATAAGCTCAATTTGTTTAACAATTATATATATATAATTATTATTATTATAGCTCTTATTGTGTGTCTCTCTTTCCCCTCCCCTGTCTCTCAGCTGTTAGTTTCATCCTTGAGTAGGGGGAGGACCAGCATATTTATCAGAACAATTTCTGTTTACTGATTATCACTGACCTGTAGCTTTAAAATTTGAGTTCTTCATACTAGCTCCTTCACTATCTTTCTCACAGGTGGGCAATAATATTGCTATCAGCATTTCAGGAAATAAGTCTCAGAAACGTGAAGTAATTTGCCAAAGAATGGCAAAGTGTGCAGGCAGCAGCAGAAACCAGGTCTGTTTTCTTTCCATGTCAAGCTCTTTCCACCCCATCTTGTGCCCCTTAAACAAGAGCTCATTGTCAATTAATTCCCCACATAGTGAATAACAGTGTGCTGGAAGCTGGTATTAATGAAATGGAGCAATGAACAAGATGGACATGAACTTGCTTTCATAGAACCCAGAGTCCTCTGCAGAAAACAGACTGTTGAATAATTACCACAGAGCTGAATAATGCTATTCTATGGGGGCTCAGAGTCGGGGAACAGGAAGGCTTCCTGGAGGAAGAGGTATTTACTTACAAACCAGAAAAGGAGTATGAATTGTCCTGGTAAAGAATAATGGAGAGGTTAAGGTAGAAGAGTGATGGAAAGGTATTCCAGGCCAAGAGAACATGTGCAAAGGCTTGGAGGAGAGAGGCTGGCCTGAGCATGGAACAGAAAGCTGGCTAGAACCTACGCTGTGGCCAGTGCTGGGTGACAGGCAAGGGCTGATCCACACAGGTCCATCACAGCAGTTTGGGAGTTTGGGCTTGATCCCAAGCAACATGGGAAGAAGCTATGCACACGCTGTTTGGTTGTTGCTTTGTTTTGCTTGGGGCTGTGCCGGGTCTTCGTTGTTGCACAGGTTTTCTCTAGCTGTGACTGGCAGGGGCTGCTCGCAGTCTTCTCACTGTTGCAGAGCACAGGCTCGGTAGCTGTGGTACACGGACTTAGTTGCTCTGCAGCTTGTGGGATCTTCCTGGACTAAGGATCAAACCTGTGTCTCCTGCATGGCAGGCAGATTCTTTACCACTGAGCCACCAGGAAAGCCCCCACCGAAGAGTTTTAAGAAAGAGAACTTCATGTTTGATTTGGGTTTTAGAAGACAGAGGGGACAGAATAAAGGAAGAGGTCTGAGGTCAGGAAGCTGGGTCAGAGGAGATTCTCATCCCCAGCCTACCTGCTTTCTGTCCATCCAAAGCCTTTACAACCTCATGAGGCCACCCCCCAAAACTGGTCAGGACTTTAGGCCACAGCAACAGAGGCCAATCCAGCAGCTGAGGCCTTTAGAAAGGGGATGATTAGTCCCCAGGCTGACAAAGGGGCTCCGAAGTGTGGGGGCAGTAAAAAAAAAAAGCCAGAATCAGGATCTTGTTGCCCCCAGAACACTCTGTCTATCATCACTCATCTCTGTTTCTGCTTCTTTCTGCCAAATGACCTCAGTTTCTCCCACTGCACCCGGGAAAGACTCACAAGGCCAGGGAAGGTGACCCCAAGAGTCTACTTTGACCTCTTACTCCCAAGGCAAGAAGGAGTTTCTCCCATAGACAGCAGCAGAAGATCCCAGGGGAGGTCTTGATGGGTGGGTCCTGAACCAGCAGAGAGGCAGTATTGGCCAGCCTGGGTCACATGTCCATCCCTGAGCTCTAAGCTGGGAAGTGCGGAGGCCAGATTGTAACTGATGGGAGAACAGAAATAGAAAGGCTGTACCATGACCTGGTAATAGGGGAGGCTGGTGAGCAGGTTAAAATCAAACCAAGTACATAATCGACAACACATATAGACCCACATGCAGGTAATGGTGGGTGGGTGAGCCATGTATGACACCTTACCCCCCAAGCCCTCCTAGAGCTAACTAGTAGAAACAGACTAGAAACCACCAAAGTAACTAGGCAGTCCGGATCAGTCAGTCCAACCTCCAGCCAGTGCAAGGAGGAAAAGAAAGTCAGACGATGTTTGGGGCTGGACTCATAGGGGACCCACCGTGCTGTTCTGAAAATTCTGTCCAAATAACTGCCAGTCAGAGATCCTCCTGGAGGAAGCAGTGTCACCAGGAGCTGTCCAAACACCAGGCCAGAGTGAGTGGAATACTGGGCAAAGGCCAGGTCCCCTGCCCTCTTATTTCAAGCTGCCTATAAGCAAGCCACCTGAAACCGCAACCCGCACCTTCCCCAGCCTCCTGTGACCTCAGACAAGACCTGGCTTGACAAACCCTTGAGCTCAGCAATTCCACTTCTCAGTATCGACTAGAGAAACATTCTCACGTGCACACAATGAGACATTCACAGAGATTTCTATTGCAGCACTTTTTATGGAGAGAAAAAAGGTGAAGGGAACTTAAATGTCTATCAGTAGGGAAATGGTTTTTTAAAAGATGATGCGGACTTCCCTAGTGGTCTAATGGTTAAGGATCCGCCTGCCAATGCAGGGGACATGGGTTTGATCCCTGTTCCAGAAAGATCCCACATGCCACAAGCAGTTGTGTGCCACAACTACTGAGCCCTGGGCACCCTAGAACCTGTGCTCTGAAACAAGAGAATCCCACACAATGAGAAGCCTGCGCACTGCAACTAGAGAGTAGGCCCCGATTTCTGCAACTAGAGAAAAGCCAGCACACAGCAACAAAGACCCGGTGTGGCCCCAAATAAATAAGTAAAAATCTTTTTTTAAAAAAAGTGGCACTTCCAAGCCATGGAACATGACACATGACCTCATTAGAATAAGAGAGCACTCTATGTGCTAATGTAGAAAAATGCCTGGGATGTCACTAATATAAAAAAAAGCCAGATGCAAAAACATGCATATTGTATGATACCGTTCATGTTTTTTGAAAGACCCATAGCAAAAGCACATGCATATGTATGTATATAAATGCACGGAAATGAAGCTGTAAGGATTATACGCCGCTCTGATAACAGTGGTTACTATAGAGAAGAGACTGAAATGTAGGGGTGAGTGGTGGAGGAAGGTAGCCCAAGGAAGTTTTTCTTTATCTAAGTTGTTCAACTATCTGACAAGGAAAATATATGCAGATAGCACCTGCACAGTCAAAGTTAATATTTAGGGAGAAAGTCGGGGGCTTATGTGCAACGTAGCACTGCCAGTAAAATCAGGAAACCCAAAAACAACCTAAACACTCACCTGAAAAGGACCACCTAAACCAACACAAGGCACCTCGACAAAAGGACACTGGGAAGCTGCTGAAAAAAAATGGGGCAGAGCCAAGTAGGAAAATATTCTCTGAAAACGAAAAAAGCAAGCTGCAAGAATGATGCTCGGAGTATAACCTCGTGTTTACAAAACAAAGACGAGTTATCGTAAGCTAAGAAGGACCCCGCATGTGCCAAACCACCAACAGGGAGTGTCGTCGAGTGGAAGGACGCTCTTGGAGTCACACAGAGGGAGGTTCACTCCCTGCCCTGGAACCAGCTGAGTGGTCTTGGTGCTGGGGCGGGGGTGGGGGGGGGGGGG
>SJXQ01001130.1:96477-111035 GCA_006408695.1 Aepyceros melampus
CAAGCTCATTGTCCTCAATGCCTGTGCTGTTCCATCTGGAAGTGGGTTTCGGAGCTGGGGGAACCAGACACTCAAAATACACTCTACTGCAATGCTCGGATTTTCACAGCGAGCTTGTCTCACTTCCATGTTTTAAAAAACTAAAAGGAGAAAAAAAGCCAGCCCAACAGCTGCCTGTGACGTGCTCTCTGACAGCAGCTGGAGGCTCCACCCCAGGGCTGTATGGGCGTGAACTCCTGGGCCCTTCACGCTGGCCGTTGCTGACCGCGGGCTGTGAGTGTGCACACCCGGCCACCACCAGGTCTCACCTCGAGAAAACTGCTTCCAGTTCCAAGACTGTGATTATGGAGACACGCAGGTAAAATGAGCCAGGCCCTCAGAGCACGACGATCCCTCCCAGCTGCAGGCTCGGGACCAGGGAGGACGGGCAAGAGGTGGATGACAGGTGCTCTCCTGTTGCCTGCCTGTCTGCGTCCTGGGATTTAATACAGTTTGGACACTTTAGCTGAGTGGCATCTGGGGCTCCAGCCACGTGAAATCAGGCAGATAAATATTGGAGCAGAGGGCGCCGAGACCTTGGCTCCCTGTCATCTTGTCAGCAGCTCTTCCAGAGCCCCGCTGGCACGTTAAGTCGCTGAATCAATCAGGGCTGAAGGGAGGAGGCTGAGAATTCCACAAGATTGCGCCTTGAGAATCACATGGTTCTGCTGCTCTCCCTCTGAGCATCCGGGAGGTCCATCCAGCAACACAGAGGAGACCCCGGGCACAGGCAGCGGATTCTGAGCACCTGCCTGAGCCAAGCCTGAGAATCCGCCGGCAATGCAGGACACCTGGGTTCGACCCCTGGGTTGGGAAGATCCCCTGGGAAAGGGAAAGGCTACCCACTCCAGTATTCTGGCCTGGAGAATTCCAGGGACTGTATATCCATGGGGTCGCAGAGACTCGGACACGTCTGAGTGACTTCCACTTTCACTTCACTTCACCACGTGCCAGGTCAGCACGGGTCCCAGGAACGCAGCAGAACAGGACAGCGACATGCTTTGTAGAAGGAGCTTCTGGTTTGGGACCCTCTCTGTCCCCAGAATCCAAGCCCCAACCACCACAAGGGCGGCATCTCTCACTCTCTGCTCTAGGAACTGCTCTGGGACCCAGGGACCGGAGTGCAAGTCCCCATCGGGCACTGTGTGGGTGAGCCATGAACCCTGGTATGATCAGCCGAGTCAGCCCTACCCTGGGAACACTGGAGTGAGTGCGGGGGAGAGCAAAGGGTCTGATGCTTGCTCCTTCATCTCCCACATGCTTGGCACCATGCAGGGCGTGAGGGTGAGCCGGGAACAATGTGGACATGCCCTGGAGGAAACAGCCACCTTGAGGAATGAGGCCATTATCCCCAGGTGGCCAAGACAAGCTCATGGTGCCTTTGCTGCCACCCAGCCCCTCTCATCTAAAGGAAATCAGTCCTGAATATTCATTGGAAGGACTGATGCTGAAGCTGAAACTCCAATACTTTGGCCACCTGATGCAAAACACTGACTCATTTGAAAAGACCCTGAGGTTGGGAATGATTGAAGGCGGGAGGAGAAGGGGACGACAGAAGATGAGATGGTTGGATGGCATCATTGACTCAATGGATATGAATTTGGGTAAGCTCAGGGAGTTGGTGATGGACAGGGAAGCCTAACGTGCTGCAGTCCATGGGATCGCAGAGTTGGACGTGACTGCACAACTGAACTGAACTGAGCCCCTCTCAGCTCGGGGAGAGACCTTTGTCAGCCCTTCCAGGGGGCGGGAAGATTCCCCAGGGAGTCCATGGACCAAGCTGCCTCCATCCCTCGCAGTGACCTTATGCCCAGCGTAATCCCTCCACCCTCCCTCTGTCCCTACAAAGTGACAACCTCACAACACCTCACTTAGAAAGTTCTAGGTCTCCAAAACAGACCAAATACCATGTTGATCGATATTTTGACAACTCAGGGTGATTGCTGCTGTGGTTTTCTGTCTCTTTTTTTTTCTTTTCCACCACCTGCCCCACATCATGTCAAGAGACCTCAATTCATGCCATCTCTCCCTTCCATCCACCCCCAGGTAGCTGTCCCATTAATTCCTTTGGATCCCCCACAGATGACCGAGCAGCTGCCCAAGCCTGTGTTGCCCTGGACAGCAGCCTGGGATCCAAACCCCTAGACCCCAGCATCCTCGGTGCACGAACACCGCCCGACTCACCCAGAGCATCTGACCTTCCGCCTTCACCTCATTCCTTCCCCCTGGAGGCTGTTACAGCAAGCACACCCCTGCCCCAATCTGGGCCTCGGTTTCCCATCTGCAGAGTGAGATCCAGGCAAGAGGATCATTGAAGACAGTATTCTCCATCCTCATTATACAACTGCCTCTCCCTGACTCACGGTGGGACCCTCATGGGATAGGACCATGTGTCCCTCATCTCCAGGTCCCGGCTCAGGACCTGCATACAGGAGGGCAGAGGGAGTATGGTTCTGAGAGGGACTTGGAGTCCCACAGAGAGACTGGGGGCTGGGCAGGAAGGAGGGGTGAAGCCTCAAGTCCCCACTTTCTCTTCACCAGGCACAACCCCTGAGCACTTTGCACCCAAGGGTCTCCTGCCCTCCGCCGTAAGACGTGAGAGCACCCTCTTCTCCATCAAGGCTGTAGCTGGAGGTCAAATGAGAAAAACGGGTGTAAAGCTCTCAGCACAGAGCCCAGCACATACCAAGTGTATGATGAAGATTTGTTGTTACGGATGAGGATACTTAGAACAACCGTTTGAATAAAACATAAAACCAGTGATTGTTACTTCCTACTCTTTTGCAGCTTCGGCTCCCTGTTAGCATTCATCCATTCGTTTCACGCACATGAATTGAGTACCTTCCACGGCCCAGCAGGGCTTCCCTGGGACTATAGGGGTGAAGGGGACAGGCAGGGCCACCCTTCTGGGACTGATAGTCTCCTGGGGAAGAGCGACATTCACCAAGTAAAGGAATAAACTGAACAATCGTGGACAGAAGATCTTTCTGAAAATGATCTTTTCTTCTTCGTCTGAGAACAGAAACAAACGAAACGCCGCATCAGCTTCGGGAAGGCTCTCTTGCCTCCACCGTGTCACGGGCACTTCCTCCAAATGGCACACCCTCCCATCTTCCTTTTCTCTGCCAAACAAGCTCCCACTTATTTCCCAATCCCCAGCTGGTGCCAACTCTGGGCCCTTGCGACCCTTCCTAGACACCCACCCCACTCACAACAGCCCCTCTCCTCCTCCAGAAACCATCCTCTGTCCTCACCAGACACGCTCACCTCCTCTGGGCTCCAGAGAGTCTGACCGCACCTCTGACCCAAGCGGGCTGGACCAAGAGAGGATGCTTGACCCAGGTCAGAGCAGACTGGGATCTAGGCCTGGGAGCCTCAGTCTACCGGGAGGCCTGGGAAGAAGGAATCCTGGGCTGCAGGGGGAGGTGGGGACGGAGCTGGGAAGACAGAGGACAGGAAGGCTGGACAAGGGGCTTGTGTCCCCTCTCCCATCCATGTCACCCATCCACATAGTGGGGCCTGGTTGTTCACTTACACCTGCTCCAGGGTACTTTCAGGCCTACCCACCTGAGAACCGAGGAGATGCCTCAGAGTCCTGCTCACCCCCTCTCCTTACTGCCTGGGCGGTAAGCAAGCTGCACGGCCACTGGGGGAGAATCCTGGGTTGGCCATTAACGTGGACCTAACCACCCAGGGTGGGAGGGGACATCCCAGCCTGCACCCCCAAACCGAGCCACTCACTGCTGACAGGAGGTGAGAGAGGAGGGGAGCTTTGATATCTGCCTCAGGGGCTGCTCATCCCATGGATAGTTGATGGCGGGGAAAGCAAGGGCCCCAGAGGAGGGGCTCAGTGCCCGCTGAGGGGCACAGGGGAGCCCAGCTCTCTGCCTGCACTGGTTACAGCTCAATTTGGTAGGGAAGGGATGAGAGGAGGAGGTGCAACACCCCTCGAAGGACGGGAAGCAGACACGGGGAAGAGAGGATAACCGCCCTCTAAAAGCACACAGAGAGACAAGCCGTTAATTTAATGTGCTGATTTTTTTCAAGATCCTAGTAGCTCGTCAACTTGAGAGGTTTTTTAAATACCATTTTTCAAAATCCTATGTGTCTAAATCTGCCCTTGTCCAGTAAGTACATTCAACCCACCCTGTGGACTTCCCCCCTGACCCCCATCAAACAGGCTCAGAAGCCCTGCCTGACTGGCTCCTGGGCAGGTCTGAGCCTGGGTCTGGGGGCTTCCCAAGAAGGGTCGGCTTTACTTCTTCCTCCTCAGCACCTTGTCCTCTACCTGTGGAGATGCCCCCGGCCGGCGTTCACACCTCCTCTCTTCTCTATTTGCTCGCCTTTGCTAGATGAGCCAGGCCAGCGTCAAGGCTTAAATAACCTCCCCGCCAACCACCACTGCTGACAACTCCCAAGCATTTCCCTCCAGGCTGGAATTCCAGGTTGTTAGATCCAGCTGCCTTCTCAACACTTCCTTCCAGCCATTTAGTGAGCATCTCAAACTTAATGCCTGAAACTGAACTCCAGACGGTCACCCGTCCCCAGCGGTGCCATCCACCCACTGCCGGCCCCTTCCACTGCTGTCCCATCTCTGGAAACAGAAGCGCCCTCCTTCTCATCACTCAGGATAAAGCCCGGAGTCCACCTTGACCGCTCGCTGTCTCTCACTCCCCGCACCCAAGAAGCCCCCAGCACACCCAGTGGCTCTAGCTCCAGAGTTCCCACACTGACCTTTTCCTCCCGCTGCCCACGCCTCTCTCACGGCTGCGCAGAGGGGCTCCCTGCTCCACGCTCCGCCAGGGAGCTTCAATCCAGCAGCCGGGCACGTCCCAACACAAGTCAGAGCACATGACTCCTCTGCTCAAAGTCCCCCTCCCCGCCGGGTCTCCCATTCTCATAGCACTCAGGGTGACCCTGAGGTCCTTACAAGACCCTTCAGGGGCAACCATCCTTCCCCCCACCCCTCCCCAGCCCCGCCTGGGGTGCTTGCAGAACGGAGGGAAGACAAAGAATGAGGGCAAGAGTCCGACCTGCCTGCCTGAGCAGACAGGGGACCACAGCACACGCCGTGCCTGGACACGTGTGCCCCGGCATGTGTGCACTGGTGTGGCCTCTGGGGCACTGCTGAGGGGTGCGGAAGAGCGAGCCAGGGGGCGAGGCAGAGAGTAGCATCTCACTTAACCAGCCCGACCTGCATATCTGAATGAGGAATGTGTGTGCGCGTTTGCGTCAACGTGGGTATGTGTCTTTGTGTGGGTATCCATGTGAAGGGGGGGCGGGGGGTTATCACACATAAAGAACTCACTCTCAGCCAGCCCCACAGCCCACCTGATGGCTCCATGGCTGACCTCAGTCCTCAGGGGCATAAGTGAAGAGGGCTCTCTTTGCAAGCTCAAAGGGAAAAGAAGTGTCCCAGCAACCAGGTGGGAAGTGGCCAGTTATAAATACCATGGAAGATGGGGGTGAGGTGGCAGGTAGCAAGCACTGGCCTTTGTGCTAAGCTTAGCTTTGTGGGACGTGGAAAGGATGATAGGAGGCAAGCGTGTACAGGGCTGTTGGTACCTACTAAGTGCTTGGTGAAAGGCAGCTCTCAGTATTATCTTGTCATCTTTTCCTCTTCTTGACAACCTCTTGGGAGCAGTATTAAGACCCCTGTGTCACAGGGGAAGCTTAAGGAAGTGAGTCAGTGATGGAACTGGGACTTGAACCCAGGTCTTTGTGGCTCCAGAGCCTAGGCTCTTGACATGGCCCACCTGCTCTACCTCAGTCCTCCAGAGCCCGGAGTCTCCACTGGTGCCGTTGGGTCAGGACTGACTTGCAGGCAACAGAGCTTGTGGCCAGGGGACATCTGGAAATGAGTGTCCAGGGTGATGGGGTCAGATCTAGCCAGGCAGATAGCCATCGCTAGTGTCAACACGCAGTGGACAGGCAGGGGCAGAAAAAGACCCAAGCAGGAAGATAAGCAGAGATCCTCCCCCTACAGCTGGCATTCGAGACGTTTCGTGATCTGGCTCACCCTCTCAGGTGGACATGCTACCCTGAACCATATTGGGTTCCTATTTCCAGTGCATTCTGTTTTTTTTTTCTCTTCTCCTCATTCACCTGGCAAACTCCTATTGCTCCAGCAAAACCCAGATTAGAGGCAATCTCTTCTGGAAAGCCCCCAGATGATGTTATGTCATCTCCTGTGAGGAATCTGGGTCTCAGTGAGGTTGAGGCTGTGTCCATGGTTGTCCCCACTAAGCAGCAGAGCCCACATCCAAACCAAAAGAGTTCAAAGGATTTTCTGAGGCAGAAGCCACCGGCCTCAGTGACAATCCAAGGGTGAGATGAGCGTTCTCGTCCCATCAATCCCAGCCACAGAGCCTCCCTGTCCTAACAGCTCCCCCACTGCCCTGTGATTCGGCCTATTCCTAGCAGCTGACCCCAGCTCCAGCCTCTTGGAAAGAGCACACTGGGAGTCCAATGGCTCAGGGCCAGATCCTGCCTCAACACTGGCAGAGCTGTCTTCAAGTTCCATCACTTCTCTGAGTTCCCGTGCCATCCTCAGTCATACAGGGCTGACAGTGTGTTCTTGCTCACGTGGCCTTGAGAACGAGCCTAATCCATGTATGAAGGAAGCCAGCCCAGAGCCCAGAGCCAGGTGATGCTCCAGGCACAGGTGTTAAGTTGGACCATTCAAGGCCCTTGGATAATGCTGGCTTTCACTAAACTGGGGGCATTCCACATTGCGGTACCCAGTCAGACTTTGATGCATGTTTTTAAACATGCATTAGTTCCGTAATGAGTTTGAATTCTGGCTCTGTTTCAGCTCTGACTCCCACTAGGGCCTGCCCTCTCCATGCCTCACTCCCCTTGTCTGAGACTCTTTATAAAGCCTTGTCATTCGCTCCCTGAGTTTCAAATATTCGTGGCAGTAAAACCCACTCAGATTCATGGAGACAAAAAGCCGGGAGGGTAGAAAGAAACACTGACAGGGAGAAGCCAGGGGTGTCATAGCACCTCACACCCCTCCAGGGCTGGAAAGGCTGGGTTCAGAACGCCTGTGTGAACAGGGGCTGCTAATTAAGCACAGAACTCCAGGAATGTGAGTCCTGGAGGAAGTTTGTGATGGCTTTGCTCTGAAGGTAGGAGAAGGTGGGCAATGCGGAGCCGTGCAGAGAAGAGCCCTGGGCCCCTCAGAGCCCAGATGAGAATGGGAAGAGGTAAGAGGGAGAGAGGGGGAGGTGGTGTCTGGGGAGCACAAGTATTTGCACACAGCTCATTTTATCCCACAGCCATCCTAGCAGGTGTGAGTTCACCCCTTTTTCAGATGAGGACACTGAGGCTCCAAGTGGCCAGGAGACTTGGTCAAATGATGGAGGCTGGCCGTATGCTCACTGTGGGGATGGGGATGCCCCTAGTCCCCCGGGAGACAGACGATGAGAATGCGGGGGGGTCTGATGGGGAAGCACAGGCGATGTGGGAGCCAGAGGAGGACCCTAACCAGCCTGGGTGTCAGGGGCTCCCTGAGGAGGGGCTGACCGCTCCGGGGCCTGAGGGGAGCAGGGGTTCATCCTGGCAGGAGGAGGAGATGGGGAAGCAGAAGAGAGAAGAGATGCTCACCTAGAAAGAACAACCAGTACCAAGGCCCAGGGCAAGCGTGGGTAAAGCTGTTCCGGAAACCGCGGGACAGGCCGCTCCAGCTGGGGGAGGGCAACCCCACGGGCGGGCAGAGGGAGGGGGCAGGCGAGGAGGTCGTGGTCCCTGAGAAGGAGAACACAGCTGCATGCTAAGAGCCCAGACTCTGGAGCCAAACCCAGGCCCTGGCGCTCCCCCGCTGGGAGGCCCTGGGCAGGTCTCTTAATGCTTTCTGAGTTGTTCCATCATTAACTGGGGGACATGGTAGCAGCCACCTCCTCTCAGGGCGGACTGGGGATTCAAGGAGCCAAGAACAGTGCCGGGGCCACTGTAGGGCTGTCTGAACGTGAGCCTTCCCTGCCAGCCTTGCACCTGGGCACTCTGGCCGATGCTGGGCTCACCCTGCAGAGAGCGAACACCCACAGCCTGGACTCTGTGGCCTGGGGTTTCAGAGGATCGCTGCACCCGCTCCCTGTCCCCTCCTCACCCGTCCTGGGCTGAGGTAACAGAACAGGAGTTCCCTTCCACCTTCTTCAGCTGAGCCACTATCATTCCCTCCCCAGAATTCATTGTCATGTTGACACAGACGCCTCCGCTTCTGCAGTGCCTGTTTCCTTGGGCCCCGAGCCCACACAGGTCGGAGTGTTCTCCCAGCTGTGTAGTGGGGGGCCCTCACGGCCCCAAGAGGAAGAGACTGGCCCAGGATGGCACAGGGCAGTGAGAGGTACGGCCGGGATTGGAACCCAGGTCTGCTGGCTCTCAGGTCCCTGGTCCTCTCCAGACTCTGCTCCCTGGACTGCCATGGGAAAGATGAGCAGAGAAGTCAGCCTGGTCTAGGAAGATGCCCACCAGGCTGTGGGTTCAGCCCACTCCTCTGGTTACTTGCATACATTTGCATGCGGGGCTCAGAGACTCAAATATGGGCAATAAAATCAATTAGTGTGACCAACCAGTGGGCGTGCAGCTACAGGAGACCCTCAACCAAGGTAAAAAGTGAAATAGATTTTGAAAATGATCCATCTCAACGTCTCCTGGGTCAGCAGAGCTGACCCTGAACCAGGCTCAGCCTCCAACCATCAGCCCCTCCAGGTCAGAAGTGGGGCACTTGAGGGAAAAGGAACTCTTTAATTCTCTGGAATAAGGAGTTGTGTTCTTACAACAAAATACACCTCAACAAAACAAGGGCCACGAGTAGTAGGATGGATGATGGGCCTGTTCTCTGCAAACACATTACAAGCTGAACTATCCAGCCAGCCCCGAGCTTGCGGTGCTCAGACAACTCTCACCAGTGGTGGGGGGACTTCTTGGGGTTCAGAGACAGCAGGTGGTCTGGTCCACATCACACAGAAATCTTCCAGGCAGGCTGCTCTGACCAGCCCCCCAGGATCTGCCCATTAATGGGCCACTCTCTCCCCAGGTGACCAAGTGGAGGAGACAGGGTAGGGAGCCATGAGACCCAGATAAAGTCATGCCCTGGATCCTTAAAATTTCTAGTGTCTTTAAGTGACATGGAAGTGACCGCAGGTTTTCTACCAGCCCAAGGTTAGAGGTCCTTCTTGGGCCAGAACTGTCCACCCACAAGCTGGAAAAAAGCTGGATGGTGGATTCAGCCTGCCAGGATGCATGAATGAACCAATGCACTGAAAAGTAGAGGAACAAGAGAATCGATGCCTGAATGAATGGATGGATGAATGGACTGAATGGTTGAGAGCAGGAATAAATGCACGCATTGAACATACAAGTATGGATTACTGGATGGCAGGAAGCACATCTGCCTGACTGACCGAGGCTAGGATCACACTGGATAGGAACCTGAAGCACAGAGAGGTTAGAAGCTCGCCTCAGGTCACACAGCTACTGTGAGGCAGAGCTGGGACTCCAGCTTGGACGTCTGGCCACACTTCCAGCTCTGCTTGGCACAGTATCATGGCTGAGGCTCAGCGGAAGGGCTGGGCTTCCCATCACACCCACCCTACCCCCTGTCGACATTCAAAACAACCTGGTGAGATCCAGCTCCCACCCTCAGAATGGTGCCTGGTTTCCCCATCACATCACTCTTCTTGCTGATGCCTGGGATTTGGCTGGGAGCAGATCTTGCTTTTTCCATGATTCTTTTCAGGACCCTGATGCTGGGAAAGACTGGGGGCAGGAGAAGAATGTGGCAGCAGAGGATGAGATGACTGGATGCCCTCACCGACTCGATGGGCATGAGTCTGAGCAAACTCCAGGAGACAGTGAAGGACAGGGAAGCCTGGAGTGCTGCAGTCCATGGGGCCGCAAAGAGGCAAAACCTGACTTAGTGACTGAACAACAGCAACAGAGATTTTTGCCTCTGCAGAGCTGAAGGGCTAGGATAAGGGCTAGCAGGCAGAGAATGGCTTATCGTCTCTCCAGCTGGGCACCAGAAGAAGCGGGGAGTGTCATTGCCAGGAGTTGTCATGGCCTATGCCTTCCATAGCCCCATTGCCCTCAAAAGTTGTTATGTTTTTAGCCAGGAGATAGTTCAGTTTCTGCCTTGATATCTGTTAACTTGTTTAGCCCATTCAGCATTTTGGGGTAATAGAGGGAGGCAGGGAGTAGTGCCATGGAGAGAGGGGTGAGTGACTTTTATGGGGATAGATTTAGGCTCAGCAGCAGCTGCCAAATCTCCTCAACACTGGGACAATTTGCCCTGTCAAATGATGAGCTCCCCGTCCCTAGAAGCGTCCAAGTTATTACAACAAAGAGGGAGCTTCCTTATATTACAGGAGAGAGTTGGGCTAAAGTTATTTCCTGTGCTAATATCCTGATTCCAGCATTTCTATTTCAACTCTGTTTCTCTGAATGCCTTTATGTTGTCCCACGTCTTTTGTAAAGATTCCTAAATCCTCAGAATCTGTGGGCCTATGAGTCTGTGAATGCATCTGTGCTCCTATAATTCTAGGACTCTGCACAAAGATGAGATGCTCAGATCTTATGGTTTAAAGATTCTATGAAATGCATCTCTGAGCCTGTGAAAGATGCTCTAATCCCAAGATTCTGTGCATCTCAGATGCTCTGAATGGCACTGGCATATATTCCAGAATGCTCCAGCTACACAAGGGAAGTAAAGGTGCAAAGATTCTGGGCTTCTCAGACTTTCTGATATCTTTAGGAGATTATTCTGTGGTTTTTCTCCAGGGACCTCTCACCACTAAAAAGTGGAGAACATGGGTGTTCCCATTCCATTTGCTTCCCTCTCTCATCCCCATCTGGCTCACCCTGCTCTCTCTCTTCAAGGACCCAAAACCCTCAGAGTGGAATGAAACATTCCAGAAGTCTCCACGCGGATGTTCACCCCCACCTCCAACTGAGCCTCCACCTGGTTAACCTGCCAGCAGAGACACACCCCTCCCTTGACACTAGTGCACAAACTGCTTCTCTGGATTCTCGCACATACACTCCCCTGGAGACCACCCCTCAGCTTGGAGCACCAGGGCTGAGACACCCCTCCCTGCACCCCAGGTCCTCTCCTCCTGCCCTCCCTTGGCTCCCAGACCTGGGTGACAAGAGTGGGCTACACCCCTGCTGCCCTGTGGTTGGGACCTTCTTGGTGTGACAACCAGGTGTAAGGTCACCACAGAGATGCCTGCACACGCCCCCACATCTTGGGTGTGTTTAGCTGGTCTTAAAGCCCAGATAATAAAAAGCATTAGAAAATCTTTGGGCAGATGTAGTCCCAGAAGAACAATTCAGGGATTCTTCTTCCTCTAGTGTTAATTATGAGTAGGGACGCAGTCTTTGGAAACCAAGTGGAATTTTTCTGCTTTAAGTAAGTGGTAGTCGCTCAGTTGTGCCCAACTCTTTGCGACCCCATGGACTGCAGCCCACATCACCTGTGTCCATGAGATTTTCCAGGTAAGGATACTGGAGCAGGTTGCCATTTCCTTCTCCAGGGGATCTTCCCAACCCAGGGATCAAACTCGGGTCTCCTGCACTGCAGGCAGATTCTTTACTGACTGAGCTACAAGGGAAGCCCTTTTCTGGTGAGTTTCACTCAAAAGAAACACCTTGGGGAGCAAGAAGCCAGGAGTGTACTTTCCTTTCAGTTCAGTTTGTGTTCCCCGATCCTCTCGCCCTCTCGGCGGAGCTCTTCCCCTCTCAGTTCAGTTCATTTCAGTCACTCAGTCATGTCCAACTCTGCAACCCCATGAACTGCAGCACGCCAGGCCTCCCTGTCCATCACCAACTCCCGGAGTCCACCCAAACCCATGTCCATTGTGTCGGTGATGCCATCCAACCATCTCATCCCTTCTCCTCCTGCCCCTAGTCCCTCCCAGCATCAGGGTCTTTTCCAGTGAGTCAGTTCTTCACATCAGCATCAGGTGGCCCAAATATTGGAGCTTCAGCTTCAGCATCAGTCCTTCCAATGAACACCCAGGACCGATCTCCCTTAGGGTGGACTGGTTGGGTCTCCTCTAGTCCTTGTTTAATCTGGGCTCTCAGTGGGCTCTGCCGGGTTCACTTTGGTTTTTCCGGAAAGAACTGGATCCCGGGGAGGTACACATGGGAGAAGGCAGGGAGAGGCTGGAATTGTGGAGGCTGCACCTGCAGTCGATCCTCCAGGGTAGCCCCCACCTACCCGACCTCAGCGGGTGGGGGGCGCGGTTCCGGGGAACCTGTGTCAGAGAGGGAACCTGGAGCCTAGAGCCCGGCAGACTTAGCCATGGAGGCGAGAACCCAGGGTGGCTGGGGCTAAATCTCCCAAGGTCTGAGTACAGAGACCTGCCTGTGAAGGAAGGGGGGAGGGTGGTTACTGGAGACCCGGAGGCAAGGGTGCCCACCAACCTGCTCCGTGTGGACTGGAGGCAAGAGGGTCTCTGGCAGCTGCCTCCCCGGCCTCTGTGATCAGAGGTGAACAAAGCCTGCGCCCTTCCCAGGCCAAGGCAGGACAGCCATCGGCTCAAGGACCAGAGACCAGGCTGCATCCCTGGAGGGAGACATCTGTGAGGCCAGAGCATCAGGGGCAGATGAGAACCGAGCAGCCTCGTCACGGCCCTGGCCTGTTTCCCTCCTCCTCTTGCAGGGCTGAGGTGGCAGCTACAGTGACGGCACAGACTGCCAGGGACAGGGCCAAGGGGAGAGAACCCAGGGCCTGGGGACCCGAGGGAGGGGCTGACCTGGGAGAGAAGGGGGAGGAAGAGGGGATGGAGGGGGTTGTGTTGATAGCCCCAGCCCTCACCTGTGATGGGCACATCACACACTCTGTCTTCTGTAATCCTCACATTGGCCCTGGGAGCCTCTGCTAACATCCCCATTTTTCAGATGAGAACACTGAGTGTCCATGATGATATGACAAGCCCGAGTCCCCAGCTGTTCAGTGACAGGGCCAGGTTCCCACCCAGGCCTGTCTGGCTCCAAAGCAGGTGATTTTCTTGTGCCCCAATCAACACAGACATGAAATAACCAGCACCGATGCTTTTGAACTCTGGTGCTGGGGAAGACTCTTGAGAGTCCCTTGGACAGCAAGGAGATCCAACCAGTCCATCCTAAAGGAAATCAGTCCTGAATATTCATTGGAAGGACTGATGCTGAAGCTGAAACTCCAATACTTCGGCCACCTGATGCAAAGAGCTGACTCATTTGAAAAGACCCCGATACTGGGAAGATTGAAAGCAGGAGGAGAAGGGGATGACAGAGGATGAGATGGTTGGATGGCATCATTGACTCAATGGACATGAGTTTGAATAAACTCCAGGAGTTGGTGATGGACAGGGAGGCCTGGCGTGCTCCAGTCCACGGGGTCACAAAGAGATGGACACGACTGAGTGACTGAACTGAACTGAGCTGAGGACAGACTCCATCAGGGCAGACAACAGGGCTGCAGCTGTAAGCTCCAGGAAGGGCCCTGGACTGAGAGTGTGAAACTGAGGCTCAAGCAGTGGCCCATCCACTTTCTAGGTGCCTTAGGCCTCTCTCAGTCGCAGTTCCTACGTTTGTTAAATGGGAGTGATGACCCTATGGCAATAGCGGGAGGGTTAGCATGAGACCTGTGTGCCTGGCACACAGCAAAACATGAGCTGAAGCAGGATCTAAGGTTGTGCTCTGAGCTCTCTGCTGGCTCCTTTCCTGGCGATCTCTCAGTTCCTAACTCTTTCTGAATCCATCCATCCACTCATCCACCTATCCACTTGTCTGTCCATCCACCCATCCAACCATCCAATCACTCTCTTGCTGATTTACAGCAGGAACCTAGAACTGTTTTGAGCAGGTCCTGGAGGGAGACACTAGGAGGGATAAGACCATTCTAATGTCTGAAGGCCCTCCCAATCCAGTGAGAATGGTCACTGCAGGACAGAAGTGAGAGGGGCAAACCAGAAGGCTGTGCATCTCCTGGGCCCAGTACTGCAGGGTCCTCCTTTCACAGAGGGCCTCCTGGCACACAAGGACCACAGGCTGGATAGCAGTAGTGTTAGTTGCTCAATCATTTCCAACCCTCTGCGACCCCATGGACTGTAGCCCACAGAGAAGGCAGTGGCACCTCACTCCAGTACTCTTGCCTGGAAAATCCCATGGATGCTAAGGGTTGGACACGACTGAGCGACTTCCCTTTCCCTTTTCACTTTCATGCATTGGAGAAGGAAATGCAACCCACTCCAGTGTTTTTGCCTGGAGAATCCCAGGGAGCTGGTGGGCTGCCGTTTATGGGATCACACAGAGTCGGACACAACTGAAGTGACTTAGCAGCAGCAGCAGGCTCCTCTGTCCATGGAATTCTCCAGGCAAGAATACTGGAGTGGGTTGCCATTCTCTTTTCCAGGGGATCTTCAACACCCAGGGATCAAACCAGTGTCTCCCGCATCACAGGCAGATTCTTTACTGTATGAGCCGCCAGGGAAGCCCAGGTCGGATAACTAGTGCTAACAGCTGGAGGGGGC
>SJXQ01001130.1:119910-163378 GCA_006408695.1 Aepyceros melampus
ATCCCACCCCCTGCAGCACCTTCAGCCACTGGATCCCACAGACTTGCTTCTCTGGCTTCAGCTGCTTGCTGCAGAGTTTCTGTCACTTGCCACCAGGAGCTCTAACACCCTCTTCTGCCCCAGGGTGCCTGTGGACCAGCCTTGCATGTTAGAGCTCACTGCTTCTCCTCCCAGCTGTGTCTTACTCTCCCTCCAGGCATGGAATTCCTCAGGCAGGAATGTTGGAAACAGAAAACAGTCCCCCTTCCCCACACCAGCATAATGGCCATATCCTGGGCACGCACCCTTCTCCATTTGTTGCTTTCATAGAAAACCCTGAGGCTCCAGGTCCCCAAGCCACCGCAGCTCAGCCTGGACTGGGGCCAAAGCCAGGCCTGACCATAACAGCAGCGTCAGGCCCACCGGGTCTAACCTCTGAGCTGTGGCCTCCCCCAGCCTTCGTTCTGGGAACCCTCCCTGGCGCTGGGTTCTGAGCATTCTCTATGGCTGGCCCCTTCTCCAACCCCAGTCTGTTGAGGAGGCCCTTACTCCCTGCCTGGCCCCCGTCAGTCCCCACCTCTGGGGTCCGACCCTACCCCCTCTGCCCTCCAAGGTCCAGCTTCAGGCTCCTCCATGACCAGGTTTACCCTCAGCCAGACCGTGAGCCTGCTGACTGCCGGGGCTGGGGGCAGGGGGAGGTCACTGGGGTCTGCCGAGCGCCTACTTGGGCTTGACATCTATTATCACAAGCAGCAGAGCTCAGTACAAGCTGTTCTTGAGAAAAGCCTTATCGTCAGATAAACCAAGGAATCAGCTCTTCCACTGACTTGGACAAGTCCCATCACACGAACACAGTCATACTGCCTCGGAGGGTCACTGGACAGATTCATCGGGGCCTCCAGCACCATCTTCAGAAGCAGTTTCTCAACTCTCCCTACAAGTTAAGTGTTTGAACCAGCCCGGGGTTTCACTGTCTCACGCCGACAGGCAGGTCAGCTGCCTGCACCCGACCCAGCTCAGGGATGTGACATGGATGTCTGGTCATGCCCATCCCAGCTGAGGTCTCTTCGCAGCCCACCTCACACTCCATCTGAGGATTTGTAAGAGGAACAGGAGTCCTACTGATAGTTTATAAATCTGGTCCCTTTACCTCCTTGCTTAAAACACTTCCATGGCTTCGCATCCCACCACAGATGCAGCCCCTGCCCAGTCTGGTCTTGGGCCCTGTCCCCGCTCCTGACTGCCCTCCTCCCCCAGGTGGAGCTGCATCTAGACCCCTGGAGGACCACGTGCCTTTCTGCCTCAGGGACCTTGCAAGTGCTGTTCCCTTTTCTTGACATGTTCTTCTCCACCACCCCTTTCACCTTCCTCTTAAACCACTTTCAGATCCGTGCTCAAGTCCACCTCTTCCAGGACACCTCCCCACCCCTGCATGACTTGACTGGACCCTCCGTTATGAGCCTCTGTGGCACACCCTTGATCAAAGAAACATTGGCTTATCAAACAAACATTATACATCTGCTTTAATTATTAAAGAAAAGTGTCTGTTGACCAGAAGTAAAGAAAGTACGTGTTAATCGCTCAGTCGTGTCAGACACTTTGCAACCCCATGGACTGTAGCCTTCCGGGCTCCTCTGTCCATGAGAGTCTCTAGGTAAGAATACTGGAGTGGGTTGCCATTTCCTCCTCCAGGGGATCTTCCTGACCCAGGGATCAAACCCACGTCTCCTGTGTCTCCTTGCATTGGCAGGTGAATTCTTTTCCACTGAGCCACCTGGGAAGCCCTTTGGCCTTTGGGGATGCTTAGTAAATGTGGAAGGAAGGAAGGAGCAATCAGACAGGAACTGTCCCTGCAACCCCACAACCTGACTCACAGTTCCCTTCCTCCCCTGAGCCCCCCCATGCCTCCCCCACAACATATCGCTTTTCAGCTCATCTCTCCCTCCCTACACACCTCACTTTCCAGATTTCCCCTGCAGGGCTTTCCCCTGCAGGTCCAGCCCTCCCACTCCCCTCAAATCCCGCTCTGCTGCCTCCTCCAGGGATTCCTGCAGGGCTGGCCACACCATACCAAGCCCTCTGTCTGCCTAGGTGATGACCAATGGAAGAAGCATGCTGTTGCCCTGCTTACGGTTGAGGAAGCTGACATCAGAGAAAGGAGTTTGTTCAAGGCAAAGAGGTTGCAAGGGACTCACACCAGGGATGTGTGACTCCAAAGACAACCACCTGCCATCACCTCCCCGTGGGACATTTCCTGGAAACGTGGGGCCCAATACTTGGTCTCTGCCAGGCCAGAGTGGTTCCCCCTGGGTATTTTGTTATCTTCATTTCTTTGATTTCATCAAGGAAGTGTTCACAGATTTTGGTCTTTGAGTGCACACCACCTGCTTCCTTCGAGATTTCTCCTTATTTATTCCATGCTTCTGGATCATCTCTCCATCTAACAGATGAAGAACTAAGGCCCGCAGGGAGACAGGGTGACTTGTGCAGGTTCATATAAGCAGAAGTAAGTGTGGCTGGAATGTCACCCATGAACACAGGGACCTCGGTCTATTTTGTTCTCTCTCTCTCTAGCACCCAGACAAGGGCCTGGCATTGGTGCGGTACAAGTTTGCCAAGTGACTGTGTGATGGAGTGGCAACTGCTCCCAGAGGCCCCCGGGCTGGTACCCCTCCCTGCCTAGCCTCCTAAGCCTTGGCCCTCAGGCTGTCACTCACAGCAGAGGGAAGGCTGTGCTCACCTTGGCTTCCTGCTGGGGCCAGAGGATGGGCACCTGCTAACATAACACAGAGGGGCCAAGCTCCCTGCTGAGGAGCAGAACGCTTGCAGGGAGCCACGGTGCACCCTCTGGGGTGGCTTCCCAGCAAGTGGCCACCAGATGGGAGCAAGGGCGGTGCTGAGGAGCTGACAGGTGTGGGAGTGTTCCTGAGGCCAGGAAACCACCCCCAGATGGCATCAGTGATGCCAGCTCCACTCTGGATGCAAAGTGTGGGTGGGCACCATACTGAATGCCGCCTATTTTTTCCTTATTCACATCCTGCAACTCCACCATGAGGCAAGGCTAGTAGTTTTCTTCCATGCTTGTAGCTGCGGGACTCAGGTGAAAGGCTCTGCCAAGTTATCAGGCCACTGAGGAGCTAGAAGCCAGGATGCTCCAGTCACTTCCTAGAATTAAAAGCAGAGAACCAGAAGACCAAGACCTCACATGGGTTGGGGGGAGATACAGGTGACGAGACAGCCAAGTCAGGGCTTCTGCGTTGCATGAAACAGAAAGTGATTTGACCATGTTTAACTTTGCTGAGGTTCACTGGGTGTCTCATGGATGGCCAGGCAGGGAGTGTAGCCAGGCCCAAGTAGGGGGCCAGTGAATGACCCCAGGTGGTAGATTAAAGATGGCCACAAATTCCTTGTCACTCTCCCCCCATGGAGAAGAGGTGAAGTTTATCTCTCCACCCTTGAACTTGAGCTAGCCTATAACTACTTTGACCAAGAAAATGTTGTGGAAGTCATACAGGGCCAATTTGGGCCTCAGAAACTCCTGGAAGCCCTGAGCTGCCATGTAAGAAGTCCAGGTGCCCTGCTGAAGAGCTCATATGGAGAAAGTAAGGCCCTGAGACTACATGGAGAGAAAGACAGACAAAGACAGGGACCCAGTCTGACAACTGTCTCCACCAAGGTAGCAGTCATGTGAGTGGGCCACACTATACGTTCCAGCCTGGTGGGGACTCATCACTGCAGCCGCAGCCAACACCAGACAGAGCAGAAGAGCCACCCAACTGAGCCCAGTCAGTCACAGAGTCACACAATAACAGGTGGTTGCTTCAAGCCACTAAGGTGGCTTGTTGACTTTGGGGTGGTTTGTTTTACAGCAACAGGTCACTGAAGCAGCCTTAGACTCGAAGGCCATCAGCAACTCAGCAAATGCTACTTTTCTCTCTCCTGAGGATGGCAACCACCAATCTCAGCCTTTCAGCACACCTGGAAGAAGAGAGACTGCCCATTTCCAGCAGCAGCTGCCAGGGAACTAGGGTCCACACTTCCAAATTCCCAGAAGAGAGGCAGCAATTGGCCCAACTTGAGTCACGTGACCCCCTCTGACCAATTAGCTGGTCCAGGAGGCAAGGTTATCCTGTATCCACATGCCCCTGCTGCCCTGCCCCCACGGACGTGCTGGGGGTGGGTTGTAGGGATAATCTTAGAAGGCAGGAAGTGTGAACTGAGCAATCGCCACAGGGGCTGTGACAAGGAGCCTCTTCAGACGAGAAAAAACCCTCATCCAGAGATTGGCACAAAAAAAGAGCTTTGCCAATTTGGCTGTGCAAGGGTGAAGGCTGTGCAAGGTTGTGTGTCTTTTACATTGCTCTTAGAAGGTTGTGCTGTTTTACCAACACACAGGTTAGTTCCTGGGTGTTGCTAGTGGTGTTAGTTCTACCTCCTTGATCTTCCTTCTAAGGAAGATCTTTCAGGATGGTCTGAGCTTCTTATAAAAGCCTTTTACAAGCTCTCAAGTATGAGTCTAGTACTTATGCTAAAGGTGCTCCATTAAACAAGAATGGGTTCCAAGCTCCCCTGGGGGAGGTACAGGAATGAGACTCCAGAGGCACCTGTGACTGGGTCGGGGGGACATAGTGGTCAAAGATCTTTCTGGTACTGTCCCCAAGGTGGAGGCTGCAATTGTCTGTGCTGGGCGTGAGGCTGAGGCTGCTGACCAGAGCAAGAGAGAGAGCTCCAAGGGAAGGTGTGGTGCCAGGCAGAGGGCAGAGGGCCAACCCGGGCTCAGGCTGCAAAACCCTGCTCATCACCAACCTCACACACACGCACACACTCACTCATCCCAGGGGCCCCTGGCAACCTAAACCTCTCAACTGGGGTAACAGGGCACCCTGCCCAACAGAAGAGACGGGACTTTGTCTTTCCCACAGGCCACCAGCTCCCCACCGCCTGACACGGGGCATAGACTCTTTGTGTGTTGCCTGAACGAATGATGGATGGATGGATGGATGTCCCTCTCTGGTGCCACTGCCCTTCTTCTCTGATGCCTTTTTCTCTTGATGTCTCAAAGTCCCAGATTCAAGAGCCCTGTCTCTTCAATGAGCAAGTCATCTCATCACTCAGACACTCAGGTTTCCCACTGTAAAATGGGGATGACTCAAGTCTGTTCTGGTTAAGGTTGCTGGGAAGATGAACAGAGATCTCATCAATGAATCTGTAACTGAAAAGTCAGGACAGACATGCGTGGGTTGGGGAGCGGTGGCCATCCTGCCTGCTGCCACCATTGCTGAGTTCCTCCGAGAAAACTCATTGCCTGCCACCCCCACAAGTTCTTCCTCCTGCCGCCCAAATGACCAACGGCCACCAGCCTCATTCAGTGCTTACATTAAATCACATTTAATGGTTTTTCAAAAGGGAATAGAGAAACCAGAAAAGAAATTCACAGCACTCGCAGTCAAGAAAGAGTGAACTGAAAAAAAACAGGAATATATTAAGCTTTTGATTAAAAAAAAAATTGCAAACGCAGTTCCTCCCACACTCACCCCTGTGTTCTCACTCATGTTCCTAGTCACATGCCTACCCTTGGGCATACACACACACACACACACACACATGCGCAGTCCCAAACAGGCACACTCTCCCAGCACACACTCAAACGCACACTCCCCCCAGGCTCGAAGGGTGAGAGAGGAAGAAGCCCAGTCCTGTCCTGGGACCCCACCTCCCAAACCCCTCTTGCTGAACTGGCAAAGCTAGACTAAACTTGGGCTCCAGAGGACACACGCAGGGCTCCGTGAGCTGCGCTGGGGACAAGCGGCCTTAGACGATTCTGTTCTCCAGGATGGCCAGCCGCTTACTCACAGCTTCCAGTGGACCGGGAGTTAAGGAGAAGCGAGGGCTGACCGGAGCAGGGCAGTGACGGGGTGGCACCTGCACTCGGGGCCCCGCTTCCAGGACCTTCTCTTATCCCTCCCCATAGCGTGTGCTTTCGCCAGTGTCAAAACTTACCCATCCACAGCCCTCAGGAGGGTGCTTTCCAAAAAAAGCCTGCAGTTACGGTGGGTCTGGAAAGCCCAGCCCTGCCCAGGTGCAGGTTTAGACCTGCTGGGTACCGCCTAGTCCTGCCTGAGCCCGGGGCGCTGCGGGGGGTGCAGCCCCGTCGAGAGGAGTCTGGTGGGTAGGCAAGTCACCGAGCGCCTGAGAAAGCGGATTCCATAGGCCCCACGTTTTCCCGAGTGTGTCCAGGACTCCATGTGTCCCAGCTTCTGGCCCTTGGTTTCTGCCTTTTCTTCGTCAGTACCAAAGCCAGGGCCAGCCTCTTGGGCCAGGATCCAGCCCATCTCAGCAGGAGCACGCCCGACCCCACCACACAAGGGGCAAGGCTCTCTCCTCCCCACCACCACGGGGCCCTCCTGACCTTGCCCCCTCCTCGCAGAGGCTTCTGGGAAAGGATATGCTTCCGGGTCAGGGCCTGCAGCAGCCCCTCCACTTTGGTCTGGAATTTCACGATGGACTCGCAAGCACACGGGTCTTCCTCTGGGGTGCGCAGAAAGTGGGAAAAGGGAAAGGAGATGGTGAGTGACTGACTGCCAGGGTGGCAGGTAGTCACTGCTCAGGGCCGGAACTGGAGTGCCTTGGGGGAGTGTGGGGCCTGGGAGATGCGAGAAGGCAGAGAGACATGTAGAGTTCCTGAGACAGAGCTCCCAGGAGTGACGGAGGGGAGATCCCTGAATGTCTTCCTGACCCCTCAAAACCCTGATAAAGAAGCCCAAAACAGCCTCCCCAACACTGGTCACCTGCAGTGTGCAGGACGCTGTAGTCAGGGGCCCCGAGGTCATCTTGGTGACTCCTCACTCCAACTCTTTGGGTTTTTTATTAATCCCGTTTTACAAACGAAGAACTCAAGAAGGAAAATAACTTGCCCAGAGCCAGCAGCTAGTTAGTGTCAAAGCAAACATGCAAACCCAGGCCTGTCTGACTGGGGAATCTACACTCGTTACCACTGGGAACCAGGAAAGGAAGCAGGGTTCAAATCCCAGCTCCTCCAGTTACTCAGTTGTTCCACTCCTCTGGCCTTGGTTTTCCTGTCTCTAAAATGGGGATAACAATATTCCTACCAAAGAGGATTAAATGATTTCACATTTGGAGAGCACTGAGAACAGTGCTGCTTGTGGAAGAGCATTAGTACATGTTTGCTGGCTGTAAAAAATCAGACAGAGGAGAAGAGGAGAGTGAGAAAGCTGGCTTAAAACTCGACATTCAAAAAACAAAGATCATGGCATCCATTTCCATCACTTCATGGCAAATGGGGAAATAATGGAAACAGTGACAGCCTTTATTTTCTTGGGCTCCAAAATCCCTGCAGATGGTGGCTGCAGCCATGAAATTAAAAGATGCTTGCTCCTTGGAAGAAAAGCTATGACCAACCTAGAGAGCAAATTAAAAAGCAGAGACATTATTTTGCTGAAAAAGGTCCGTCTA
This sequence comes from Aepyceros melampus, assembly GCA_006408695.1. Taxonomy (NCBI): domain Eukaryota; kingdom Metazoa; phylum Chordata; class Mammalia; order Artiodactyla; family Bovidae; genus Aepyceros; species Aepyceros melampus. The sequence goes on from SJXQ01001130.1 coordinate 127,363, forward strand.
GTCAAAACTATGGTTTTTCCAGTCATGTATACATTCCAGTCATGTATGGATATAAGAACTGGACTATAAAGAAAGCTGAGCACTGAAGAATTGATGCTTTTGAACTGTGGTGTTAGAGAAAACTCTTGAGAGTCTCTTAGACTGCAAGGAGATCAAACCAGTCAACCCTCAAGGAAATCAGTCCTGAATGTTCATTGGAAGGACTGATGCTGAAGCTGAAACTGCAATATTTTGGCCACTTATGTGAAGAACTGGCTCATTGGAAAAGATCCTGGTACTGGGAAAGATTGAAGGCACGAGGAGGAGCGGATGACAGAGGATGAGATGGTTGGATGGCATCACCAACTCGATGGACATGAGTTTGAGCAAACTCCAGGAGATGGTGAAGGACAGGGAAGCCTGGCGTGCTGCAGTCCATGGGGTCGCAGAGTCGGACACGACTGAGCGACTGAACTGAAGAGTCAGATCGGTCAGCCCTCCTCCCAATTCTGCCAACTCATGATGCTATCCCAGTTCCTGTTTTCCCCAGCCATATCTAGTCCAGGATGTTTACACAAACAAACACACACATGTATCGTCAGAGCCCCACCTGCTCCTCCCACCAGTGTCCTTTCTGGTCTCACTCACCCACACAGATCCTCTTCTGCAACTTCTTGCCAATCTGGTTGATGGTCTTGAAGTCAGCTGTGTAGAAATAGTGCTCTGCCACGGGCTCTGAGGCGATTCCCTCAGCTCATCCTCCACGGCATTGCCCACACCCACAGCAAACATTTTAAAGCCTACCGAGAAGAACAAGGTGAATAATGGTGGCTATGGGGACAGGCAGCTTCCCTGATAGCTCAGTTGGTAAGTAATCTGCCTGCAATGCAGGAGACCCTGGTTCAATTCCTAGGTCAGGAAAATCTTCTGGAGAAGGGATAGGCTACCCACTCCAGTATTCTTGGGCTTCCTTTGTGGCTCGGCTGGTAAAGAATCTGCCTGCAATGCAGGAGACCTGGGTTCGATCCCTGGATCGGGAAGATCCCCTGGAGAAGGGAAAGGCTACCCTCTCCAGTATTCTGGTCTGTATAGTCTATGGGGTTGCAAAGAGTCAAACTCAACAGAGTGACTTTCACTTCATTTATATCTAGGGAATGCCCAGGCAATCAAAACCAGTCACCTCCTGGTGGCAGATGCTGGAATTGCAGGCACAATGCCTGGAACAAAGACATTGAGGAAATCAACATTTACTGAGATGCTACCATATATCAGACTTGTACTGACTCCTTGTACTGAGAACTTTGTAATCTCATGTAACCCTTATAATATCCATCTACTGGTTGCTATTATTTTCACTTAATAGGTGATAAAGCTGAGACTCAGGCTTGTCCCAAAGTGAGGTTGCCTGCCAACAGATGGTGCACTCTTGGGAATATTCAACTGGAAAAGTTCCAAGCCTCACTTAGCAAAAGATCATCAGAACAAGCCACTTACTCTTCTGGGGCTTCAGTTTTCTCATCAGTATAAGAAAGAGTTGGACAAACCTCATTTATATGGAACCTGGGTTTAGGGCACTCATCAGAACAGACACTAAGCTAAACTGAAACTGAGCTGTTCCATGTGTACCCCTGACCATTGGTGGTGTTCAGGGTCCCAGCGGCACCTACCAAGGTCCTTGGCTTTCTTGGCAGCATCATTAATGTAGTCCTGGCTCCGGCCATCAGTGAAGACAATGCCCACCTTCTGGGCACCAGGCCTAGCTCCACTGACACAGTGAAAGAATTGTCGATGAGGTACTTGAGGGCAGCCCCGGTCATGGTGCCCTTCTCCATGTAGGACATGTTCCGCACAGCTGCCTTGATGTCCTTCTTGGTGTGGAAGCGGCCCAACGGGAACTCCTGGCGCACAGAGCTTGAGTACTGTACCAGCCCCACCTGGGCCAACTTGTCTGATACATCCAGCGTGTCCACAATCTGGTTGATGAACTTCTTCACCAGCTCAAAGTTCTCCGGCCGCACGCTCTTGGACCCATCAATGAGGAAGACCAGGTCAGTAGCCAAACTGCCCCCGCCACTGTTGCAGACTGGAGAGGGTAGGAAGGCAGGGAGGTGAAGCTTAAGGACACAGTCATTCATCCCAGCCACAGGCTGGGTACCCACCACACCCAACAGCTGTTCAGAAGATCATCCCATTTGGGCCTCAAAACTCCCTTTGGGAAGCCTAAGCTCCAGCATTGAAACTTGAAGCTCTAAACACTGTTAAATCACACAACTCAGAAGTAGTGGCACCAAGATGTAAGTTCAAGACTATATAACTCCTTCTACCACACTAAACCCACCATCCACAGTGGCAGAAAGAGGGACAGTGAGAAGAGAACTACAAATATCAAGCTCTAGAAGACATCTCTTTCTTTTAAATTGGAGGATAACTGCTTTACAATATCATGTTAGTTGAATCAGCTATATGTATACACAAGCCTCTTGAACCTCCCTCTCGCCCACCTGCCATCCCACCCCTCTAGGCATCACAGGGCACTGAGCTGAGCTCCCCGTGCCCTACAGCAGCTTCCCCTGCCTGCCTGCTCAGTCATTCAGTCGTGTCCAACTTTTTATGACCCCAGGGATTGTGCAGTCACCAGGCTCCTCTGCCCATGTGATTATCCCATATAAAATGCTAAAGGGGATTGCCATTTCCCCCTCCAGGGGATCTTCCCAACCCAGGGACTGAAGCTGTGTCTCCTGCAGTGCCTGTATTGGCAGGCAGATTCTTTACCACTGAGCCACCCGGGAGCCACAACAGCTTCCCATTAGCTATCTGCTCTACGCATGGCAGTGCACACATGCCAACACTGCTCTCTCAATTCATCCCACCCTCTCCTTCCCCCTCTTCTGAACAGCTGTTGGGTGTGGTGGGTACCCAGCCTGTGGCTGGGATCAATGACTGTGTCCACAAGTCCACAGAAGACATCTATTGCAGATTGGTCCAGAGGCAAGGAGCAGGGAGGCTCGGGTGGGCTTCCTGGGGACTAGCCAAGGCTCCATCCCCTCCCCGCCACCCTCCCCAGGCTGCCTGTGTCCGGCCCACTGACCATTGCAGGTCTTGCCGTCACTGTTCAGGGTGAAGCCCTCGCGGCAGGCACAGGTGTAGGAGCCCGGGGAGCTGACACACACCTGCTCACAGTCATGGTCGCCCGTGGCACACAGGTCTGACACCACTGCAGGGACGACAGGAGACGGAATCACACGGTCACCGGCCCTTGGCTGTCTCAGCCAGAATGGCCCCTCATACGCTCAGGGACACTCAGGCCCTCACCCGGGGGGCGCGCCAGACCCTCAACCCAGGCCAGAATCACTGCAGCCGGGCTGACATCCCTGGAGACAGTGGCATTGCTGATAATAAACTAAAGCTTCTTGCTGAAATGATAGAGGCCACAGGGGCAGGGCCTAAATCCCTCGTGTTCACTGTTGTATTCCAAATGACTAGAACAAGACATGCAGCAGTGAACACAGCACACAGAAGATGCTCAACAAATATTTGTGAAATACCAGATTTGTGGCACTGTGCGTTACGGCCTAGAAGTCTCACAGTTAGATTCAGGCTCTTCCTAGATCTGTTTTACACGTGGGGAAAAATCCTTGCACTGCCCCCTCCACCCCGCTAAAGGTTCTGAACTTTCTCCACCCAATGCCCAAGCCCCCTCAGACCTTCCCACATTGCAGAAGACTCTGGCATCCCATCCCAACCCTCCACCCCCCACCACCACACACACACACACACACATACACACCCCGCAGCACGGGCCCTCCCCATGTCCCTGCCAGGACTCTTATCTCCAAAAGAAAAAAAAAAAAACCTCTTTAGAGCGTCACCTCCTCCCCAAGTCCCTCAACCTCGGACTGGGTGGGGATCAGCCCGGATAAGGCTTTGGCCCCGCCCCCAATGTGGTCTCAACCTCAGTCCCCGCCCTTATAGGCCGATCCTTCCCAGGCTCCGCCCCCAAAGGTCCACTCTCAGCCCCGCCCCTGCCCTGGCCCCGCCCAGACACCCGATCGCCTCTCCCCAGTCTCCCTTCCCCCAGCACCACCCCAGGCCTGGCCCGTCGCCTGCCCCCCGCCGCCCGCGCACAGCAGAAGGCCTCCTGGAACTTCTTGGACAGCTTCTCGATGACGCTGTAGCTCTCCACGTAGTCGACGTGCTCGTCCTGCGGTTCACTGGCGATCTGCTGCAGCGTGGCCTTGTCCACGCGGCCCACGCCGATGGCGAACAGCTCGATGCCGCCGGCCCGGGCCCGCGCAGACACGTCCCGTACGCTGTCCTGGGGCCTCCCGTCCGTCACCACGATGACCACCTGCGACGCAGAAGAGGAATGTGCGAAGGCCTGGCCTCCCTCCCCACGCTGGGTGGGCCACTTGGTCCTCCAGTAGCAACCCCCCCCCCCCAAGACCCCAGGACGGTTGACAGAAGAGGAGATTGACCCGGAGGGGCGGGGTGGCAAGCTCCGGTAACACAGCTGTTCGGTGGCAGGTGGATATGACTGCCACCACCAATATCAGGCCCGGGAAAAAGAACTTGGAAAGCGGAAGACGAGAAAGGTTTCTTCTGAGTGAGAGGTGTGGCTAAGGTGCTCTTCCATCTGACTAGGGCTTCTGGGTGTCTCCTCCTCCATCAGACAGCTCTGTGACCTCTGAGGGCAGAGCCACCTCCACTCCCTCAGCCTGGCGGGCTTGCGAGGGCAGAGCCAAACCTCGGTACTCAACTCCGTGCAGTTCTACCTTTTGGCCACCAGAGAGAGGCAGAAGCGAAAGAGTGGAAGTTTTTCCTCTCTTCTGCCCACTTCCCTTGTATACCCTGGGAGAGAGGTGGTACCCATATAGATGTCCACGGAATGAAGGAAGATGCTGCCTTTTCTCCCTCCGTTCCCCAAGACACTAACTTCCCTAGGAAGAAAACACTTCCCCTCCCACAAGTCCCCTGTGTGCTATATCTGGGAAAGGGCCACAGGAAGGGACCCTGGTGCCAAGGCTGGCCCTCACCCACCCGCTGTCCAGCCTGCCCTAAGTCAGGTCCTCCAAGCTGCTCTGTAGGAGTCTGGGACTCAGCGTCCAGCCCCCTTGGCTGCTTTTCTGCTTCTGACCTGAGTCTGCTTCTGATTCCTGAGTCTCCTCCCCTGCCCTGGATGCCTGACCTGGATGTCTTGGTGACCTGACACGCCTGGGTTAGAAATACAGCTCACCTTCCTGAGCCCATGTTTCTTTCTCTGGAGAAAGGGGGTGTGGTGAAGCCCCTGAGGTGACTCTTGATAAGAAGCCAGAGGGGCAGCACTATTTTTAGTATCCCTGCCCTGGGTCCCCTGGGGAGCGGCCTCGTACAATCTCCTCCCTTCCAGAGGCCGAGGCTTCTGGCCCTGAAAACTTAGCTGTATCTTTGCTGCAGACTGTCACTTTCCTGTAACCCCTACCTTGCTAATGTCGGGGGACCTGGGGCGACCACCCTCTGCATCGCTTAAAGCCTTGGTGATGGCGAACTGGATGGCCAGACCCGTCATGGTGCCCGTGGACAGCGGCTGGATGCGGCGCACGGCCTGCAGCAGCTCGGCCTTGGAGCTGTGGGCCCGCAGCGGGAACTCCTGCTTCACGGAGCTGGCGTAGTTGACCAGGCCCACGCGAGTGGCATTGGGCCCCACGTCCAGTGACTCGATGACCTGGGACAGGAACACCTTCACCTTCTCAAACTCCACCGGCCGCACGCTGCGTGAGCTGTCAACGACGAACACCAGGTCTGTGGGCCGGGTCCGGCAGAGGTGCCCTGGCGGGGGGCAAAGGTCAGGAGGATGGAGCAGAAATACTTAAGACAAAGAACAGGGCACCAGGGGCTACTTAGGTCCAGACCTGAGGCCTCAGGCAGAGTAGACCAGACATGAATCAGCCTGGCTGGGTCCTGCTGTCAGCATGGGGACACCCAGGCAAGCAACTTGCCAGAGGCCCCCAGCTCAGCCCATAGGAAAGACAGAGGTTCAGATGGCACCTTCACCTCTCTGAGCCTCAGTTTCCTGTCTGTACAATGGGCAGGTGATCCCTTCCTTACAGAATCCTTTGAGAACAAGCCAAAATATGTGTAAGGTGCCAGCTCAAGGCTAGGCATGTAGGGTTCTCAGAGGCAGCAAAGGAGAAGATAGCCTTCACGTCTCAGGTTTCAGTCCAGAGTGTAAACAAGGGATTCTCTTTGCCCTGCCTGGGCAGGAGGGAACTGAGGTCGGCCCTCCGGCAGGCACAGCCTTGAAAACGAGTGCAGCACCCGTCAACGTGGGCTCTTTCATCTGAGCATCAAAGAGAATCAGCAACGTGCACCCAGTTTGCCCCAATCCCGCAGAGCCTGCTGGCTGGTATCTAAGAGCAGGGAAAACAGCAGGAGTTCCTAGTGGCCACCTTGGCAGTCGGACCAGGTGGGCCCCTAAGACACACCCCCAGGGAGCGATGTCTTTCCAGACAGCCTGGGAGGCAGCACCATGAGCTGGGAGGGACATAGAGCCCAAGTGAGGGAGACGGAGTCCGAGTCCTAGCTCTGTGGCCTTGGGCAGACCATTGCAGCTTTGAAGCTTTGCTTTTCTCATCTGCCTGGAGGGGAGGATAGGCTTAATGCTTGATGTTGTCACTGGCCTGGCTCTGCAACCAGTACAGAAGTCTGCACTCTGTCCCACACTAAATCTGGGCTGCTCCCAAGCAGGGATGCAGGAAGAGTCAAGAGAGGCAAGGTGTGTGGACAGTCCTATCTCCCAGCCATGGTGCCCCAGGCTCGGACATCAGAGGTCCTCAAGGGACCTCAGAAATCACCTAGCAGCTTGGTTTCCTGGTCCCCACTAACTGAGGCTACAAATGGGAAACTGAGGCCCAGAGATAGAGAAGGCATTGGCCACACCATGGGACAGTGGACCAGGAGCCATGAGGCTCTGAGGCTTGCTCATTCACTGTGTGATTTTAGACAGGTCCTCCCCTCTCTGGCCTCAGTTTCCCCATCTGCACAGTAGGAGCTGGGTATCCTAGAACTCTGTCCTCACAGCTGAAATTCAGAGTGGTACATCTCATGGAGAGCCCAGTCCAGAATGTGTAGGAAGGGCTGGTGGAAGGGGGAATGTCATCTTGCCCACCCCCTACCTCCCCGAGATCTGCAGCCATCAGAGAGTTGTGAGCTCAGCCCTGGGCCTGGTTGCAGCCCCAGGTGACAGAAGGCTGTGCCGTCAGTGACGCAGAAGACCCAGTCCCTGCAGGATGCCTAGTCCCTAAGGACAACCTGGGAGCTGCGAAGCCCAGAGACAGGCTCAGAGAAGCCGCCTCATGACATACCCCCTCCCCACAGAACAGACGGGGTCAGCCCACCCTGGTCCCTGTGTTTGCCACCATCTCTGTCTGCTCCTGGGTCAGCCCTGTGGGGCACCCCTGCCTGCCCCCCACCCCGCCCATGCTGGATCCCATGTAGCCTCTGTCTGTCTCAGTGCCCGATATCCCCCACCTCACATGGGGCCCCCTCACCTCTGGACAGGGGAGCGAGGCCAGGGGCGCATGGGGCCTGGAACAGCAGCAGCAGCAGGCCGCAGAGCATGAGGCGGGGGCCACTGAGTGCCCTCATGGTTCTGGCACGCGGGCAGTAGCAGCACAGTCGTGGGGGCCAGTGGGGGCCAGGTCTTATCAACCTCGCTGCCTGCTGGCCCAGCCTCCCAGTCAGGCGGGCCCCCCACTAATGTGGGGTCAGCCCCCTTGGAGGGCGGGGCCAGGCTGAATGGAGGTGTGTGTGCCAGGGAGGGAGGGAAGGAGTCTCCCCGCCTGGGCTCCAGAGGCCCCTCCGACCACAAGGGCTCCTTTGCCTGCAGAAGCTGCAGCTGGAATCCAGGAAATATCAGGTGGGGGAGGGTGGCTCCTCCGGGGCCCAGAGCCTGCACTGGCCCGAAGCTGCCAGACTGAGCCCAGGTAAACCTGAGTCCAACAGCCTCACACCCCAGCCCTGCCCGGAGCCCTCATCCCACACCAGCAGTCTTCTCCCACCTACAGCTCCAGCGCCAGTTTCCCACCTCCAGTCTTGGCTGTCCTGTCTGCTGGCTCTCCACACACACCCTGCTCTCCATCCACGCCTGGATCTGAGTGCTCCTCGAGCCTTTGTCCACGCAGGACCATCTGCCCATGTTGCCCCTCCTCCTAATCACTCTCTGCCTAACAATCTTTCAGAGCTATACCGGAGCAAACAGGTACACGAGCCCCTTGCAGGAGCAGGGCAGGTTTCTGTGGTGGCTCAAATGGTAAAGGACCTGCTTACAATGCAGGAGACCTGGATTCAATCCCTGGGTTGGGAAGATGCCCTAGAGAGGGCGGGACAACCCACTCCAGTATTCTTGCCTGGAGAATCCCCATGGACAGGGGAGCCTGGTGGGCTATACAGTGTATGGGGTGGCAAAGAGTCAGAGACGACTGATCGACTGAGCACAGCACGCTAGGAGCAGGGCAGTAGGGAAGATGGTTGAGAGCACAGACTTAGGAGCCAGATGACCTGGGTGTGCTCTCTACTTGCTGAGTGACTGTGGGCAGATTGCTTCACCTCTCTGTGCCTCATCTGAAAGGTGGCATGCTAATGGTGCCCACCTCCCAGGGCAAGCAGTCTTATATGAACCATCTCATCAAATTCTCTGGACAACCCTTTGAGGCAACCAGTACTATTATCCCCACTTCCCAGATGAGGAACTGAAAACGAGAGTTTTGAAGTAACTTGTCTTAAGTGCAGCTGAGTGTCAATGCCAGAAGAAGGACCCAGGCCAGAGCTCTCAGGCACCCTGCTTGCATGGGGGAAGCCTGGTGGAGGTGTCTTCTCCCTGCCCATCTCTCCCCACTCCCCTGGGTTAGGACCCCCTTCTCTGTGCTTCTATACCTTGTCTGTCTACCCATGAGTGGATAAGTGTCTGGTCGATTCATCTCTGCTTCCGGGACCAGTCCAAGGTCTGCACAGACAAGGCAAAACTAAAGGCTTATAAATAAAGGAATATAACCAGGAAGGGTCCCCATCATTGCATCTAGATCCAGTTCAGTTCAGTCACTCAGTCATGTCTGACTCTTTGGGACCCCATAGACTGTAGCACACCAGGCCTCCCTGTCCATCACCAACTCCCAGAGCTTGCTCAAACTCATGTCCATTGAGTCTATGATGCCATCCAACCATCTCATCCTCTGTCATCCCCTTCTCCTCCTGCCTTCAATCTTTCCCAGCATCTAAGGAGTCAGTTCTTCCAATCATGTAAACAAAGTATTAGAGTTTCAGCTTCAGCATCAGTCCTTCCAATGAATATTCAGGACCGATTTCTTTTAGGATTGACTGGTTTGATCTTACAGTCCAAGGGACTCTCAAGAGCCTTCTTCAACACCACAGTTGAAGCATCAATTCTTTGGCAATCAGCTTTCTTTACGGTCCAACTCTCACGTCCATACATGACTGCTGTCTATAAAATAATGTCTCTGCTTTTTAATATGCTGTCTAGGTTTGCCATAGCTTTTCTTCCAAGGAGTAAGCATCTTTTAATTTCATGGCTGCAGTAACCATCTGCAGTGATTTTGGAGCCCAAGAAAGTAGTCTGACACTGTTTCCATTATTTCCTCTTCCATTTGCCATGAAGTGATGGAACTGATGCCCTGCTCTTGGTTTTCTGAATGTTGAGTTTTAAGCCAGCTTTTTCACTCTCCTGTTTGACTTCCATCAAGAAGTTCTTTAGTTTCTCTTCACTGTCATGAGGGTGGTGTCATCTGCAGGTCCAGTAGTTGATGAGATAGAGAGAGCATGGGCTTGACCATCTGAGAGATCCATGTTCAAATTAGCTTCTGCTGCTCATCAGCTGTGTGACTTGTAGCTGGTGACTTAGCTTCCCTGAGCCTCAGCTTGTCGCTATGCAAGATGACAAGGGAATGCTAACCTTGGCTTGCCTGCCTCACTGGGACCATGTGAGGAGTCAGTGAGAGGATAGAAGTGGAGATTGCAGGGCTGAAGGATTATCGTCTTTGGGGAGGTATAGCTACCAATACTTAAGACCTGTGATTTCACTCTATATAAACTACACCTCCATAAAAGGAAATGTACGGACATTTTTTAAAAAGTGATTGCCAGGCACAGCTGATCCAACCAACATTGTCACAACCTTCAGGAATGATGAAGGTAACAGTCCCTTGTACGTGTGACGTGGCACACTCACTATGTCACTCTGTGTCTTTTGCTCCCCCAGCAAACCTGTGAGGTCAGCAGGCCCAACACTGTTAGCCCATTTGTCAGATGAGGCAACAGGCGCAGAGAGGTTCTTAACTCGCCTGAAGCCACCCAGCCTCTTTAGAGACAGAGCCGAGCTTAGAAATCAGGTCTCATTCCCTTTTGCCCCTATTTCAGAGAACAAGGAAATTAAATGACTTTCCATTTTAGTTTCTTTTTTTCACAATTCACCACCTCCTGCAATCAGTTGACACTGACTTCTTGTCTCTGCAGCTTGTAAGTCTGCTTCCGTCCTCCCGAGATGCCGCAGGCCGTGGTCATTGTGGCCCATATCACTTCCCAGAATTGTGTTATGAATGTAGGACCTGCTCCCCCACCGCCTCCCCGACCCTGCTCCAGAGGATACCAGTTCCCTGCCTGCGGGGGTCTTATCTGTCGCCAGTGAATTCGCCAGGCCTGGCCCAGTGCCTATCCCAGATCTCTAGTGAGCAAATGAAGAAATGAATGAAAAGAAGGAACTGGTGAAGAACTGGGTCTTCCATGTTAACCAGCAAAGGTCAGACAGGGCTGGGCGACGGTGACCGATGGCGAGTGTCCCCCACCACTCTCATCCTGAAGGTGGACGAGCAGAACGTGAGCTGGAGTCTCCTCGCCCCTCACCGCCCCCTCCCAATGGACAGGGTACAAAGCCCTCTTGGCCGGGGCCGCGGCTGGGCCCATGAAACAGCTCTTTCACTCCGTCTCTGAATGGCAGGTCTATGGAGCTCCTCGGAGGAACACAAGCGCCTTCTCTGTGTCACTTTGCTCATTAGTGAAGCCACAGAAATATGCTACAGGTAGGTTTTCAGGGACGGAGATGGGTTTCCCCCAAAGGGGCAGCTTTAACATTCCATAGCGGGAGCTTGGGGCGGGGGGGGAAACCTGGATGTTAAATATATACATTGAGGAAAGAAACTAAATATTTGTGTTTTTAAAATGGGAAACCTTTTACCCCAGGAATCAGAACGGGGAACAGTGTGTCCGGTCTTGGCCTAGGAGAAACAGTGCGTTGAGGCGCCTTCACCGAGGCTGCTCCTGAAGTCAGACGGGCAGCCCGTGAAGGGCTCCCCCGTTCCCTCTCCTTGTTTTCACACACCTCGGGTTTCCAGAGACTTAAAGCCTTCAGTGTTTTATCCAGGAGAGAGTGGTCCACCGAGAGGCCTCTGGGCAGCGTGTGGATCAGGGGAAGGCCCGCAGGACTCCCCATCCTGTGCCCCAGGCTCAGTTCTCTTCCTGAAGAGCAAACCTGGGTATCTCAACGCAGCACAGTCCACGGGTGCCTGTCCCCTTCCTCCTTCCAAACCATCGTCACCATTTACTGGACCCACACTTGCCGTTGGTGTTCAGTCACCCAGTCATGTCCAACTCTTTGCGACCCCACGGGCTGCAGCACACCAGGCTTCCTTGTCCATCACCGCCTCCCAGAGTTTACTCAAACACATGTCCATTGAGTCAGTGATGCCATCCAACCATCTCATCCTCTGTTATCCCCTTCTCCTCCTGTCTTCAATCTTTCCCAGCATCGGGATATTTCCCAATGAGATGGCTCTTCGCATCAGGTGGCCAAAGTATTGGAGTTTCAGCTTCAGCATCAGTCCTTCCAATGAATACTCAGGCTTGATTTCATTTAGGATTGACTTGTTTGATCTCCTTGATGTCCAAGAGACTCTCAAGTCTTCTCCAACACCATAGCTCAAAAGTATCAATTCTTCGGCACAATACCTTTATTATTATTTTTTTAATGAATCGTTCTAACTTTAAAGCAACTCACTTTTGGGCAAAAATTTCTCCTCCTAATTTGAAATGGTAGCCATGAAATCATTGGTTTGATGTACAGATAACATGTTTATTCTAATATGCCTTCAAATAAATTCAAAACGAATTAAACTTAACTTTTTCATCTACATGTCACGGAAAATTATCTTGATTTCTGTACCGGTGCTCATGCCAGATATTAAGAAATCATATGAAATGAAAAAACTCTTGGAAGCAGACAGAGCTGGGCTTGAGGCTCTGTTCTGTTACCTGCCAGTAGTCTTGACATTAGATGAGTCCCCCACTGTTCTGCCCTTCGTCTTTGAAGCTGAGCTCTCAACGCCAGTGTCAGAGGACGGTGGAGAAGGAAAGGTATTGCAGGCCACACCTGTGCTTATGGTTCTCAGAGTGCCTTCTTGTATTAGTCAGCAGAGAACAGGCTAAGTGACAGTAACAAGCAAGCACTCAGGCCTCAATCAGTTCAGTTCAATCACTCAGTCATGTCTGACTCTTTGCCACCCCGTGGACTGCAGCACGCCAGGCTTCCCTGTCCATCACCAACTCCCAGAGCTTGCTCAAACTCATGTTCATTGAGTCAATGATCCATCCATCCAACTCATCCTCTGTCAGCCCCTTCTCTTCCCGCCTTCAATCTTTCCCAGCATCAGGATCTTTTCAAATGAGTCAGTTCTTTGCATCAGGTGGCCAAAGTATTGGAGTTTCAGCTTCAGCATCAGTCCTTCCAATAAATATTCAGGACTGATCTCCTTTAGGAGGGACTTGTTGGATCTCCTTCCTGTCCAAGACGGGCCCTCTGCAAAGCTGCCATCGTGTCCAAGCCTTTTGTCTCCAGCCACACGGACAAGAGAGAGAAAAGGAGTGGACATCACCAGATTCTGCCTGGGGATGGAATGACTCCAGGGGTGGGAAGTGAGTAGTGAGCAGGACACTCTTTGTCACTCTTTTCAAGGCAGAATACCTTGTGTGATCTTGTATCACCTCTAGATGAATATTCAGACCTAGCTGGGCATTTAAGGTCCTTCAAAACCCAGACAGTTGCCAGTCTTTCTCCCTGGCCCCTGCCTTCCCCATCTCTTCTCTTCCACAGAACGAGTCACTCCCTCCTCTATCTTCTCTCACCACACTTTTTTTTTTTTAACATTTACTTTTATTTATTTAACTGCCCCAGGTCTCAGTTGTGGAATTTTTTACTTGCAACATGAAAACTTTTAGTTGGCAACATTTGGGCTCTAGTTCCCCGACCAGGGATTGAACCCAGGCCCACTCCGTGGGGAGCTCCAAGTCCCAGTCCCTGGACCACCAGGAAAGTTCCATCACTGCACATTTTTATTAGCTTCTGTCCCTGTTCTGCCTCCCTGCTGCTCTCACTGTACTCCCTGGGACCACTTCCCAAAAAAACAACCTGCACCAAGTCTATGTCTCAGGATCTGCATTGGCGGGGCAGGGAGCAACTTAAGCAAAGTGAAGGCAAAGCTTTGGGGCCTGCCGGTGGGTGGGGAAGAACAGAACCCCCAAGTGAAGGCCAGAAAGGGACATGCCCCTACAGGACCCCAAGGGCAACTGGGATCTCTGGAGTCCTGAGCACAATTCTCATTCATATGCCCTTGCAAGTCACTCTCTGTTTTTGTATTTTCTTCAACTGCTCCCAAGCTATCCAGACAGTTTGGATAAGATAGTTCAGAAGAGGATACAGATTCCTGGCTCCATCCCAGACCCAGGGAACCTGTATTTCTAAGCTCTCCAGGTGGTTCTACTATAACTAAAGCACCAATCTCACCCAGCCTCCAATGAGAAATGTAAATTCTCTCTCTGTCCCTGGGAAGCTGACGTCTAGCCTATGGTGTTCAGCCTCTTGGACAGGGAGCTAGAGATCCCCCAAAGTATTGTCCATCTAGCTAAGAGAACAAGTGAGCCTGTCTCCCCCATGTACCATGTTCAGCAACCTGAAGATAATGTTCACACCCCTACTAGAAGCACAAGCTGGAACAAGATTGCCGGGAGAAATATCAATAACCTCAGATATGCAGATGACACCACCCTTATGGCAGAAAGTGAAGAAGAACTAAAAAGCCTGGTCCCATCACTTCATGGGAAATAGATGGGGAAACAGTGTCAGACTTTATTTTTTTAGGCCGCAAAATCACTGCAGATGGTGACTGCAGCCATGAAATTAAAAGATGCTTACTCCTTGGAAGAAAAGTTATGACCAACCTAGATAGCATATTCAAAAGCAGAGACGTTACTTTGCTGACTAAGGCCCGTCTAGTCAAGGCTATGGTTTTTCCAGTAGTCATGTATGGATGTGAGAGTTGGACTGTGAAGAAGGCTGAGCACCAAAGAATTGATGCTTTTGAACTATGGTGTTGGAGAAGACTCTTGAGCGTCCCTTGGACTGCAAGGAGATCCAACCAGTCCATTCTGAAGGAGATCAACCCTGGGATTTCTTTGGAAGGAATGATGCTAAAACTGAAGCTCCAGTACTTTGGACACCTTATGCGAAGAGTTGACTCATTGGAAAAGACTCTGATGCTGGGAGGGATTGGGGGCAGGAGGAGAAGGGGACGACAGAGGATGAGATGGCTGGATGGCATCACTGGCTCGAAGGACATGAATCTGAGTGAACTCCGGGAGTTGGTGATGGACAGGGAGGCTGGCGTGCTGCAATTCATGGGGTCGCAAAGTCGGACATGACTGAGCGACTGAACTGAATGAAAACTTCATTTCCTACAACCATCCTTTACAACACATGGATGCCAGCTCATGGTGCCAGCTCCCAGTGGCATTTTAATTTGTCTCTTTCCCTCTTAAAAAATCGGAGCTCTGAATGTAATATAATGCTTTAGCTAGCAGAATGGAATATATTTTCTCCCTCGTTTTCTGAGGTATCTAACTTCTCTCTTGGCTGCCTGATATCCCTGCTGTTTCCCCTCAAAGCAGAGCATCTGGAGACCTGAGAAGAGCATTTGAGGATGTGCAAACAGTGGTTGGCTCACCTGTTCCACCCTTCATCTCAAAACTCTGAATCTACCCTGACCAAGACTTCAGACATGCAAGATCATTGGTGCGGCTGCCACTTAGACATTGAAGAGGAAAAACAAAACTTCCTCCAAACTGGGAAGGAGTGCTACGTTCTTTTCCCTTTGCTGTGTAACAAATTACCACAAAATTAGCAGCTTGAACATAGCAAACAAAGTTCCTCACAGTTCCTAAAGGTCAGAAGTATGGGTTCCCAGTCCCTCACAAGGCTGAAGTCCAGCTGAAGTCAAGACTAGGCCTTGTTCTTCTTTTCTGGATCTCAGGATCCTCTTTCAAGCTCACACGGTGGCTGGCAGGATTCAGTTCCTTGCGGTTGTCAGACTGAACCTCCCCCCTCAAGGACATGAATCTGAGTGAACTCCGGGAGTTGGTGATGGACAGGGAGGCTGGCGTGCTGCAATTCATGGGGTCGCAAAGTCGGACATGACTGAGCGACTGAACTGAATGAAAACTTCATTTCCTACAACCATCCTTTACAACACATGGATGCCAGCTCATGGTGCCAGCTCCCAGTGGCATTTTAATTTGTCTCTTTCCCTCTTAAAAAATCGGAGCTCTGAATGTAATATAATGCTTTAGCTAGCAGAATGGAATATATTTTCTCCCTCGTTTTCTGAGGTATCTAACTTCTCTCTTGGCTGCCTGATATCCCTGCTGTTTCCCCTCAAAGCAGAGCATCTGGAGACCTGAGAAGAGCATTTGAGGATGTGCAAACAGTGGTTGGCTCACCTGTTCCACCCTTCAGTCTCAAAACTCTGAATCTACCCTGACCAAGACTTCAGACATGCAAGATCATTGGTGCGGCTGCCACTTAGACATTGAAGAGGAAAAACAAAACTTCCTCCAAACTGGGAAGGAGTGCTACGTTCTTTTCCCTTTGCTGTGTAACAAATTACCACAAAATTAGCAGCTTGAACATAGCAAACAAAGTTCCTCACAGTTCCTAAAGGTCAGAAGTATGGGTTCCCAGTCCCTCACAAGGCTGAAGTCCAGCTGAAGTCAAGACTAGGCCTTGTTCTTCTTTTCTGGATCTCAGGATCCTCTTTCAAGCTCACACGGTGGCTGGCAGGATTCAGTTCCTTGCGGTTGTCAGACTGAACCTCCCCCCTCCCCTCCCCTGCCCCGGCTGTTCAGGCTGCTACCCAGGAGCCACTCAGCTTCCAGGAGCCACCTGCCATTCCTTGTTATGTGGGCCCCCCCAAGGCCTCTCACCCTTCACATCTCTCTCATGCCGAACCCCCTCTTCTGGAAGAGCCCAGTCCCTTTTAACAGATCAAACTGATCAAATCTGGCTCACCCAGAATAATCTCCCTTTCTTAAAGTTGACTTGCCAGATAAGACAACCCTAAGCCAGGAGTGATGTCTGATGAGAATCCCAGAATCCACCCACACTTGAAGGGAGAGAACTAGACAAGGTTGTAGGTCATTGGAGGCTTCTTAGAATTCTACCCACCTTAGGTGGTATACGTGGGCATAGAACAGGGGCAGAGAAAAACATCCCTGGTGGTCCAGTGTTTAAGCATCCACCTGCCAATGCAAGGGATACAGGTCCAGTCCCTAGTCTGGGATGATCCCACAGGCGGCAGGGCAATTAAGCCCACAAGCCACAACTACTGAACCCACACGCCACAACTGCTGAAGACTGTGTGCCTAGCTCCCAAGCTCCACAAGAGAAGCCACTGCAATGGGAGGCCTGCACCCTAACTGAAGGGTAGCCCCTGCTTGCCACAGCTAGAGAAAAGCTCGTGCACAGCAATGAAGATCCAGTTCAGTTCTGTTCGGTTCAGTTGTGTCTGACTCTTTGCAATCCCATGAACCACAGTATGCCAGGCCTCCCTGTCCATCACCAACTCCCGGAGTTTACTCAAATTCATGTCCATTGAGTCAGTGATGCCATCCAACCATCTCATCCTCTGGTCCCCTTCTCTGCCTGCCTTCAATCTTTCCCAGCATCAGGATCTTTTCCAATGAGTCAGCTCTTCCCATCAGGTGGCCAAAGTATTGGAGTTTCAGCTTCAGCAGCAGTCCTTCCAATGAACATTCAGGTCTGATTTCCTTTAGGTTGGACTGGTTGGAACTCCTCGCAGTCCAAGGGACTCTCAAGAGTCTTCTCCAACACCACAGTTCAAAAGCATCAATTCTTCAGTGCTCAGCTTTCTTCACAGTCCAACTCTCACATCCATACATGACCACAGGAAAAACCGTAGCCTTGACTAGACAGACCTTAGTCAGCAAAGTAATGTCTCTGCTTTTGAATATGCTATCTAGGCTGGTCATAACTTTCCTTCCAAGGAATAAGCATCTTTTAATTTCATGGCTGCAGTCACCATCTGCAGTGATTTTGGGGCCCCAAAACATAAAGTCTGACACTGTTTCCACTGTTCCCCATCTATTTGCCATGAAATGATGGGACCAGATGTCATGATCTTAGTTTTGTAAATGTTGAGATTTAAGCCAACTTTTTCACTCTCCTCTTTCACTTTCATTAAGAGGCTCTATAGTTCTTCTTCACTCTCTGCCATAAGGGTGGTGTCATCTGCATATCTGAGGTTAATGATATTTCTCCCAGCAATCTTGATTCCAGCTTGTGCTTCATCCAGCCCTGCGTTTCTCCTGATGTACTCTGCATATGAGTTAAATAAGCAGGGTGACAATATACAGCCTTGACGTACTCCATTTCCTATTTGGAACCAGTCTGTTGTTCCATGTCCAGTTCTAAGTGTTGCTTCCTGACCTGCATACAGATTTCTCAAGAGGCAGGTCAGGTGGTCTGGTATTCCCATCTCTTTCAGAATTTTCCACAGTTTATTGTGATCCACAAAAGTCAATTGACTTTGACTTTTGGCATAGTCAATAAAGCAGAAATAGATGTTTTTCTGGAACTCTCTTGCTTTTTCAATGATGTTGGCAATTTGATCTCTGGTTCCTCTACTACTTTGCTAGCATGTGAGCTGTGAGATGAGTGCGACTGTGCGGTAGCTTGAGAGAAGGGAACAGCAAACCATTTCAGTATTCCCGCCTGGAGAACCCCATGAACAGTATGAAGACCCAGCTTAGCTAAAAAAAAAATTTGATTAATTAATTTTTCTAAAACCAGCTTGAACATCTGGAAGCTCACAGTTCACATATTGTTGAAGCATGGCTCGAAGAATTTTGTGCATTACTTTGCTAGCATGTGAGCTGTGAGATGAGTGCGACTGTGCGGTAGCTTGAGAGAAGGGAATGGCAAACCATTTTAAGTATTCCCGCCTTGAGAACCCCATGAACAGTATGAAGACCCAGCTTAGCTAAAAAAAAATTTGATTAATTAATTTTCAAAAAAGAACAAACAAGGGGCAGGGGATTGACAAGTAAATATGACATTTTTATAATGCAAATGAGTCTATAAAACAGAAAGAGACTCAACATGGAAAATAAACTTACGGTTACCAAAAAGTGGGGAAGGGATTAGGAGTATGGGATTGAAAGATACACACTTGTATATAATGTAGAAAAACAGCAAAGATTTACTGTATAATAATATTCAATACTTTGTAATAACCTATAAGGGAAAATAATCTGAAAAAATTAAATGTATAGATTACTTTGCTGTACACCTGAAGCTAACACAATATTGTAAATCAACTCTACTTCCAAAAAAAATCTGATTCAAAAATGGACAGAGGAAGTGAATGCATCCAAGTGGCCAGCAGATACATAAAAGAGGCTCAACATCACTATCAGAGAAATGCAAATCAAACCATAAGCTATCTCCTCACACCTGTTAAAATGGTCATCATTAAAAAGACAAGGGAACCCAAACATCTGTGAGAATGTGGAAGAAGAGGGATCTTTGTTCCCTGTTGGTGGAAGTGTACATCATTTCAGCCACTATGTAAAGCAGGGTGACGTTTCCTCAGAAAATCAAAAATTCATTTGGAACCTTATATTCCAGGAATGCCACATTTAGGCCTATATCTAATAAAAATATAAAAGTGAAAGTTGCTCAGTCGTGTCTGACTCTTTGCAAACCCATGGACTATACAATCCATGGAATTCTCCAGGCCAGAATACTGGAGTGGGTAGCCTTTCCCTTTTCCAGAGGATCTTCCCAACCCAGGGATCAAACCCAGGTCTCCCGCATTGCAGGCTGATTTTTACCAGCTGAGCCACAAGGGAAGCCCAAAAAATATAAAAACCAGATCTTAAAAAGAAAGAAAGAAATACAGCACTTTTCAGTTCAGGCAAAGTTGCTTCAGGGTCAGTATGGAGAGGTGAAAGTGAAAAGTCCCTCAGTCGTGTCCAACTCTTTGCGACCCCATAGACCATGCAGTCCATGGAATTCTCCAGGCTAGAATACTGGAGGGGGTAGCATTTCCCTTCTCCCGGGAATCTTCCCAACCCAGAGATCGAACCCAGTTTCCCTCCTTGCAGGCGGACTCTTTACAGCTGGGTCACAAGGAAAGGACTAGGTGTTAATTACAGCAAATCTGCGCATAGTGCTTACCGAGTCTTCACACCCTTCCCTCTGCAGTGCCTTCAGTGATGAAGGGTGTTGGGGAAGCAACCTGTGGAATCTGATCACCTGACAGCAAGGTCCGGCCCTGTTCTTTCAGAGTGACCATGGGCAACAGAGGCATGTTACGGTGTCAAGGTTGTTCCACCTACAGCCTCTGTGCATGCGTGCATGCTAGTAGCTTCTCTGCAGCCCTATGGACTGTAGCACATCAGGCTCCTCTGTCCGTGAGATTCTTCAGGCAAGAATACTGGAGTGGGTTGCCATGCCCTCCTCCTCCAGGTGATCTTCCTGACCTGTCTCCTGCATCTTCTGAATTACAGTTGGATTCTTTACCTGTAAACCACTTGGGAAGCCCACAGCCTCTGTAAGGATGCCCAGTGCCAGGAATATCTGAACCTTTCCTTCCCACCCTCCCCTTATGACACCTGACGTCACTTCGTGGAGCAGAGGAGCTGGGAAGGTGCACAGTGACATTTTTTTCCCTCCACGGTTCCACCTGTAGCCCCTTAAAATACCTTGGCTTTTCCCCAAACCCTTGGACTAGAATTCAGCTCCACCTCCATATAAAGTGTCAGCAACTTGGCCCTGGCAAGAAGGACAAGGCTGAACAACTTGTGGTGTCTGTTGTAAGTTGTGAGTTCTGAGGGGAGACTTCCAGACTGGAACCACCCTCTGACCTGTGATCAGCATCTCCAGGTCTTGGCCTAGGCTGTCCCCCAACCTGGCTTGTCCTCACAGCATGTGGGCCTCTGCCCACAAGCTTCAAGGTCAATGTCCTGCTTAACCACCTGGACCAGGGAGGAGCAGGGAAACTGTTTACCAGATGGACTCTGTTTATTTAAGCCTCCAGCTCCCCTGTGTTGGCCGCTCCCTGCCAAGCCCACTGCCTGTTGAAACGCCCTTGCTGGCTAAGGAGGCCACTTCCTCCTGGAGTCCCAGGGGAGAGGTTGAATGTGAATGCTGGCTCCACAGAGCCCATCCAGGAGGTCAGGGGCCACGGAGACCCACAGAAGCTGCCTTCCACACGCAGAATAGGTGCTCGCACACCACCCAGACCCAGCATCCTTACGCCTGGGAACTACTCACTTTGCGAGTTAAGACTATTTCATTACAAGCTGGAGATTTCTTTTTTTCCCTCCCTCTCTCTCTGTTGTTTTATTTTTGGCCATGCCACATAGCATGCAGGATCTTAGTTCCCCGACCAGGGGTTGAACCCAGGCTCCCTGCAGTAGAAGTACAGAGTCTTAAACACTGGACTGCTAGGAGAGTCCCCAGTTGAAGATTTCATGGGCAGATTGGGCATGAATTGCTGGTCTCCCCCAGATCTCCCCACAATGTGGAGAACTTGCCCATAAGCAGGGTAGAGCTCCTTCATCGGCCGTGGGGGCAGTGCCCGTCCCCACCACCCCAGGCTGCGGCAGTGATGCTGTGTTGCCCTTCCGGCTTATGGCCCCTTCAGGTCACAGCCCCTGGGTATGGGAACCACTGTCTCCCATGTGTCATACGACCAAGTGCTGTCTTGGTCTCAGGCCCTACAAGCAGTCAGGAAGGCTGGAAGCCAGAGGCTGGACAGGGCAAGGGGGCATGTGCTATCACGTGAGAGCATGCCCTGGGAGGCCACGGGCCAACATTACGTCCTGCTGATGGGTTAACACCTCTGTGAACCCTGTTGAAAATGGTATACATGAGCTTATTTGCAAAGCAGAGAAAGAGACACAGATGTAGAGAATAAGTGTATGGATACCAAGGGGGAGAGGGGTTGGGCGGGAGGAATTGGGAGGTTGGGATTGACACATATACACTATTGATGTTATGTAAAAAAATAGACATCCCTCCTAAAGGAATCAGTCGTGAATATTCATTAGAAGGACCGATGCTGAAACTGAAACTCCAGTAATCTGGCCACCTGATGCGAAGAACTGACTCATTGGAAGAGACCCTGATGCTGGGGAAGATTGAAGGCGGGAGGAGAGGGGATGACAGAGGATGAGATGGTTGGATGGCATCACCGACTCGATGGTCCTGAGTTTGAGCAAGCTCCGGGAGTTGGTGATGGACAGGGAGGCCTGGCATGCTGCAGTCTGCAGGGTCACAGAGTCAGACGCAACTGAGCTGCGCTGACCTGATGAAATAGACAAATGATGGGGGTATACTGTAAGCACCAGGAACTCTACTTTGCGGAGCCCTAAGTGAGAGAGAGGTCCAGATGGGAGGGGATACATGGGTAGGCATGGCTGCTGCATTTGTCTGTACAGTAGAAAGGAACACAACACGGTAATGCAGCTACACTGCAATAAAAGTTAGTTTAAAAAACGACCCTGATGACAGCCCACCCACATGACATCCCACCCACATGTCCACGGGTGGCGCTCATATCCTAAACCCCTCCTCCTTCAGGCTCCTGCCTCCAGACCTGTGCATGCAGTTGCCCCTGAGCACCTCCCATCACGCGGCCCCCCAGGTAACCCACATGCAAACAAAGCTGATTGCACCTCCTTTTGTCCACTCTCAGGTGTCCTCAGCTCAGAGCTGGGCAGCACCATCCCAAAGGCTCTCCAGACCTGGGCACCAATCTCATTACCCTCCTCTTCCTCAATTCTGCCTGGCAGGTCCTGCTTCCCAAATGTCTCACGAATCTATCCAGCCCCATAGCAAATCCATGCTTGAGTTTGTGCCCCCAACGTACCTCACCTAGACCACCTCCCTGTCACCTTCCATCTGGGTCCTGCACCCACAACAGACCCCCAGTCTCTACCATAAGCAGCGCGGGGCTCTGGAGCCAGGCCTGAACTCAGGCATACAAGGGTAATTATGCCTCTGTCCTCATCTTCAAAGGACTTTCCAAGGTCACTCTCACGCCATCATTCTGATCACCGGCAAGGTGTCCCAAGGGGGCCAGGAAGGACCAGAAGGAGAAGCTCAGTCTCCATCAGGCATGTCGGAGTCAAAGCCCAGCTCCAGCCCTCAGCTGCTGGTGACTTTGACGGTGTCATTGACTTGCCCGCCTTGAGCCTCAGGAAGCAGCATCGTGTGGCGCCTGCTTGTGAGGCCAGTGGGAGAGTCGCAGAGACGACACGCTAAGCAGCACACTCCGTGACTGTTCCTGCCACCATCACAGCCCTGAGAAACGGGTGTTCCCTCCCTTCAGCCACAGGGCTTGGTTTTGTCAGCCCTCCTTCCCTCCAAGAGACGGCCCGTCTGGGCAGCCCTCACCTGCCCAGCCCGCACGCAGCCCCTTTCCTGGGGCCAGCTCTTTTCCGGGCATCTAGCTCAAATAGGCCCTCTCAGTGGGTCACCCAGCCCCGTCAAAGGATCCCTGTGCAAGCCTCAAACGGGGCATTGATGGGGCTGCGGCGAGGACTACCCAGTGATGGCGGGCTGGCTTGGCTTGGCCCGGGCCACGTGACTTCCCCAAACCCAACTATTTCCTGTTCCTCGGGCCAGCGTCCCCCCACTCTCCGACAGCCGCCTGGCCACAGGGCACAATTCCACTACACATCCCTGCCAGTTCCTTGGCTTCAGGCCAGGGGTGGGAGTGGGAAGGAGGATGGGAGTGTCATCTCAGAGTTTGTCCTCAGGACACTCAGCCACTGCCCCTTGACAACTTTTTGATGAAGACACAAGGCTGGAGGCAAGGCCAGTCCCCTCCTCCTGTGACCTCTGCCCCCAATTTACCACTTGCTGGGGGTTTCTTGGCGGGGAGGGCTCTCTTCATATGAATCTTCATAAGAAGCAAGAGCTCACACAGACTATATCCCCAACCCCTTAAACCTGTACTTACAAGTAGAATAAAAAGGGGCTTAGTCTAATCCTTGACTGCTGTGTGGCCTCAGGAAAGTCACTTGATGTCTCTGGGCCTCAGTTCCCTCATGTGTGAACGAATGGGAGGTTGCTGTCCGTCTCCATTAGAGTCTCGCCTTATCAGTTGTTTGGGTATTGGATAAAGAGCAGGTAAAGTCCATGAAGAAATCTGCCAATCTCAAGAAAAGCTGACAACTCCAACAGATGGACAGCACCCTCAAATTCCCTTCTCTCTTTCCCTCTAGGGGGACATCACCAGCCTTTTCATGGGTCCCAGAATTTGGTCTCTTCCTTCCTAAAACCCAAGTCCAATCCTGTAACTCTCCTGACCAAAAGCCCTCAGAGTTCCCTGTCCCAGGATAAGCCCACACTCCTGCCATGGCATTCCAGGTTCTGTTAGGTCTCCTTTGGTGCTGGTGACACAGCCCAACTCAGACTGCCTAATGCTGTCCGCCAGCTTCACTCTCAGGCAGCTCAGCCTGAAAGGAAGAAATCTAGAGGTGGGAAGAGATTATTGAAGATTTTCATTCCTGGATCCAACCATGCCTGAAGCTGAAATTCCCTTGGATTTCCATTTATGTGAGCCAAGAAACATCACGACCACCACTTTTATTTCTGATTGCTATTTTCAGTAAACTTGGTTCACTAAATTTTCTGTTACTTGCAACAATCTCCTTCCTATAAGTGCCCTTCTTGGCTGAAGTTAGCCAGGGTGGGCTTGCAGCCAAAGAACCCTGACGTACACAAAGACTTTTCATAACCCAGGCCCCAAGACACTGCCGACCTCCTCCTTATTGCAGCCACACTGGGCTGCCTCCCCCAGTTCCTCTCCCCGCTCCACAAGGCCTTCTACACTCTGCCACTTCAGTCCAAAACATCCTTCCCCATTGTGCTCACTGCTGTCCTTTCTTCCTTCAGCTCAGCGAAACCTCTTCCAAGAAGTCTCCTCTGGCTGACAAGTTCCCTCAGACTGTCCCCATGATGGTTTTATAATCATTACAGGCTATTTACAATCATTTATGCTTCTGCCTCCTCTTACCCAGACTGAAGGGTAACTGGAGGCTACTCAGATCCGCTGTGGTCACCCCAGTGCCCAGCATGGGACCTGGCTCCAGGCAGATGCTGTCCAGGTGAGTGCAGTTCATACCATGTCTGGGAAACCTCAGGGTGTTTACAGGGTCCATGATTTGTGATCAGAAACAGTGCCAGGTCATGACACTCCCTACCTGGACATTGGCCTGTGAGTTTCTGGACTGAAAGAACAGTTTGTGTGTGCGTGTGTGTGCATGTGCATGTGTGTGTGTGTGCGTGCGTGTATGCTTGTGTGTGTGCGTGTGTGTGTGCGTGTGTGTGTGTGCGTGTGTGTACATGTGCATGTGTGTGCGTGTGTGTGCGTGTGCATGCATGTGTGTGTGCGTGTGTGTGTGTGCTTGTGTGTGCGTGTGCGTGTGCATGCATGTGTGTGCGTGTGTGTGTGTGTGCATGCGTGTGTATGTGCATGTGCATGTGTGTGTGCGTGTGTTGGAGTGATGAAGGTTGACTTTCCACCTCTGGCCACACACCATATTTTAGGAACCACATGAGCCATAGAGAAGCGTGTTGCTGCTTTATTAAAACTTCTTCCCCATCACACAAAGCAGTGGCACAAGGGGTGTTGGTGGGAGCCCCTTGCACAGCCCTCTCCCTCTGCACCCCCCTCACAGACCCCAGAGAACCTGCTCCTGTGGCCTTCTCTCCACCTTTGGATCTGTGCCCTCAGAAATCCTGGCCCCCAGGGGCAGACAGAAGAGGTGGTACAAGAACCAAAACCTTCCCTATGGCCCCACCAACATAAGCCCCCAGGGCTGGGTCCGTGCCCACAAAGGGTTTGCCTGTTTTGACTGAACTAACCTGTGGATTTAGTCCAAACGCATTTGCTTGATTTCAGGGCTGAATTTCTGCTTGACCCAAGTGTCAGGCAGAGCTGGGTGGCCTACAGCTAACTGGCGGTGGACAGGCTGCAGGATGGGCCGATAGTGCGTTCCCAGAGATGACCGCAGTTGAGGAAACCCGTTTCCCAGGACCCATGGCTATGTGACCACACTGGAGGTGAATGACTGGTTGTTGAGGATGACAACTCTTTAGCAAACCTATTGTGTGTCTGCAGGGGCTGTTTGATGATTAAAACAACTGCTACTTCCTGTTTTGGCAAATGCCTGACTGCATTTTCATTTGAATGAACAATTATTCAGGACTCACAAGGACTGAATTGACCACAGCGGCAGTTGGGTTATTGGACTAGATTGAATTGAATGGTTTGGGGGCTAATTTGAGTTTTTATATTATTGGATGTCATCACTAAATTAACTGAGGGTTGGCTGGCTTAATCATTGTTTAAGCAACTATTGGAAGAAATTGGACGTATGTATCTGTGGGGAAGACCAACTGATGATTACTTGACTAAATTGCTCTGTGAATTGACAACTATTTACAAATCAATGCAATGGACTTTGTTGTTTGACCACATTATTTTCACTGAACTGACAAGTGTGTTTTTGATTCGTCAGCCCCTTAGTAAAACTGGTCAGGTTGAGAGTTACATAACCAAACTCACTGACTTTAGAAAGACCAGTCATGTAGACCAATGTCAGAGCTGATCAAAAGAAGCCAAGTGCTGTTGGACTGAATTTTCGAGACCCAAGGAATCATTCAGCCTAAAAGGGTTGACCCATTGTGAGCATCTCCCAGGCCCCGCAGGAAAAGCAGGCCAGCGAGGGGGACACAAGCGGATGGTCCTGAAGTCAGCCAGGTGGTTCACCCAGGCCACGGGGGCCACCAAAGCAAAGAAGCGGATTGCGAGGCAGCTCCGCCCCTCCCAGCACCAGGCTGGGGCCTGGCGAGCGTCACACCTCTGAGTAGGGGGGTGGTGCTGGGCCCCCCTCCGGAACCTTGTATGGCAGAGACACGGCTTCCTCATAAGATGGCAGGACCACCTGGGAGAGACAGAGAGACAAGGACTGAGAATTGACCAGTTGGGACCACGATCCCACCCCGGGGTCAAGAGGCTCCAACCCCCACCTCTGACAAGATGATGAAATTGATGAGGATGACGACTAGTGTGCTTTGGGTACTAACTGTGTGCTAGGCGTTACACGAACAAGACAGGTGCAGACGGACTTGTTCCTGCCTGTTCAGCATCTAGCCCCCTTGCTCTGAGAACAGCCCACCGTTTTCCCTGGGAAAACATTCTCAGTCCATGTGCTTTCAGAACTGATCATCCTTCTGACCTAAGGGAGTGGATAGAGACCTGCATGGCCACTCAAAGTAGAATTTCATCCTCCCTGGCAATCCATCATTGGTTTGGGGATAGGCTTGTAACCCAGGCTGGCCCAATCAGACATGCTCCTGGAATGTCTTTCTTTTTGTTCAGGTTACTTAGAGGGTGGGATGTCAGTCTAGGGCTATTGGCAGCTATTTTGTCACCATGCAGATAGGGATGTCTAAAAATGAAATCATTTCTGGACATCAGGCCTCAGCTGTACCTGAACCAGACCTACACTGGACTTTCAAGTTCTATAAGCTAATAAATTCCCTATTTTTTTTTAACATAAGTAAGATTGAGTTGAGTTTCTGACACTAGCAACCCAAACAAAGTCTTAATCAATACAATCCCCATTTTACAAATGAGGAAAGTGAGCCTCCAATAACTTAAACCAGCTGCAATTTTGCATCATTTCTCCTATCAGCTGCTTCTTAGTGCACTTCACCCTTCTTCCTGGAAGATCCCTTCCCCTTTCTCAGCTAAGTTGTACCAACTGACAGTCTAAGATATGGTCAGGTGCCACCTCCTCCAGGAAGCCTTCCCTGAAACCCCAGATGAGGCTAGGTGCCTCCTCTGTGCTCCCATTGCCCCTGTGCTTCTCTGCAAGTTATTACTGAATCTCCATGTCTAGGTTCACTCTGGACTATGCTCTCCTCCAGGACAGGGTGGCATCTTAATTTTCTCTACATCCCAAGGGTTGGATGTGAGGCCAAGAAAGAGTAAGAGGCAGAAAATGTTTAAGGCTTGAATGAATGAATTGAATCCTAGACAATCCGAGCGGATTGTCACACTTCTTCCGGTCCAGCTCTCATCTTACCAGTGGAGAGACTGAGACCGAGCAAGGCAGAGAGACCTGCCCTCAGTGATACGGTGGGTGGCAGACCTGGGACCTGACTGCCCAGCAGGCTCACCTTTTGGAGCATCTTGGAACCACTCCTCTCCTCAGCCGAGTTCGTGCACTTCATCAGTCTGTAGCACCTCCACACACACTTGAACATGTAGCCTGGAAAAAAGGCCCAGGTCAGGCTATGCTTCGCGATCCCCTTCTCACCACCCCAGCAGGCCTGGGACAGATGCTAGGTGCTTCCTGTGGAGCCCCAGTTCACCCCCCAAAACCACATTCAACTGCTGCTGCTCAGACGCCTCTTCTGGCTGGAGGGGGCCTCACCTGCCAGTCTCAGCTATCCAAGGTACTTCCCTCTTCACTGCCCCACAGACTCAGCACAGGGAAAGGTTTCTGGAGGCTTCTAGGCTATGCTCCAGCCCCTCTGGCAACACTTCTGCAGACCCTGATTCTTCACCCCGGGGACAGGAAACTCACCACCTCCTAAGGTGGCACCACCCCTCCTGAGACAGAGCTAACAGCCAGAAAAGTTTTCTACAAAATCGCTTATGATACGTTGATTTTTTTAAAGCAAATTACCAAACTGTACACAGTAGTGTTTTATGTTTATCGACGCATAAAGATTATATGTGCAGATGTGTATATCTGTCACATGACACAAGCAATAGTTTTCTCTTAGCAATTGATGTAAGAACTGGGGAGACGTTTTCCAGGGTGGGGAGTGAAGTCCCCAGGGTGCATTCAAGGAACAAGAGCCAGTAAGTCTCTCTCTGCCCCTAAACTGCCTTCTAAGGAAGAAGAGCAGGTCCTGGTATCTGGAAGGTCCCCTGCCTCATGGAGTCCCATGATGGAGACTTGGAGGGAGAAGAAATAGATAAAATGAGCCATGAAAGAATGAAATATGAAGGGCCAGGGCAAAGCAAGCAGGAGGAGGGTGGTCACTGAGGCAGAGTTGGGCAGACCTAGGATGTGTTAATAGGTCTCCATATTAACAGAGAACAGACCCCTAACCCCCACTAGATGAAAATAATAAGAGAGGGCTGAGGGGATGGAGTCGTGTTTGGGCAGTTTTTCTCTAGCAGCGTGTATGATGTGAACCCCTACTTGGGTCCCCGCCAGCCTTCAGAAATATTCTCACTGAGCATGACTAATGCCCTTGTGATAGCTCAATCCTTTGAGGAGGGTTAAAAGGAGTGAAGCTGTTTTCAGTTTGGCATTAAGTGAGAGCAGAGACTGCTCAGGGCCTCAGATGAAAGGAGGCAGTGATGTGTGGTAACACCACCCGTAAAAAAACGGGGGTGGGGGGCAGAAATGCACCCAGATATCCGAGGTGCTACTCTCTGAGAGGTGATGGATGGTGGGCTGATCATCTTCTTTCTGCTCATCAGTAGTTTCTAAATTTCTACAGCGATCATATGTTACTTTCACAATCAGAAAAGAACACTTTTAGAAGCCCTTCCTTCTCTTGAATCGACATCAGCCTCCCTGTGGCTTCCGGCCACAGGTCCCCACTGTGGCCTCTAGAATCCCCATGAGAGTCCTTCGGGTACTTGGAGACAGTGATCACATCCCCCTTGAGTCATTTCTTTCTGAAGCTGAACTGCCTCGGTTTCACTGACTCCCTAAGACAGCAGAGTTTTCTTGCCCCTTCACCTTCCTGTTGTGCTGCTATTAACACATTATTGACCAGAGACATATTAACATATCTTTCGTTACTCAAATATTACTGACCACTGCAGGCAGGCTCTTTATCATTGGGCCACCAGGGAACCCCGCATTGACCAGAGATGTATCAATACGTTTTTAGAGACTGATACAATTAACACACTCCTGTCTGTCACCATATCTCTAAGAACTGGGACCTGAAATGGAACTCTGTCCTCCAGGCCTGACTGCTCCTGAGAAAAATAAAACCAATCTCCTTCCTCTTTCTCATCAGTTCAGTTCAGTCGCTCAGTCGTGTCCGATTCTTTGCGACCCCATGAATCGCAGCACGCCAGGCCTCCCTGTCCATCACCAACTCCCAGAGTTTACTCAGACTTCCGCCCGAGTCAGTGATGCCATCCAGCCTTCTCATCCTCTGTCATCCCCTTCTCCTCCTGCCCCCAATCCCTCCCAGCATCAGAGTCTTTTCCAATGAGTCAACTCTTCACATCAGGTGGCCAAGGTACTGGAGTTTCAGCTTTAGCATCATTCCTTCCAAGAAATCCCAGGGCTGATCTCCTTCAGAATGGACTGGTTGGATCTCCTTGCAGTCCAAGGGACTCTCAAGAGTCTTCTCCAACACCACAGTTCAAAGCATCAATTCTTCGGCGCTCAGCCTTCTTCACAGTCCAACTCTCACACCCATACACGACCACAGGAAAAACCATAGCCTTGACTAGACGGACCTTAGTCGGCAAAGTAATGTCTCTGCTTTTGAATATGCTATCTAGGTTGGTCATAATTTTTCTTCCAAGGAGTAAGCGTCTTTTAATTTTATGGCTGCAATCATGAAATTAAAAGTCTTTCTCATCACCAAACCTCTAATAATATGACCTCAGGACCTGTCTACATTTTGGTGCCTGAATCACATAAAACTGTTGACATGGGCAACGCAAGACACAGGATGTACCTTTCACGGGTGAGATCCAAGACCCAGAGAGAACTGACTTTAAAACCAACCATATAGCTACAGAAGGGAAAGCTGGGATTCAAATCCAGGTCTTTCTGAATCTAATTCCAGACACAATAGCTCCTCTTTCCCCTAGATCAGGGTTTCTCTGAGTCACACACTAGGAGTTCAGAGTTCAGTCGCGCAGTCGTGTCCGACTCTTTGCGACCCCATGAATCGCAGTACGCCAGGCCTCCCTGTCCATCACCAACTCCCAGAGTTCACTCAGACTCACGTCCATTGAGTCTGTGATGCCATCCAGCCATCTCATCCTCGGTCGTCCCTTTCTCCTCCTGCCCCCAATCCCTCCCAGCATCAGGGTCTTTTCCAATGAGTCAACTCTTCGCATGAGGTGGCCAAAGTACTGGAGCTTCAGTTTTAGCATCATTCCTTCCAAAGAAATCCCAGGGTTGATCTCCTTCAGAATGGACTGGTTGGATCTCCTTGCAGTCCAAGGGACTCTCAAGAGTCTTCTCCAACACCACAGTTCAAAAGCATCAATTCTTCGGCGCTCAGCCTTCTTCACAGTCCAACTCTCACATCCATACATGACCACAGGAAAAACCATAGCTTGACTAGACGGACCTTAGTCGGCAAAGTAATGTCTCTGCTTTTGAATATACTATCTAGGTTGGTCATAACTTTTCTTCCAAGGAGTAAGCGCCTTTTAATTTCATGGCTGCAGTCACCATCTGCAGTGATTTTGGAGCCCAAAAAAACAAAGTCTGACACTGTTTCTACTGTTTCCCCATCTATTTCCCATGAAGTGATGGGGCCAGATGCCATGATCTTCGTTTTCTGAATGTTGAGCTTTAAGCCAACTTTTCCACTCTCCTCTTTCACTTTCAACAAGAGGCTTTTTAGCTCCTCCTCACTTTCTGCCATAAGGGTGGTGTCATCTGCATATCTGAGATTATTGATATTTCTTCCAGCAATCTTGATTCCAGCTTGTGTTTCTTCCAGTCCAGCATTTCTCATGATGTACTCTGCACACTAAGTCCCTGACAAACACAGCTGGGTCTTCACAGATCCACTTGCTCTAAATTGGGGGTCCCTAAGGATCCCATGTGGAGTCAGAGGAACTGGTGTGGGGAGTGCTGGAGTTTGGAGCCCACACAGGGAAGGCAGACACGGAAGACACGCTTCCCTGCCTCCTAACAGCCTGGCATGGGAGGCCCTGGAGCAGCACAACCCCATCACCCCTCCCTGAGCCGTGGGGCAGGGACCACTCACCTTCAGGATGAGGACAGTGATGAAGGCAATGGAGAAAATGACCATCATCTTGATGAACTGGTTGTGAGTCATCCCGTCCTGGCTGGGGAGGTAATTCTGTAACAGATTTGGGGGCCATTTCAGTGCCTCTGCCCTAAGGAACTCTAACAGGAATAAAAGCCAGCTCTCCACGCACATAGGAACACATTATCTCAGATGGCCCTTGCAAGGGCCCTGGGAGGCTGGTGCTAGCCCTGTCTGGCAGGGGGGCAAACCCAGAGAGGCAAATGCAGCTAATGCCCATCCAGATGACCCTTATCTGGCTGGTACCCCCTGCTGTCCCCATCATGTCCTTCTCCAGAGGGTAGTCTTGGCTGACAGTCCACCTAGTCCTGAAACACCTGGGGGACATGTCCCCTCCCCTAGGGGCAGCTTACAGCAGGACTGGTTGATGGAAGGTCCTGCTGTGGGGGGACAATCTCTTGGCATATGCAAATATGTGCACACATCCTTTGACACTCTGCCCTTGAGCGTGAGCTAGACTTAGAGACTCACTTCTCACAGACAATAGGATGTGCCAGAGGTAAGTGTGACCTCGGAGACCACATGGCTGTTTCCTCCTTGCTCTCACCTGGCTACTCACTGGGGGAAAGCTGGCAGCCATGACATGAAGATGCTCAAACAGCCTTCTCAAAGGTTCACATAGTTGGAAACCTAGGCAAAGAGCCCCACAGCCGTGCCAGTAAGCCAGCCTGGGAGGGCATCCTCCAGAATTAGAAAAGCCCTCAGCATCCACAGGCACATGCCCTCGAGGCAACCTCAAGAGAGACCCTGAGTCTGAGCAACCCAGCTAAGCCACTCCCAAATTCCTGATCCTCAGAAACTATTCAGATATCAATTGCTTATTATTTTAAGTCACTGTGTTTGCGGATCATTTGTTAGAGAGCAATGAGAAACTATCACCATCTCTGTACTGCAGTTCACACTGCTGGGCGCCCTCTGGGATCCCGCAGGGCTACTCCTAAAGCCACAAATCTGCCTGACTTCTTCCTTTTGTCTAACCTGTTTCCCTGGCTCCTTTCAGATTTCTTCCTGAGAACTCTCCTTCAGGAAATTACTCGCACAAGAATCTCCCCACCCAGCTCCACTTTCAGAGAACCCAGCCTAAGCACTGAGGCACAGAGAGGGGAAGCAACTTGCTCAAGGCCACACCAACAGTGATGGCAGCGAGCCCCCAGCTCAGACTCACCATGTGGTTCATGGACTTGAAGTTGAGATAGGTGGGCACCTCCATGTAGGAGCTGCAGAGGGTCAGGATGCTCAGGCAGAAGTCCAGCAGCTGCAGGGTCATCAGAGGGACCTTGGAGGGGCTCTTTGGGGGAAGAAGACAGACCAGCAAGTCACCCCAACCCAAAAGCCTGGGTACTCTGGGGCACACAGTGGACCCTCAGTTTGAGAGACTGCCAGCCAGAAACATCAACAGCTCTCTGGTCCATGGTGCCCAGAAAGAAACGGAAGCCCATTCCTCAGACATTGCCACCATGGGCTGGTGCAGACCCATGACAAGAACCAGGGTGTCCTGACTCCCAGCCCAGGGTCATCTGCAGTATAGCTTGTCAGTCTCCTCAAAGGCCACAGTCAGGAGACGTGTGAAAGCAACTCTGCAAAGCTGAGTCAGTGATTGGCACCAGGTGTCATGGGCATTCCCACCAAGGATGCTCACCATCTTTCCCTTCCTTTCTCCAATGTGGTTGAGGGACAAAGCAGGAGCTCGGGGCAGAAATGGGGCGTCCCCTTTCCTATGGTGTAAATTCACCTTTGTTCCATGCTTACCACATGCTGCGCGCCCTGTGCACACATTCCCCAATTAACACTTAGACGTATGGCTGAGACATGATCTCAGACACATTTTACAGGAAGAAATGTGGGGTGATTTGAAGGGGTTCAGGGACTTGCTCAACCTCACCAACTAGAAAGGGGCCTTGTGGGCTCCCGCCCTCACCGGCCTGAGCTCCTCTGTGTCCCCCACTGGAGGCTGGGAAGCACGGGACAGGGACACGGGACATACTCACCACCCGCCTGCTGCTCCTGGATGCGAACTTGAGGTAGGCAGGCAGTTCGATGTAAGAGCCCAGCAGGGTGAGCAAGCACAGGAGGAAGTCCATGATTTGCAGGGATAGGAAGGGCAGCAGGTACTTCTCCCGGTTCTGAAAGGCAAGCCCAGCATGGTTGGGTCCCTTGCACAAGC
This sequence comes from Aepyceros melampus, assembly GCA_006408695.1. NCBI lineage: Eukaryota > Metazoa > Chordata > Mammalia > Artiodactyla > Bovidae > Aepyceros > Aepyceros melampus. The sequence goes on from SJXQ01001130.1 coordinate 160,980, forward strand.
TGTCTTGTGCCGTCTGAGGGTCTCTGGCACCCCATGGCCTGAAGCTCCCTTCCCTCCCTGAGAACCTGATGCTCTCTTAAATCATCTGTGCAGCTCGGCTGAGGTCACCCCCATGGGGATCCACATGCCTTCCTCTGAGCGAGGGTCTAGACATGGGGAGAAGGCAAAACCCAGGCCTGAGGGTAAGCAGTCTCGGTGTCCTGGGAGACAGCAGGAACACCAGGAACAGTCCTCATCTACAGAGATAAGTGCTCGGGGCTCTAGGACCCGCGTCTGCCTCAACTAGCTGTTAAGAACCCAAGAAGGAAAGACTTTGTGTCCATTTGACAGATGAAAAAGGAATCTGAGAAGACTTCCTGGAAGTGGAGTCACTGGGACTAGAGCTGGAAAGAAGCAGGGAGGGAAGGGGTGGGCATTGGAGGAAGCAGGGCTGGCAGGAGCTAAGGCTTGAAGGTGGGAAAAAGAAAGCTTGTATTGTTTTAACAATGTATCTGACCTCTGGGTAGCGGGCCTCCCAGGATGTTCAGTCACAGTGAGAAGGCCTGAGAGGTCAAGGCTGACATCCCTTTCCTTCAACTGAAAGCAAGTGACCACTGTGACGAGTATTAATTCATAGGAACCCACAGCTAGGGACAAAATCAGAGAAAAGGTGGTTTTGTGGTTTCTCATGTGGTTATCCAAAATTGCTCAGGAGGCGGCTGAACCAGCCCAGGCTAAAGCACAGAGGCTTCAGGGACGATTGGATCCATTTTCTTAGCTGGACCATTTGTGTCTCTGCACGACCCTCCAGGAACCACCAGGAACCAAGGCGAAAGCCCTCCCTGGGGTGCAGAGCTCCTGAGAGAGTGATCTTCTCTAGAGAGTGAACAGTGGTGTCTGGAGCAAGGTGAAGACGTTCCAAACCAGCACCAAATCACCACCCCACCCTGCTGGCCCTGGGATGCCCGGCCCACTGTCTGCCCAGGAAGGATTCTCTTTCCGGGGCCCGCTCCCATGACTGTGTGACCTGGGCCCTGGCTTCCTGCCTACTCCCGGGGGTGCCAAGGGACAGATGGGTTCTTCTTTGCAGGAGGCCGAGCCGCAGCCCATCTCTCATCCGCTAGCTGGGTGGCACTGAGCTAGACGCAGCTGCACCCTCCCCCTGCTTGGGCTCCTCTCACTGATTACAGAATCCACTGCTTTCCTCCCCTCTACCTAGGCTCAAAATGCCCCTTCTTTTCCTCTCTACCAAATTCCCTGCCACCATCTGCAATTCAGAAGGATGTGGTTTGGCAGCTAGTTCAGCCAAAGTGTCAGTGATGAGTGGCGGCCACAGCTGGCTGAGCACACACTTGCCTGGGGAGGACAGATTTTCATAGGAAACCGGGGCCTCCAGCCTGAGGGGTCTGGCGTGGAAAAAGGTGGGAGGTTTCCAAAAGCTAAGTTTGAAGATCTCAGGGTGCAAGTTGGATCTCCGCCAAATACCTGCCTCCCATCTCTCAGCATCCAGGGCTGCCCACGTAGCAGGTGTGAATAGCAGAGGGCAGGAGGGCAGCGAGGGTTCCATGCCCACTCCCCAGGTCCCAACTCCCCTGCCCCTCCCCAACCAGGCCCTCACCTTGACCACGCCAACCAGCAGGCTCAAGCTGATGATGAAGAGCATGGTGATAAGCAGGAAGCTGGAGACCAGTTCGGCTGAAAGGCAAAGAGAGCGGTGAGGGGCCCAGAAGTGCCCCCTAGGGAGGCATTCCAGGTTCCAAGTGCCACACTCTGGGAACCTCTGGTGTGGGCACTATGCCAGTGAGCAAGAAAGCCCAGGCCCCACCCTCCTGCAGTTCTCAGTCTCGAGGGGCTACCAAGTTGCAAACAGAACATTTCAGGTACAAAGACGGTGTAAGAAAGGGAGCAGGGTGGCAGGGGCCTGGGAAGGCCTCTAAGGAGATGGCCTGTGAGCCAGGAGGCCAGGCAGGGACCCCGAAACAGGGCCCAGCTCCATGTGGTGGGTGCAGCTGGGGGAGGGTAGCATGGTGGGAGCAGAAAGAGATGAGAGGGGAGACCAGAGAGGTGAGCAGGGGCTGGAGCCTACGGTGAGGAGCTGAGTGATGGGCGCCTGTCTGGGCTAAGCAGGGGCGAGTCCTGCAGCCACTGCCACTAGTCCAGCCTAGAAAGGCTGGTTAGGTTTGCAAAGTGGGTCAGTCGCTCAGTCACGGCCGACTCTGTGCAACCCCATGGACTGTAGCCCCCAGTCTCCTCTGTCCACGGGATTCTCCAGGCAAGAATACTGGGGTAGGTTGCCATTCCCTTTCTCCAGGGGATCTTCCTGAGCCAGGGATTGAACCCGGGTCTCCCACACCATGGGCAGATTCTTTACTGTCTGAGCCACCTAGCACCCTCCTATTTGCTTTCACACTTGGAGAATT
>SJXQ01001130.1:163665-179398 GCA_006408695.1 Aepyceros melampus
TCCTGGATACAGAGTGGCCTAGACAGAGGGACAGCTCAAGCTCTTAACCCTCCTGCTTCTCCTTCCTAGCTGCCTGAGCTTGGGCAAATTATTTGGCCTCTCTGTGCCTCAGTTTCCTCATCTGTAAAATGGGGATAATCCTGATAGCTACCTAAGGAGGCTAATGGGGGGAGTAAAGGAGAACATCGCAAGACAGAGCTTGGAACCACACCCAGTTCTTGGCAAAGCGGTAACTGACTACTGAAGGTCAGGCTTGAGGAAGTGGAGGAAACAGAGGGCTCTCGCCAGGGACTGGGCCCCTGCTCTGTACCCTCTTTTATAACAACAGGCTCTGGACATCATGGGATCTTAGTCACAGCATCTGAGCATGACAGAAATTCAAGTTCTTGGGATCATCAACTCAGACCTGGGAGTCTCTGATCTATGAATGCCAGTCCTCCTGGCTTTTCAACCTTCATATGCAAATGGAGATAATACTAATATTCGTCTCATAAGGTTGTAGTGGGGCCAGAAGGCATGATTCTCTTAAAGTACCTGACAAATAATAAGCACAGTCTGTGCTATTATTGTTGTTGTTATTATTCTCTCTGGATTATAAAAGACACTTGCTCCTTGGAAGAAAGTTATGACCAATCTAGACAGCATATTAAAAAGCAGAGACATTACTTTGCCAACAAAAGTCCATTTAGTCAAAGCTATGGTTTTTCCAACGGTCATGTATGGATGTGAGAGCTGGACTGTGAAGAAAGCTGAGCACCGAAGAATTGATGCTTTTGAACTGTGGTGTTGGAGAAGACTCTTGAGAGTCCCCTGGACAGAGAGGAGATCCAACCAGTCCATCCTAAAGGAAATCAGTACTGAGTATTCATTGGAAGGACTGATGTTGAAGCTGAAACTCCAGTACTTTGGCCACTTGATGGGAAGAGCTGACTCATTGGAAAAGATCCTGATGCTGGGAAAGATTGAAGGCAGGAGGAGAAGAACATAACAGGATGAGATGGTTGGATGGCATCACCACCTCAATGGACATGAGTTTGAGTCAGCTCCGGGAGCTGGTGATGGACAGGGAGGCCTGGCGTGCTGCAGTCCATGGGGTACAGAGTCGGACCCGACTGAGTGACTGAACTGAACTGAGGAAAGGACTGTGTCTCTCTTGTTCACTGCTCTAGCTGCTATAGATGAATGAACAGATGGATGGAGGATGAACGGATAAACCCTATTCCCTCAGGGGACCCTTGCTAAGAATGACAGCGAAGGGGCAAACCTGATGGACATGAGCATTGCTGAGGTCTTGGTGAGAGCTGTGGTTCAGCCACGAAGCTGCAGTTTCATAGGCCCTTGCTGCTGCTGCTGCTGCTGCTGCTGCTGCTGCTGCTAAGTCGCTTCAGTCGTGACTGACTCTGTGCGACCCCATAGACGGCAGCCCACCAGGCTCCCCCATCCTTGGGATTCTCCAGGCAAGAACACTGGAGTGGGTTGCCGTTTCCTTCTCCAATGCATGAAAGTGAAAAGTGAAAGTGAAGTCGCTCAGTCGTGTCCGACTCTTCATGACCCCACGGACTGCAGCCCACCAGGCTCCTCCGTCCATGGGATTTTCCAGGCTAGAGTACTGGAGTGGGGTGCCATTGCCTTAGAGGTCACCTTATCCCTGCCTTCCATCTTCTAAGGCAGGAATCCTGTACCACGCAGCCTCTACTTGAATGCTTCCAACCACAGCGAACTTAATCTTCATTGAGTTCATGTCCTTACAGCAAGCCTTCTCCCCATCATACACACGCACTTCTCCAGCGCCCTTGGACCACACTGTGAAAAAGACTGTCCCCTCCCTTGCAGTGGATGGCCTGCCTCTATTAATATGGCCTGAGTTTGCATGGGCTTTCTAGGCAGCCCTGCACTAGTAACTCATGCTCAGCTGACAAACAACTAGACACTCACCATCTGTTTCCCCCCGGCTGACTTGTGATGGGTTTTGTTTTTTTTTTTTAGCTCAGACATAGGTTTCAATTTGTCTTCCTGCCATATTACATCCTGTTCAGGGGGCAGAAAAGAACAGCAAAGAAGACTGTTGAGGAGTTGGGCTCCAGAGTTAGGCAGAGATGGATACAAATCCAGGTCATTTGTGACCTTGAGCAAGTCACTTTACCTCTCCAAATTCCCTCATCTGGAAACTGGCAAGCACTGGATTTAATGGGAAATAAACTGTATTGGATTTGCAAAGCACTGAGCTTCAAGCCCTGCAGTGGTGCTCAGCAAGTATAAGCTGCTTTTGGCTGGTGTGAGTTGACATGGGCCCCCTCTACCTGGTGAAAAAGGCTTTGTTTCACTAGAAGGGTGGAAAGCACCTCGCAGCAGAAAGCAGATGTGGTGGGGGCTGTGGCTGATACCCACAGGAAACAGCTCGGAGAGAGAAAGGCTGCTTCCTCACCTCCTGAAGACTGGAGTTCCAGCCCTTCTTCCCCCAGTTTCCCCTGTAATGAGGGAAAGAGAAAGGGAGGCACGTGACGGCTCGGTTGAGGACAGAACAGGGCACCCTGAAAGATGGTAAGCTCTGAGGTTCCCTGGGATGTGCAAGCAGAGCACAGACAACTTGCCACAGCCGGGCTTAGAAATGCATGAGTATCTATCAGCCGCCATACAGGAAGCCCTTTGAAGTCCCAAGAGTTCAGGATTGTCTGAGTCTAGGATGAAACTCAGAATCAGACAGTCTTGACATCTAGCTGCTAGAGTCTGTCCGCTTCTTTTATAAACTCCCTCTGCTCATTCTCTAAGCTCAAAGAGGTTAGGTGGCTGGACCAAGGACACACAGCAAGTTGGGGACAAAGAGGAGCCTGGAGTCCCAGTGTCCCAGGGCTGTCCTGATGCCTTCCCACACACCCCAATCCCCAAGTCAACTCGGCCTTGCTTTTCCTGACTCCAGAGGGCTCAGATAATTTGATCATGTACCTATGTCAATAAAACTGTTTCCACACACTACTCTCTGTTTCTTGATTTCCAAATTATACCCATGTGCCACCGTCCTGATTTAGAGTGAACCTCATAAAACCTACACACAACATACCCAGAAATGAATAAAGAACACGACTGAAAAATTTAGAAATTTTAATATTGTCATTCTGAGGCCCCAGTGGTTACCTTGGGTACACCCCACTTTGGAAACCGGTGCCAACCCACAAACTATTCCCGAGATTCTCAATTCTGACCCTAACACTCTCCCACAGCCCTGCTGCTACGCCAGCAATCCTCCCACTAGCGTCCTAACTACCCTTCTTCAACCACCTCCTCCTGAATATCCTGGGATCCCAGGAAGGAAAGCGAAGAGGGGGGACATTTATACAGCCTGATTCCATGCCTGGTTCACCACTCACACCATCCCTGTGATCCTCCCAAATCCAGCAAAGGGACTGTTTGTAATGCTCCCACCTCCATTTCACAGATGGGAAAAGTGAGGCTCAAAGAGGTCCGGTAACTTGTCCAAGGCCTTTTAGCTGATCATTTGTAGGACCCCAGGCCAATGGGTGCTGGATCTGATTCTCTTTCCCCCTCCAGTGTCCTCCCAGCATCTCCCCACCTCCTGGCTCTGCCTGAGGTCTGCCCTCCTCCGCTCCCATGTGAGAGCCCAGCAGAGCCAGCAGGACCCCGTCTCCCCTTCCCTCTGCCGCCTCCTCCACCTCCCACAGCTTGTGCTAGAAGCAGCAGCAGACACTAGAAGCATTTCCACTTTTGTAAAAAAAACCCCTGTGCTTAAAACCAAGCTCCTCCTTTAACCAGTTTCACCTTCTCACCCGACCATCCTGTAGGAGGAGAGTGATAACCCTGTCCCCATTTGCCAAATAAGAACCTGGAGGCTCACAGAGGCAGGAACCAACCCCAGAGCAACCTCAGTCTGACTCAGACCCTCTGCTGGCCTCTGATCATCAATGGAAGACACCAGTCCCTGATCCAGGAGGAAGACAGGCATCTCAGTTCTGTAGGAGATGAAGTGGAGAGGAACTGACATTCTCTGAGCACCTACTCTGTGCTCAGACCTGTATCCACAGGCTTGCACCGCCATCTCCTAAAACCCTGCAAGAAAGCCAATGTCTTCCCCGTGTTAGAGATGAGGAATGGAGACTCAGAGAGGACAATTCACGTGCCCTGAGTCACATGGCCTGGCTGGGATATGACTCTGTTGCCTGGGCTCCCAGAGTCCAAGCTCCACTCCAGGCTGAGTGGTTGACCTGGGGCCCAGCCCTGGTCTCACCAACCATCTACCCACCCTCCCCAGGCCACTGACCCCACGCCCACAACTCAAGGGACAACAGCTGGGGTGGAAGAGGCCTCTCCCACTGTCTTACAGCTAGATAACCCTGGCCAAGTCCTGGCTCCTCCCTGATCTCAGTTTATCCCCTCCAGTCAATAAAGAGAGTCACCCCTATTCTCACTGGAATGACTGAACTCCTACCACCCATGGCATGTCACACCCAGGCTGCCCAGCATCTCCCATCCCGGAATGTACTCCACTCATCAGAAAGTCCTCACTGCTCCACCCAAGTCCCCAACCAAGAGCTATTTGTAGTTCCAGAAAGTACCTGACTTACCTATAGCATAAGCTGGGAGAGGCCAGGAAACCCCAAGAGTCCAGACCACCCAGGCCACCTGGCCATCCCCTTCCCCTCATCTCCCTGATCCCACCAGAGCAGAGCTGTCCTCTCCCTGAGTCTGAGCGCCCGCCTGGGCCGTGATTCACACCCTCCTGGGACAGGAACGGGGCTTCTCTCCTCCCACAATGCCCGGGCACATGGCATTCACTTGCCCACCTGTTCTTCCATCACAGCATCTTTGGTCAGTTACAGCTAAGAGCCAGGGTGCTGGACTCAAGTGGCCCTGCCCCAATCCCGGCTCTGTGCCCTTGAGCAAGCTCCTAACCTCTCGGATCCTCAGTCCCCTCCTCTGGGAAATGGGATGATCATTGGACCAGCCTGGCAGGGCTGCTATCAGTCAAATGGCACTCCAGCCCTGAGCCTGGCATATAGCAAGTGTCCCATCAGTACATGCTGTTGGGCAGGTATACACCTGCTCCCTTTTTTGTTCATCCAGTAAACACTCTCTGAGCACCCAACCAGCCCTGTCTGGAAAAGTCACTGACCCTGGCCTGCAGGTGTCACAGTCCCCAGGGGAACCCAGCAGGTGACCAGAGTGTTCAGACCATTTCGTGGGACACGCGGGAGGCTGAGAGTCCCTGACGAGGGACTAATCATAGCTGTCCGGAAGGCCCCAGGAAGGTTTCACAAACAGGCAAAGCTTGATCATGGCTTTGAAGGAGAAGTAGTTTTCCAGCAGAGAGGAGAGAAAAGCATTCCCGGAAGACACCTGGAGCATGGCAGAACAGATCCAGGGAAACTCGGGGACAGGAATGACTCTTCCCTGAGAGAGGGGATGTCACCCGTGGGCACGTGGAGCCCAAGGAGAGGCAGTGGCCAGCCCAAGGCCACACAGCAAACAGACTGCAGAGTCAGAATCAGCTCGAGTCCTCCGGACAGCGCACTCAGGCGCGGGCTCTGTGACCACGTGAGTTCTGACCACGCTCAGCCGCCCACTGCCGCCTTCGCTCTCCATTCCCTTTTCTCAACTCTTCCCTCGCCTTCTCCCTGGTTTCAGTTCCCACTTTCATCCCCACCCCAGCTCTTCTTTCTCAAAAACAAACACACAACTTCCCTAAGCCGTGTGATGGGGGAAGTGGCCAGGAGGCCAGGAGAATTTCTACTTGTTTTCCTGGCGGTTCTGAGCAGCAAACCAACGGCCTGAGCTAAAATAAAAGGGCAGCTGAAGGAAAGGTACACTGCTCAAAATAGCCTGGAGTTAAAACTCCCCTCCAGGCCCTCCCCAACCAAAACAAAGACCTCTCTCACAGGAAGAAATAAAATGGACATTAGGTTGATTAACCCCGGTTCCCAGCCGGTCCCAGCCTCTGGCCATCACCATTTAAGAGATAACTACTCCGAACAACCCTGGAGAAGAACAGGCCCCCTTAAGACAGTAGCTTTCCACACACATGCCTATATATACTTACTCTTTTCTTGGGTAAGTGCAGCAGCTCGCTAATCTGCTGCTCCTTCTTGCCTCATTAAAGGTGATCTGTTCCTGCACAGTGCCCATCTCCTTCTTTTTCTGAACCTTGCCTTCTCTAACGCTCTTAACCTACGGTTGTAGGAGGAGCGGAGGCGGCCGGAGGGCAGGGGTATGGCAGCACTACTGAACATGGCCGGGGCCAAAACGGCGGTGACGCCGCAGCTGAGTGGAGTAGACACAAGGGCCAGGTGGGTTTGACAATGGTGTGGGAGCTGGGAGGCGGGGACTGGCTGCCCTGTGGCTGGCTTATGATCCTATGGGCAGTGATGATAGAGGCGACGGTGGAGGTGGCAGGCTGGTGGTGATGGAGGGAGCCACAGGCCTGCTGGGAATTGTAATTAACTAACTGCAAAGACTGTCAGGCCATGCTGTTGCTGCTGATGTGCACGGCACTCCTGACAGCTTGACGTGATGATGGCGGTGATGACACCGGACCCCCTGACTCTGGGGATCAAGCACCATTTCCCAGTCCAAGAATGGGGGCCCCGCTTCTCAGACCTCCTGAGGGGGCTTAGGACCCACCCGTTCACAAGCATATGATTGGTATTCCACGTAAACCAAGTTATTCAGCCTCTTTTTCTCCACTAATATTTCCTACTACACTATCCGTTTCTAATCTCTCTATATATCTATCTGTAACTAAATAAGTTTTTTCCTAGGACGCCGATTCCGTCCCCACCTTCGAATCACCCTAGATCCACTGGGGCTGGACCCCAGCAAGTTACCCTGTTAAGCAAGGTAACAATATACATCTTTGTCATACTCCTTTCCCAATTTTGAACTAGTCTTTTGTTCCATGTTCAGTTCTAACTGTTGCTTCTTGAGCCACATGCACCTTTCTCAGGAGACAGGTAAGGTAGTCTGATATTCTCATCTCTATAAGAATTTTCTTTCTTTCTTTTTTTTTAAAGTACAAACACAATTTAATGAATGCATAGTGTCTTCCTGACCAAAAGAAGTAATGAATCTTTATGTGAAAAAAAAAAATAGGTGCAATCCAATTTATCTGGTCCATACCCCCACAGACCTGATTAAACTACTGTATGGTAGCTATTATTTTCAAAATAATTACCTCTAAATTCTGTATTAAAATGTATAATTTCTCAATGAACTTGAAACATTTCTGTGTCAAAGAGTTGGAAAAATTTTCCTCTTCAATTTCTCATTAACATCAGAAGATACTTTTATTTGTTAAAGACTTGACAAACCCTTCAGCTATATTGGTAGTCTGCCTAAATATATTTGTGACTTAAAATATCTTGTTTCTATATTCCTGAAAAATATCCTTATGCCAAGTTAAGTTACTACAAAAATAAGTTTTCAGTTAAATATTAGAGACCTACAACTTGTGGGAAAACAGAGGTATAACAGCATTAAAATAATTTCGCATACCACTTGTCTTCTGTACATGCAAAATTGCCTTTTTTGTTTCTAGTCCTCAGGAATGTTAATTCTTCTGTGTGAGTGAAGTCGCTCAGTCATGTCTGACTCTTTGCAACCCCATGGACTGTAGCCTACTAGGCTCCTCTGTCCATGGGATTTTCCAGGCAAAAGTACTGAGTGGATTGCCATTTCCTTCTCCAAAGAATTTTCTACAGTTTGTTGCAATCCACACTGTCAAAGGCTTTAACATAGTCAATGAAGCAGAAGTAGATGTTTTTCTGGAATTCCCTTGCTTTCTCTATGATCCAACAAATGTTGGCAATTTGATCTCTGGTTCTTCTGCCCTTTCTAAATCCAGACTGCACATCTGGAAGTTTTTGCTTCATGTACTGCTGAAGCCTAGCTTGAAGGATTTTGAACATTGCCTTGCTAGCATGTGAAATGAGTGTAATTGTACAGTAGTTTCAACATACTTTGGCATTGCCCTTCTTTGAGACTGGAATGAAAGCTGACCTTTTCCAGTCCTGTGGCCACTGTTGAGTTTTCCAAATTTGCTGGCGTGTTGAGTACAGCACTTTCACAATATCATATTTTAGGATTTGAAATAGCTCAATAACTCCACTACTATGTTCATAGTAATGCTCCTAAGGCCCACTTGACTTCATACTCCAAGATGTCTGGCTCTAATTGAGTGACCACACCATTGTGGTCATCCAGGTCATTATGACCTTATTTGGATAGTTCTTGCATTTTTGCCACCTCGTCTTAATATCTTCTGCTTCTGTTAGATCCTTACCATTCTGTTCTTTATCGTGCCCATCCTTACACGAAATATTCCCTTGATATCTCCAATTTTTGAAGATATCACTAGTCTTTTTCATTCTGTTGTTTTCCTCTATTTCTTTGCACTGTTCACTTAAGAAGGTCTTTTTATCTTTCCTTGCTATTCTCTTGAATTCTGCATTCTTTTGGGTATATCTTACCCTTTCTCCTTTGCTTTTCACTTCTCTTCTTTTTTCAGCTATTTGTAAAGCTTCCTCAGACAACCACTTTGCCTTCTTCCATTTCTTCTTCTTTGGGATGGTTTTGGTCATTGCCTCCTGTACAATATTACAAACTTCCATCCACAGTTCTTCAGGCACTCTACCTACCAGATTTAATTCTTTGAATCTATTCATCACCCCCACTGAATAATCATAGGGATTTGATTTAGTTCATATCTGAATGGCCTAGTGGTTTTCCCTAGTTTTTTTCAATTTAAGCCTGAATTTTTCAATAAGGAGCTCATGATCTGAACCACAGTCAGCTCCAGGTCTTATTTTTGTTGACTGTATAGAGCCTCTCCATCAGTAGCTGCAAAGAATATAATCAGTCTGATTTCAGTATTGACCATCTGGTGATATTCATGTGTAGAGTTGTCTTTTGTAATTGGAAGAAGGTGTTTACTATGACCAGTGTGTTTTCTTCACAAAACTATGTTAACCTTTGCCCTCCTTCATTTTGTATTCTGAAGCCAAACTTGCCTGTTACTCCATGTATCTCTTGATGTCCTACTTTTGCATTCCAGTCCCCTATGATGAAAATGACATTGTGTGTGTGTGTGTGTGTGTGTGTGTGTGTGTGTGTGTTAGTTCTAGATTGTTTGTAGGTCTTCATCGAACTGGTCAACTTCGACTTCTTTGGCGTTAGTGGCTGGGGCATAGACTTGGGTTACTGTGATAGTGAATGGTTTATCTTGGAAACAAATTGAGGTCATTCTGCTGTTTTGAGATTGCACCCTGTTGGGACCAGCCCAACAATGAACTGACCTGAGGGAGCGGTGCCACAGAAGAATAAGGAAGAATAAGACTCAGAAATAAGGTGGGGAGCAGGGGGCTGATGCCGCTCACAGGCAAAAGCCCAGGTCCTAATCCTTGCATGCTTTTTATTGCTAACATCTACTTCCTTGTATGTGCTCTAGAGATATCTGTTTTTTTACAATCTCAGATCGGGGATAAAGATGTACAATGCACAATCCTCAGTGTCAAACCTTCAGGCCTTTCATGACTCTGTTTAGCCGTTCAGCTAGTGATGACCTTTCTCAGCAACTCCCTCAAGGCTCTGGTTATGAGAACAGTCTCTAATGGTTTTCCATCAGTCACATCAGTACTTCAACATCTTGTTTTCAACATGTTTTTCCATGATGTACTTTCTACTGCTCCAAGCCCTTCACCTGGGGGGGATGAGAAAGTCATTCTTATTTTTGAAAGAAGCCCTATTAATTATAGTACAAGCCTGTGCACAGCATATTCCTTACACACGCCAGTACTATATTTTGGACTCTGTTGACTATGAGGGCCACTCCCTTTCTTCTGAGGGATTCTTGCTCACAATTGTAGATATAATAGTTATCTGAATTAAATTTACCCATTCCCATCCATTTTAGTTCACTATTCCTAAGATGCTGATATTCATTCTTGCCATTTTCTGCTTGACAATGTCTAATTTACTTTGATTCATGGAACTAACATTCCAGGTTCCTGTGCAGTTTTGTTATTCACAGCATCAGACTTTACTTTCACCACAAGACATATCTACAACTAGCGTCATTTCTGCTTTGGCCCATTTGCTTCACTCTTTCTGGAGCTATTATTAATTGCCATCTGCTTTTTCCCAGTAGCATATTGGACACTTTCCAACCTGGGGAGCTCATATTCCAGTATCATATCTTTTTGCCTTTTCATACTGTTGATGGGGTTCTCTCAGCAAGAATACTGGAGGTATTTGCCATTTCTTCCTCCAGTGGACCATGTTTGTCAGAACTCTTCACTATGACCCATCCATCGTGGGTGGCCTTGCATGGCATGGGTCATTACTTTATTGAGTTATTCAAGCCATCGCCATGACTTCCCACTCATGGCAGGCCCATTTCCTGGCATGGGGTAGAATGGCAGGAGACAAACCTTTACATAGGTTTCTTTGCTTCCCTCAGAAAGTAAAACAGTGAAAAATATTTGGGAGTAGAATTGACTGGACTAAATTCTAGTTAAAAATGCTTCTTCCTGCAATTCAACTAAACTGACATTAAAAGGAATACAGAAAAGATCCATACTTTAAAAGGGCAAAGAATATGGGAAAGGAGATACTAAAGAACAGAAGAGTTCAACACCGTTTGGAAGACTGAAAGCTTGTGGTAGGGTGGTAAAACTTAGACAAGCAAACCTGTACAGCTGCAGAGGCGAGGCAGCTCTAGAAGGAAGTCATCCACTCCACAGAAGCCCACAGAGCCTCAGGACACAGAAGCACCGGGGCTTCCCAGGTGGCACTAGTGGTAAAGAACCCACCTGCTAGGGCAGCAGACTTAAGAGAAGTGGGTTTGACCCCTAGGTTGGGAAGATCCCTTGGAGGAGGGCATGGCAACCCACTGCAGTATTCTTGCCTGGAGAATCCCTTGGACAGAGGAGCCTGGTGGGCTATGGTCCCTAGGGTGGCACAAAGTTGGACATAACTGAAACAACTTAGCATGCACGCACAGAAGAACCAGGCATCACATATGGTGAGTGTTGGCATAAGGAAGAAAAGTAGGAATTGATAGACACTCTAAACTTAAAACATTTAGATCCCCCAGCACTCTCGCCAGCATCTACTACAGCCAGGCAATTACCCACTCCCAACTCCTTTTTGTAGAAATTGAACCAGAGAGCCTTTAGGGTTGGAGACATCAGGTACAATGGAGGGTGGCATGGTGAGTGGAGATTAAAATAGGGTATGAAAACAATGAAAGTCTGCAAACAGAAGGATGAGAGTTGAAGTCTTTTCCCCCCATGTTGTGCCCAGGTCATGATCATCAGGTGAGAACTTGAAGAACTGAAGAATGCTTCCCCAGAGAAACAGAACCCTTGAGAAATATTTAGATGAGCCATTTGGAGATCTCCCAGTGAAAAATCCAGTGAAATCTACTCCTCCATGAGCTTCACTAAAAAATTAATAGAGCATCAAGGGTCAGCAGACACATGAGGAAAGTTTTAATGTAAAAAGGAGAAACCAAAAACTAAGAAGCAGGAAAAAGAAACCTGGAATAAATAGATATAATATAGGAAACAGAAGAAAATGACTTCAAAATTCATCAACTTTAATTAATATCCCCAGAGAGTTATGACCTAGGGCTGACTGTGGCTAAGATTATGAACTCCTTATTCCCAAATTCAAATTTAAATTGAAGAAAGTAGAGAAAACCATGATACCATTCAGGTATGACCTAAATCAAATCCCTTAGGATTATACATGGAAGTGAGAAATAGATTCAAGGGATTAGATCTGATAAACAGAGTGCCTGAAGAACTATGGACAGAGGTTCATGACATTGTACAGGAGGCAGTGATCAAGACCATCCCCAAGAAAAAGAAACGCAAAAAGGCAAAATGGTTGTGCAAGGAGGCCTTACAAATAGCTGAGAAAGAAAAGACATGAAAGGCAAAGGAGAAAAGGAAAGATATACCCATCTGAATGCAGAGTTCCAAAGAATAGCAAGGAGAGATAAGAAAGCCTTTCTTAGTGATCAATGCAAAGAAATAGAAGAAAACAACAGAATGAGAAAGACTAGAGATCTCTTCAAGAAAATTAGAGATACCAATGGAACATTTCATGCAAAGATGGGCACAATAAAGGACAGAAATGATATGGACCTTACAGAAGCAGAAGATATTAAGAACAGGTGGCAAGAATACACAAAAGAACTATACAAAAAAGATCTTCATGAGCCAGATAACCACAATGGTGTGATCACTTAGAGCCAGACATACTGGAATGTGAAGTCAATTGGGCCTTAGGAAGCATCACTACGAACAAAGCTAGTGGAGGTGATGGAATTCCAGTGGAGCTATTTCAAATCCTAAAAGATGATGCTGTGAAAGTGCTACACTCAATATGCCAGCAAATTTGGAAAACTCATCAGTGGCCACAGGACTGGAAAAGGTCAGTTTTCATTCCAATTCCAAAGAAAGGCAATGCCAAAGAATGCTCAAACTACTGCACAATTGCACTCATCTCACATGCTAGTAAAGTAATGCTCAAAATTCTCCAAGCCAGGCTTCAGCAATATGTGAACCATGAACTTCCAGATATTCAAGCTGGATTTAGAAAAGAGAGAGGAACCAGAGATCAAATTGCCAACATCTGTTGGATCATCAAAAATCAATAGAGTTCCAGAGAAACATCTATTTCTGTTTTATTGACTATGCCAAAGCCTTTGTGTGGATCACAACAAGCTGGAAAATTCTGAGAGAAATGGGAATACCAGACTTCCTTCCGGACTCCTGAGAAATCTGTAGCAGGTCCAGGAGCAACAGTTAGAACTGGACATGGAACAATGGACTGGTTCCAAATTGAGAAAGGAGTACATCAAGGCTGTATTTTGTCACCGTGCTTATTTAACTTATATGCAGAGTACATCATAAGAAATGCTGGGGTGGATGAAGCACAAGTTGTAATCAAGATTGCTGGGAGAAATATCAATAACCTCAGATATGCAGATGACACCACCCTTGTGGCGGAAAGTGAAGAAGAACTAAAGAGCTTCTTGATGAAAGTGAAAGAGGAGAGTGAAAAAATTGGCTTAAAACTCAACATTCAGAAAACTAAGATCATGGTATCTGGTCCCATCACTTCATGACAAATAGATGGGGAAACAATGGAAACAGTGAGAAACTTTAATTTTCTGGGCTCCAAAATCACTGCAGATAGTGACTGCAGCAGCCATGAAATTAAAAGATGCTTGCTCCTTGAAAGAAAAGTTATGACCAAATTAGACAGCATATTAAAAAGCAGAGACATTACTTTGCCAACAAAGGTCCATCTATTCAGAGCTATGATTTTTCCAGTAGTCATGTATGGATGTGAGGGTTGGACTGTGAAGAAGGCTGAGCACTGCAGAATTGATGCTTTTGAACTGTGGTGTTGGAGAAGACTCTTGAGAGTCCCTTGGACTGCAAGGAGATCCAACCAGTTCATCCTAAAGGAAATCAGTTCTGAATATTAATTGGAAGGACTGATGTTGAAGCTGAAACTTCAGTGCTCTGGCCACCTGATGCGAAGAACTGAATCATTGGAAAAAGACCCTGATGCTGGGTAAGATTGAGGGTAGGAAGAGAAGGGGACGACAGAGGATGAGATGGCTGGATGGCATCACTGACTTGATGGACGTGAGTTTGAGGAAGATCTGGGAGTTTATGATGGGCAGGCAGACCTGGTGTGCTGCAGTCCATGGGGTCACAAAGAGTCAGACACGACAGAATGACTGAACTGAACTGAGAGTTAAGAAAATTTATCACAGACAAGACCACAATGCTTTGAAGAAATTGAACAATAAGAGAATAAGAAGGAACTCAGAAATTAAAAAAAAAACCATAATAGCTAATATTAGAAATTCAATAGAAAAAAAAGGTTAGGAAGCAACTATGAAAGTAGAATAAAAAGTTACATCACAGCAGCTGAACCTTCTCCCTGAGAAATGAGGAAGGCTATATTAAGAAGAAATAGACCCTAATCAAAACTTTAGCAAGCTTCTTTGCAGAGATGGGAAAGTTGACCCTAAGATTCATATGGAAATGCACGTGACTCAGAACAGCTGAAACCATATCAAAAGTAAAAATGAAATTGGAGGACTCATACTATCTAATTTCAAAATTTAGCACAAATCTGTAGCAATCAATACAACATGGTACTGGCATAAGTATTGACATATAGATCACCTGAAAACATTTGTAAGTCCAGAAATAAACCTTCACGTTTACAGTACATTCGTTTTGACAAAGATGCCAAGATAATTCAATGGGGAGAAAGAATAGTCTTTTCAGTAAATGGCAATGGAACAACTGGTATCCACATACAAAAGAATGAAGTTGGATGCCCCCGCCCCACGGCCTGCTTCACTTTATATACAAAATTAACTCAAAATCGATCGAGCACCTATCAGTAAGAACTAAAACTATAAAATCCTTGAAGAACACATAGCCATAAATCTTTATTACATTGGACTAGGGAAGGGTTTCTGAGATAAAACGCATAAGCAACAAAAGAAATTTGATATCAGCAAAGTTAAAAATTCCATCAAGAATGTAAAAATGCAGTCCATAGAATGGACTAAAACTCTTACAAATCATGTATCTGATGGGGCACCTGTAACTAGAATATATAAATAATTTTTACATCACAATAACAAAAAGACAAGCCAGTTAATGGACAATTGGTCTGAATGGACAGTTTGCCAAATAAACTGTTAACCAATAAGCACACGAAAATATGCTCAACATCATTCAGTTCAGGTCAGTCGCTCAGTCGTGTCTGACTCTTTCGACCCCATGAATCGCAGCACCCCAGGCCTCCCTGTCCATCACCAACACCCGAAGTTCACTCAGACTCACATCCATTGAGTCCGTGATGCCATCCAGCCATCTCATCCTAGGTCGTCCCCTTCTCCTCCTGCCCCCAATCCCTCCCAGCATCAGGGTCTTTTCCAATGAGTCAACTCTTTGCATGAGGTGGCCAGAGTACTGGAGCTTCAGCTTTAGCATCATTCCTTCCAAAGAAATCCCAGGGTTGATCTCCTTCAGAATGGACTGGTTGGATCTCCTTGCAGTCCAAGGGACCCTCAAGAGTCTTCTCCAACACCACAGGTCAAAAGCATCAATTCTTCGGTGCTCAGCCTTCTTCACAGTCCAACTCTCACATCCATACATGACCACAGGAAAAACCTTAGCCTTGACTAGACAGACCTTAGTCGGCAAAGTAATGTCTCTGCTTTTGAATACACTATCTAGGTTGGTCATAACTTTTCTTCCAAGAAGTAAGCGCCTTTTAATTTCATGGCTGCAGTCACCATCTGCAGTGATTTTGGAACCCAAAAAAATAAAGTCTGACACTGTTTCCACTGTTTCCCCATCTATTTGCCATGAAGTGATGGAACCAGATGCCATGATCTTTGTTTTCTGAATGTTGAGCTTTAAGCCAACTTTTTCACTCTCCTCTTTCACTTTCATCAAGAGGCTTTTTAGCTCCTCTTCACTTTCTGCCATAAGGGTGGTGTCATCTGCATATCTGAGGTTATTGATATTTCTCCCAGCAATCTTGATTCCAGCTTGTGTTTCTTCCAATCCAGTGTTTCTCATGATGTACTCTGCATATAAGTTAAATAAGCAGGGTGACAGTATACATCCTTGACGTACTCCTTTTCCTATTTGGAACCAGTCTGTTGTTCCATGTCCAG
>SJXQ01001130.1:180160-215087 GCA_006408695.1 Aepyceros melampus
CTCTCTTCTTTTCACAGCTATTTGCAAGGCCTCCCCAGACAGCCATTTTGCTTTTTTGCATTTCTTTTCCATTGGGATGGTCTTGATTCCTGTCTCCTGTACAATGTCATGAACCTCATTCCATAGTTCATCAGGCACTCTATCAGATCTAGACCCTTAAATCTATTTCTCACTTTCACTGTATAATCATAAGGGATTTGATTGAGGTCATACCTGAGTGGCCTAGCGGTTTTCCCTACTTTCTTCAATTTAAGTCTGAATTTGGCAATAAGGAGTTCATGATCTGAGCCACAGTCAGCTCACAGTCTTGTTTTTGCTGACTGTATAGAGCTTCTCCATCTTTGGCTGCAAAAAATACAATCAATCTGATTTCGGTGTTGACCATCTGGTGATGTCCATGTGTAGAGTCTTCTCTTGTGTTGTTGGAAGAGAGTGTTTGCTATTACCAGTGCATTTTCTTGGCAAAACTCTATTAGTCTTTGCCCTGCTTCATTCCACAATCCAAGGCCAAATTTGCCTGTTACTCCAGGTGTTTCTTGACTTCCTAGTTTTGCTCAACATCATTAGTCATCAGGAAAATGCCATTAAAACCACAATGAGATACAATTCCACACTCCCTAAGACAGCTATCATCAAAAAGAGCTGCTGCTGCTGCTAAGTCACTTTAGTCGTGTCTGACTCTGTGTGATCCCACAGACGGCAGCCCACCAGGCTCCCCCGCCCCTGGGATTCTCCAGGCAAGAACACCGGAGTGGGCTGCCATTTCCTTCTCCAATGCATGAAAGTGAGAAGTGAAAGTGAAGCCACTCAGTTGTGTCCGACCCTTAGCGACCCCATGGACTGCACCCTACCAAGCTCCTCCATCCATGAGATTTCCCAGGCCAAGAGTACTGGAATGGGGTTCCATTGCCTTCTCCACATCAAAAAGAGAGATAATAATAAATGTATAAAAGATGAGAAGAATATGAAACTTTCATACACTGCTAGAGGGAATATAAAAATGATACCACCACTTTGGAAGACAATCTCAAGTTGTTAAACATAGACCTTTCATATAATTTAGTGATGTAACTCTTAGGTATATACCCAAGAGAAATAAAATCCTATATTCACAAAAGAACTTGTATCTGGCTGTCCATAGCAGCATTATCTGTTATAATAAAAAGTACCTCAAGTGATAAATGGATAAATGTGGTAATCTGTTCACCATATTATTTGTAATAAAAGACAGTAATAAAATACTATTACAGTTATAACACAGATAAACCTTGAAAACATGCTAAATGAAAGAAACCAGTCACAAAGGACCACTTATTGTATGATTCTAGCTATAAAAAAATGTTTAGAATGTGCATATCTGTAGAGAAAGAAAGTAGTTGCTTAGCAGTTGGGAGGAAGTATGGAATGATGGCTAATAGATACAGGGTTTCTTTTTGGGGTGGTGAACATCTTCTGATAATGTTGTAATGGTTGCACAATTCTGTGTATACACAAAATACATCTAATTGTACTCTTTAAATGGGTATACTGTATGGTATGTGAATTATATCTCAATAAAATTACTAAGAATTTTTAAAAGAAAGCTATTCTGTGAGAGCTACTTACAGGATATGTTCACTCTAGAGGAGAGAAAAAGGTCTAGAGAATCCCAGAAGAAAAGGAAATCCCAGAAGGAATCTTACGCCATGCCTTCTGGCCACTAGTTACAGAAAAGAAGCTGTGTTCCTAGAGGCCAGATAACAAGCAGTCTAATGGCTTCTGAGTCAAGATAAGTTCAACTTAATGCCACAGAGGGTCTCTAGAACCCATAGGGAAAATTGTCTCTTCTTCCCGGGACCAGAAAAGAAGATGCCAAGGGCAGAGAAGTACCTGCAAGGAAAGTGCTTTGAGGCCTAAAGTCAAGGGGGAAAATGAAAGAGACTTCACTCTGATGCCTGTGGAGCCAAGTGAGGGCACAGCCGGAGGTGAGGGTGAAGATTCCGGCAAGAGCAGGCAGAGACAGGAAGGCTGCAAGGCTGGTGTGTGCACAGCTGGGGACTTGGGCCAGACTTGGTCATCAATGGAAGACCTAAGGTTGAACCTGAGAGAGAGTGAGAGAAGGGGACTATCTCTATTGTCGCTAGGATCCTGAAGTTTCTGGGTTAAACGCTGACCCAGCTCTGGCTCCACAGCCTTAGTGCATGACTGGAGTATTCTTAGGTGAGGACGGTGATTGAGCATTGCTGACACTGCAGGAGGTCAGAGGGCGGCTACCCAGCAGGTGTAGCAAGTTTTTGGGGTGAGACACATTTACTGTATTACTCTGCTTGAGATGTCTCTGAATACAGCCCTTGTAAAGATCTGTTTTTCTGTCTTAAACCCAGAGTTTGGTGTTGGAGCTGGAGCTGGTTTTGTCATGATGCAAAGCTGGGCTCCTATCAGTCTGGTCTCTTGCTATGAACCATGTGACTTCTGTGTTGGCACCACTATCCCCTCAGTTTTCCCCACAAGTCCACTCCCTCTTCTGGCTGCCAAAAGACAATTTATCTTCCCAATTTAAAATGCAGTACTCACAGAAGAGGGGATGCTGAAGTTTACTTCCCTAGAAGTGATGGTACTGAGGGACTAGTAATGTCCTATATCTAGATCTGGTTGATGTTTGCAAGCTATGTTCACTCTATACTAATTTATGATTATCTATATTACCTATATATTATAATGAACTCATGATCCATGGACTTTTCTGATTACTGTCAATCTACCATGCCAACATCCTATGAACGTCTACATGAGAGAAATAAACTCACATTTTGTTTAAGTCACTTGTAGCCTTCCCTGGTGGCTCAGATGGTGAAGAATCTGCCCACAATGTGGGAGACCTGTGTTCGATCCCTGGGTTGGGAAGACCCCTGGAGGAAGAAATGGTAACCCACTCCAGTATTCTTGCCTGGAGAACCCCATGGCAGAGGAGCCTCGTGGCCTACAGTCCATGGGGTCACATAGAATCAGGTACAACTGAGTGACTAACACTTTCACTTTCAGACTCAAGTCAGTGTTCCCAAATTTCCAGAAAAGAGGGGATGTAGACTGCATAGTAACAAAACCCTTGCCCCTGATTTGCTGGGAGCCAGCGTGAGGAACTCCGCCCATGGCAAAGGTCATGAGGAAGGAAGCTTGGCATACGCAAAGGCGTGATCAAGCCTCAGGAAATCCCTTGTTTCCTGAGCATCTACCCCCAAAACCAGAGTCTGTTTTATGCTCTCAGCTACACCTCTGACTTTACAGGGGGCTCTCCCCCATAACCATTTCTCTCGAGAAGGAGTTAACCTACAACTCCAGTGAATAAAAATTCCCCGGGCGTGACAAGAGTGTTTCAACTTACGAACTCCTCTGAAGGTTATCTAGCCTGCCTCTATAGGTTAGTAAGGCCACATGTGATTATTTACAGCCTCCCAACTGTGAGAGGCATGAGATGTTTTAGACTTACTAAAGGCAGATTCTTTTGGGAAGTTAGAATTTATTAGTATAGTGGGTTGGTTAGGAATTATATTGGTGAAGGGTTTTTCATTTCTTGTGCCAATAATTGCTACTAATCACTTCATGGGAAATAGATGGCGAAACAGCAGAAACAGTGTCAGACTTTATTTTTGGGGGCTCCAAAATCACGGCAGATGGTGACTGCATCCATGAAATTAAAAGATGCTTACTTCTTGGAAGAAAACTTATGACCAACCTAGACAGTGTATTCAAAAGCAGAGACATTACTTTGCCAACTAAGGTCCGTCTAGTCAAGGCTAAGGTTTTTCCTGTGGTCACGTATGGATGTGAGAGTTGGACTGTGAAGAAGGCTGAGCGCTGAAGAATTGACGCTTTTGAACTGTGGTGTTGGAGAAGACTCTTGAGAGTCCCTTGGACTGCAAGGAGATCCAACCAGTCCATTTTGAAGGAGATCAGCCCTGGGATTTCTTTGGAAAGAATGATGCTAAAGCTGAAGCTCCAGTACTTTGGCCATGTCATGCAGAGAGTTGACTCATTGGAAAAGACTCTGATGCTGGGAGGGATTGAGGGCAGGAGGAGAAGGGGACGACCTAGGATGAGATGGCTGGATGGCATCATGGACTCAATGGACGTGAGTCTGAGTGAACTACAGGAGATGGTGATGGACAGGGAGGCCTGGGGTGCTGCGATTCATGGGGTCGCAAAGAGTCGGACACAACTGAGCGTCTGAACTGAACTGAATTCCCTGCTCTGGGTGTGACAAGGGTGTCTCAGGTCAAACCTCTCTGCTGGCAAACTAGCTTGTGTGACAGGATTATCCACACTCCTGCCACTACACCAAGATTGTTTACTATCTCTCAGCCATAAACAACACAGAGAGTTTGGAGTATTTTCAAGGTCTTAATTAGCATAGATGCTTATATCTTTCCTTTTCTCCTTTGCTTTTCACCTCTCTTCTTTTCACAGCTATTTGTAAGGCCTCCCCAGACAGCCATTTTGCTTTTTTGCATTTCTTTGCCATGGGGATGGTCTTGATCCCTGTCTGCTGTACAATGTCATGAACCTCATTCCATAGTTCATCAGGCACTCTATCTATCAGATCCAGACCCTTAAATCTATTTCTCACTTCCACTGTATAATCATAAGGAATTTGAATTAGGTCATACCTGAATGGTCTAGTGGTGTTGCCCACTTTCTTCAATTTAAGTCTGAATTTGGCAATAAGGAGTTCATGATCTGAGTCACAGTCAGCTCCCGGTCTTGTCTTTGTTGACTGTATAGAGCTTCTCCATCTTTGGCTGCAAAGAATATAATCAATCTGATTTCGGTGTTGACCATCTGGTGATGTCCATGTGTAGAGTCTTCTCTTGTGTTGTTGGAAGAGGGTGTTTGCTATGACCAGTGCATTTTCTTGACAAAACTCTATTAGTCTTTGGCCTGCTTCATTCCGCATTCCAAGGCCAAATTTGCCTGTTACTCCAGGTGTTTCTTGATTTCGTACTTTTGCATTCCAGTCCCCTATAATGAAAAGGACATCTTTTTCGGGTGTTAGTTCTAAAAGGTCTTGTAGGTCTTCATAAAACCGTTCAACTTCAGCTTCTTCAGCATTACTGGTTGGGGCATAGATTTGGATAATTGTGATATCGAAAGGTTTGCCTTGGAGACGAACAGAGATCATTCCGTCGTTTTTGAGATTGCATCCAAGTACTGCATTTCGGACTCTTTTGTTGACCATGATGGCTACTCCATTTCTTCTGAGGGATTCCTGCCCGCAGTAGTAGATATAATAGTCATCTGAGTTAAATTCACCCATTCCAGTCCACTTTAGTTCGCTGATTCCTAGAATGTTGACGTTCACCCTGCCATCTCTTGTTTGACCACTTCCAATTTGCCTTGATTCATGGACCTGACATTCCAGGTTCCTATGCAATACTGCTCTTTACAGCATCGGATCTTGCTTCTATCACCAGTCACATCCATAACGGGGTATTGTTTTTGCTTTGGCTCCATCCCTTCATTCTGTCTGGAGTTATTTCTCCACTGATCTCCAGTAGCATGTTGGGCACCTAATGACCTAGGGTCTTAATGCTAATGCTAAGTAAGTAAGTGAGTAAAGTCACTCAGTCGTGTCCGACTCTTTGTGACCCCATGGACTACAGCCCACCAGGCTGGGTTGCCATTTCCTTCTCCAGGGGATCTTCCCAACCCAGGGATCGAACCCGGGTCTCCTACATTGGAGGCAGATGCTTTAACCAGTACTGCATTTCAGACTCTTTTGTTGACCATGATGGCTACTCCATTTCTTCTGAGGGATTCCTGTCTGCAGTAGTAGATGTAATGGTCATCTGAGTTAAAGTCACCCATTCCAGTCCATTTTAGTTTGCTAATTCCTAGAATGTCGACATTCATCCTTGCCATCTCTTGTTCGACCACTTCCAATTTGCCTTGATTCATGGACCTGACATTCCATGTTCCTATGCAATATTGCTCTTTACAGCTTCAGATCTTGCTTCTATCACCAGTCACATCCACAACTGGGTATTGTTTTTGCTTTGGCTCCATCCCTTCATTCTTTCTGGAGTTATTTCTCCAGTCATCTCCAGTAGCATATTGGGCACCTACTGACCTGGGGAGTTCCACTTTTGGTATCCTATCATTTTGCCTTTTCATACTGTTCATGGGATTCTCAAGGCAAGAATACTGAAGTGGCTTGCCATTCCCTTCTCCAGTGGACCACATTCTGTCAGACCTCTCCACCATGACCCACCCATCTTGGGTTGCCCCTCAGGCATGGCTTGGTTTCATTGAATTAGACAAGGCTGTGATCCTAGTGTGATTAGATTGACTAGTTTTCTGTGAGTATGGTTTCAGTGTGTCTGCCCTCTGATGCCCTCTTGCAACACCTACCATCTTACTTGGGTTTCTCTTACCTTGGGCATGGGGTATCTCTTCACAGCTGCTCCAGCAAAGCACAGCCGCTGCTCCTTACCTTGGACGAGGGGTATTTCCTTACTGCCACCATTCCTGACCTTCAACATAGGATAGCTCCTCTAGGCCCTCCTGTGCCTGCCCAGCCATCATTCCTCAGGTTTCTCCTCCTGGCTGCCAGCCCTGGCCTTGGGCTCGAGGTGGCTTCTCCCTGCTGCCCCAGACCTCAGATGCGGGGTGTCTCCTCCTGGCCGCCACTGGCCTCGGGCATGGGGTAGCTCCTCCCAGCCGCCGCCCTGACCTCGGACACAGGTTAGCTCCTCTTGGTCGCCACCCCTGACCTCGGATGGGGGTGTCTCCTCCCAGCTGCCACCTCTGACATCTATCATGGACATTTACATTGTGTCCATGTCTTAGTTAATGTGTTTATTTAGTTCAGTTCAGTTGCTCAGTAGTGTCCGACTCTTTGCAACCACATGAACTGCAGCACGCCAGGCCTCCCTGTCCATCACCAACTCCTGGAGTCCACCCAAACCCATGTCCATTGAATTGGTGATGTCATCCAACCATCTCATCCTCTGTCATCTCTTTCTCCTCCTGCCCTCAATCTTTCCCAGAGTCAGGGTCTGTTCAAATGAGTCAGCTCTCTGCATCAGGTGGCCAAAGGATTGGAGTTTCAGCTTCAACATCAGTCCTTCCAAAGAACACCCAGGACTTATCTGCTTTAGGATGGACTGGTTGGATCTCCTTGTAGTCCAAGGGACTCTCAAGAGTCTTTTCCAACACCACAGTTCAAAAGCATCAATTCTTCGGTGCTCAGCTTTCTTCACAGTCCAACTCTCACATCCTTACGTAACCACTGGAAAACCAATATCCTTGACTGGACGGACCTTTGCTGACAAAGTAATGTCTCTGTTTTATAATACACTGCCTAGGTTGGTCATAACTTTTCTTCCAAGGATTAAGTGTCTTTTAATTTCATGGTTGCAATCACCATCTGCAGTGATTTTGGAGTCCAGAAAAATAAAGATAGCCACTGTTTCCTCTCTTTCCCCATCTATTTGCCATGGAGTGATTGAACCAGATGCCATGATCTTAATTTTCTAAATGTTGAGCTTTAAGTGAATTTTTTCACTCTCCTCTTTCACTTTCATCAAGAGGCCTTTTAGTTCTTCTTCACTTTCTCCCATAAGGGTGGTGTCATCTGCATATCTGAGGTGATTGATATTTCTCCTGGCAATCTTGATTCCAGGTTGTGCTTCTTCCAGTCCAGCGTTTCTCATGATGTACTTTGCATAGAAGTTAAATAAGCAGGGTGACAATAACAATATACAGCCTGGATGTACTCCTTTTCCTATTTGGAACCAGTCTTTGTTCCATGTCCAGTTCTAACTGTTGCTTCCTGACCTGCATATAGGTTTCTCAAGAGGCAGGTCAGGTGGTCTGGTATTCCTATCTCTTTTAGAATTTTCCACAATTTGTTGTGATCCACACAGTCAAAGGCTTTGGCATAGTCAATAAAGCAGAAATAGATGTTTTTCTGGTACTCTCTTGATTTTTCAATGATCCAGCGGATGTTAGCAACTTGATCTCTGGTTCCTCTGCCTTTTCTAAAACCAACTTGAACATCTGTAAGTTCATAGTTCACATCTTGATGAAGCCTGGCTTGGAGAATTTAAGCATTACTTTACTAACGTGTGAAATGAGTGCAATTGTGCAGTAGTTTGAGCATTCTTTGGCATTGTCTTTCTTTGGGATTGGAATGAAAAGTGACCTTCTCCAGTCCTGTGGCCACTGCTGAATTTTCCAAATTTGCTGGCATATTGAGTGTAGCACTTTCACAGCATCATCTTTTAGGAATAGCATCATCTTTTAAAATAGCTCAGCTAGAATTCCATCACCTCCACTAGCTTTGTTTGTAGTGATGCTTCCTAAGGCCCACTTGACTTCACATTCCAGGATGTCTAGCTCTAGGTGAGTGATCACACGATTGTGATTATCTTGGTCATGAAGCTCTTTTTTGCACAGTTCTTCTATGTATTTTTGCCACCTCTTAATATCTCCTGCTTCTGTTAGGTCCTCGAGCCCATCTTTGCATGCAATGTTCTCTTGGTATCTCTAATTTATTGAAGAGAGATCTCTAGTCTTTCCCAATCTTTTGTTTTCTTCTATTTCTTTGCATTGATAACTGAGGAAGGCTTTCTTATCTCTCCTTGCTATTCTTTGGAACTCTGCATTCAAATGGGTATATCTTTGCATTTCTCCTTTGGTTTTCACTTCTCTTCTTTCCTCAGCTATTTGTAAGGCCTCCCCAGACAGCCATTTTGCTTTTTTGCATTTCTTTTTCGTGGGGATGGTCTTGATCCCTGTCTCTTGTACAATATCATGAACCTCATGCATAGTTCATCCAGGCACTTTGTCTATCAGATCTAGTCCCTTAAATCTATTTCTCACTTCCACTGTTTAGTCATAACGGATTTGATTTAGGTCATACCTGAATGGTTTAGTGGTTTTCTTCACTTTCTTCAATTTCAGTCTGAATTTGGCACTAAGGAGTTCATGATCTGAGCCACAGTCAGCTCCCAGTTTTGTTTTTGCTAACTGTATAGACCTTCTCCATCTTTTGCTTCAAAGAATATAATCAGTCTGGTTTTGGTGTTGACCATCTGGTGAAGTCCATGTTAGAGTCTTATTGTGTTGTTGGTAGAAGGTGTTTGCTATGACCAGTGTGCTCTCTTGGCAGAATTCTATTGGCCTTTGCCCTGCTTCATTTTGTACTCCAAAGCCAAATTTGCCTGTTACTTCAGGTGTTTCTTGACTTCCTACTTTTGCATTCCACTCCCCTATAAAGAAAAGGATATCTTTTTTGGGTGTTAGTTCTAAAAGGTCTTCATAGAACTGTTCAACTTCAGCTTCTTTAGCATTACTGGTTGGGATATAGACTTGGATTACCATGATATTGAATGGTTTGCCTTGGAAATAAACACAGATCATTCTGTTGTTTTGGAGATTGCATCCCAGTACTGCATTTCGGACTCTTTTGTTGACCATGATGGCTACTCCATTTCTTCTAAGGGATTCCTGCCTTAAGTAGTAGATATAATGGTCATCTGAGTTAAATTCATCCATTCCAGTCCATCTTAGTTTGCTGATTCCTAGAATGTTGATGTTCACTCTTGCCATCTCTTGTTTGACCACTTTCAATTTGCCTTGATTCATGAACTTAACATTCCAGGTTCCTATGCAATATTGCTCTTTACAGCATCGAACCTTGCTTCTATCACCAGTCCATCCACAAGTGGGTGTTTTTGCTTTGGCTCCATCCCTTCATTCTTTCCGGAGTTATTCCTCCACTGATCTCTAGTAGCATATTGGGCACCTACTAACCTGGGGAGTTCATTTTTCAGTGTCCTATATTTTTCCTTTTCATACTATTCATGGGGTTCTCAAGGCAAGAATACTGAAATGGTTTACCATTCCCTTCTCCAGTGGACCACATTCTGTCAGACCTCTCCACCATGACCCAATGTGTCTAATGAACATTATTTATTCTTGCAGAACCTGTTTGAGATGGTGATTTTGTTTCCCATGAAAATATATGCAAAAGTAGAATTGCTGGATCATGGTAGTTCTAGTTTTAAATTTTTGAGGATTCTCCATACTGTCTATATAGCTGCACTGATTTATATTCTTATCAAGAGAATACAAGTGTACCCTTTTCTCCACATCCTCATCAACCCTGGTCATCTCTTGTCTTTGTGATGAAAGCCATTGTATTCGTCATGGAATGATATCTTACTGGGGTTTTAATTTGTATTTCATGATAATTAGTGATGTAGACCATTTTTTCATGTATTTTCATGATATTGAATGGTTTGCCTTGGAAATAAACACAGATCATTCTGTTGTTTTGGAGATTGCATCCCAGTACTGCATTTCGGACTCTTTTGTTGACCATGATGGCTACTCCATTTCTTCTAAGGGATTCCTGCCTTAAGTAGTAGATATAATGGTCATCTGAGTTAAATTCATCCATTCCAGTCCATCTTAGTTTGCTGATTCCTAGAATGTTGATATTTTCTTTGGGAAAATGACTATTCAGTTCCTCTATTTTTAATCAGATTTGGGACTGTTTTGGCTCTTATGTTGAATGAGTTCTTTATATGTCTGGGGTACTAATTCCATCTCAGATATGATTTACAAATATCTTGCTGCATTTGCTAGGCTGTCTTTTCATTCTGCTGATGGTTTCCTTTGCTGTGCAGAAGCTTTTTAGTTTGCTGTTGTCCCGCTTATTTACTTTTTCCTGTGCTGCCTTTGCTTTTGGTGTGTGGGGAGTCTCTTATCAGCAGTGTAGAGTTGAACCTTGTTGTTGTTGTTTTGCATCCATTCAGCCACTCTATGTCTGTTGGAGATTTTAGTCCATTTATATTTAAATAATTATCAGTAGGTGTGGGCCATTTTATTATTTTCTGGCTGCTTTGAGATTCCTTTGATCCTCTCTTCCCTTTGTCTCTGTTGTGATTTGATCATTTTCTGTGGCAGGATGCTCAGATTTCTTTCTTTTTACCCCAACATTTTACTATGTGCCATGTGTGGATAGGTTAACAGTGGACAGTTTGGCAGACATTTCTAATGAACAATGTTTCAAATATATGGCACCAGTTAAGTGAGGACAAAATCAACCTCAGATAACAAAGAGTATGATGAAATGGAGGGAACGCTGCAGTCAGGGGTACCTAAAATAAGCAAGGGTTGGTAGGGTAGCTGCTTGGCAAAGCCTGACAGGAGGGTGAGAGGCCATGGCAGTGGGAATCTTGTAGCTGAGAAAAGACAGAAATGGAAGAGCTTTGCCTCTGATTTGCGCCACATACACTTGGGATAAATTCTAAACTATACATTTTAGTTGTCTAGGACAATGGAATAGTAAATTAAACTCTGTGCTTCAGCCCTGTCACCTGTAAAGTGAATAAATAATAATGACCTTAATGTTGTTGGGAAAATTAATTTAGATTATACATGAAAATAAGTAGCTAAAGCATTTGGCACACAGCAAATATTCACTAAAGTTTAGCAGTGGTGATAGTATAATGATGATAGTGATGATAATTGGAAAAATGAGGCACTCAGTAAGAGAGGGTAGATTTCAAGAAATATACTATTTTCTGGAGAGGATGCTTCAAATTCAGAATAAGAGTGCAGTTTATTAAAAGACTGAGGCACTGGGCAAGTCATCCAGGAAAGAATCTCCCATAGAGAAAAACAATGCATGCTTTTAATTGCTTGGAATAAAGATTTGCTCGTGGAAGTAACAGAAAGGGTAACTTGGTCTTAGGAATAAGATCTAATAAAACTTTCTAGAAATGGGTCACATGTTAAGGCTAAATTAAAAGCTTATTGGTTGACCTGTACTCTAAGTCTTATTCACTTTTAGTTTAAAATCCAACATTAATAACTTTAATCATGTTAACCAACAGCTGAAGAATGAACTTAAACCTGAGCAGCTTGACTGTGCATATTTTTCCAGAAATGTGCAGAAGATTGCTGGCATATACCCTTGAAGAGAAATGAATAACATACATAACAGATGATAGCCATATTTTTAAGTGGTAGTATTACAGCAGATCTAGTTTGCCATTTGAAGTCTGTGATGTGTTTTATTTTTCATTTATATTTGAACCTCAAATTTTGTCTATATTTTCTAAATTGAGTCTGTCAGTTGAAAATCTACTTAACAGCATTTTAAGATTAGATGAGTTTTACTAGTGAGGAGTAGATTTCCATTACTAAAAATATCAGAGTAACTTCCCAGTATGGGAACAGCATTTCTTGAAGTCTTAAAATTTACCAGAAACAAATGAATATAGCAAGTTTCATGTAATGTTGTTTTTGGAAAAAATGCTGCTAAGGGAAATTTGAATAAGGTATGTATATAATAACATAGTATCAATTGTCTTATTTTGATTACTGTGGCTTTGTATAAGAATATCCTTATTTAGGAAACATACACTGAAGAATTAGGGGTAAAAGGTGTGATTCTGCAAGTTACTCTCAAAGAGGTCAGAAAATGTGAGAGAAGCAGGGAAAAAGAACCAATAATACAGAAAATTAAATTAATTAAATGTTAATAAAAACAATAATTCTCCTGGAATCTTGATAGAGAGTACCCCTTTATTATTGGTACTGTATTTGTGGCTTTTCTGTTCTGAAATTACTTCAGGATAATAGATAACCAACAAGGACCTACTGTATAGCATATATAGCACAGGCAACTCTATAATAACCTAAATGGGAAAAGAATTTGGAAAAGAGTAGATAAATGTACGGGCCTTCCTGGTGGCTCAGTCGGTAAAGAATCTGCCAGCAGTGTGGGAGACCCAGGTTCCATCCTTGGGTTGGGAAGATCCCCTGGAGGAGGGCATGGCAGCCCACTCCAGTATTTTCGCCTGGAGAATCCTCATGGACGCAGGAGCCTAGTGGCTGCAGTCCATGGGGTCTCAAAGAGTCAGACACAACTAAGCACAGCACAGCACAGCACATGTATATGTATAACTGAATCACTTTGCTGTATACTTGAAACTAGCACACTGTTAATCATTTATGCTCCAATATAAAACAAAACAAAAAAAAACAAAACAACTACTCAATACTCGTCTCCCAATGCTATGCTGACTGTATGGGAAATGGTATGAATACAGATGTAAGCCTTGCATACTGCAATATCAGTCATCATATTAATTATTTAGCATGTTCAGTGTGCAAAACCGTGTGCTCTTTTCTAATATTCTAAAGGCAGTATGTTATTATGCTATATGTGAGTTAAACTTACTTTTTAATCCTCATCAACTTTTTTGACTTTGATTTTTTCCTATTAATGATACCTACATTAGATGCCAGCAAAAGGTCTTGTTAATTTAACAGAAAGAAAATTAATAATATTCTCGTATATTTTTCTCATTAAATTCACATTATAGGAGTAATGGTTGTTTTAAATGGGCATACTTATTAGTAAGAAAAATGCACACATTAATTTTAAACCCTAACGGCTCTGGTACTTTTTAACTTTTCTAGAAATAATTTAGGCACACTTCTATGAATTTCAATTCTCATTTAGCTATGCTTTTTAACGGTCCTGTGGCAAACATAAGACAATGTATAGCAAAGGTCTTTGGAAGGAGACATATATAGTTTTTGTGCCACTATAACACTATTATCTGTGACATGCTTCTATTTGATGTTACTTTAACTAAAGCATATCTAATAATATAATGTCCTCAGTGAAAATGGCTATTCACAAAATGACTTTCTCAACATAGTTTTATTTTATCTGAAAAGTCCTTCTATTTTACTTTCCTTCTTCACCCTTTCTCTTTTTTCCTTTAAGCCCTAAGGCAGTTACGTGGAATCTCTTTTTTTCTGTGAAGGTGAAGGTGAAGGCGCTCAGTCGTGTCCGACTCTTTGCGACCCCGTGGACTGTAATGTACTAGGCTTCTCTGTCCATGGATTCTCCAGGCAAGAATACTGGAGTGGGTTGCCATTTCCTTCTCCAGGGGATCTTCCCGACCCGGGGATTGAACCCAGGTCTCCCGCATTGGAGGCAGACGCTTTAACCTCTGAGCCACCAGGAAATAAAATGATATAGAATGATTCAAAATGTCAATTTAATACTTCATTTCTTTAGTATCCATTTACAGGTTAGCACTTTTTAACCCACTTGTAGCCCCCTATATTCTACTGAAACATTATTCTAAGTTATGAAATTAAAAGTCATTTTCTTCATCGCCATTTATTTTGATCTCACAAATATCTCAATATGAGGTAATGGAAATAAGAGGACTTTATAATCAGGGATACACCATTGTTTGAATCCTGGACTTGCCATATAAAGAAGTTTGTTGGTATTTTGAAAGCTGGCTGTGTTTGGAATTTATTTTTGCAATTGATGCCCCAAGACATGTCTTGAGGACAGCTGTCATGAGCAGACCCTAACGCTTGAGAAATAGAGGTGCCAGTAAGCGCCAGAGGTGCGGTTGTAGTTACAGAAAGCTTCCACAAGGTGGCAGCAATTTCCCCCTTGGATTTCCTAGCGGCTCAGTTGGTAAAGAATCTCTGCCTGCAATTCAGGAGAACGGGGGGTTTGAAACCTGGGTCGAGAAGATCCCCTGGAGAAGGAAATGGTAACCCACTCCAGTATTCTTCCCTGGAGAATTCCATGGACAGAGGAAATTGGTAGGCTACAGTCCATGGGGTCATAAAGAGTTGGACACGACTCTGCGACTAACTTGCACTTGCAGGTTCTATCTGAAAGACAAAGATACGATGTGTATATGTTGGGAGGAATTAAATGAAATAATGGATGTTGAACAAATAAAAAGAGCTTAAAACATATTAAACTCTTAAGGAATTTTTAAGGAAAATGTCATCAGGCAACAAGTCCTCTAAGGGTTTAGAGGATGGTGTAGCCTTGAAAGTTTCACTGGAAGTGTAAAACTTGAGTTAGCTATTTAAAAGACAGGCTTCAATTAGCTAAGGTGAAAAAAGGAAGATATTCTACGTATAAGTGAACAAATCATACTGTAGAAGTGGTGAACAGACCAACTCAGCTGAAGTAGAGATTCAAGGGAAAAAGTCTGGGGGCTGATTTAGAGATTTGAATCTTGGATTGCTATATCAAGAAGTTTAAACTTTGTCTTGAGAAAAGGAAAAACTATCGAAGTTTCCTTTTTGACAGGAGAGTGACTTTATTGAAATCAGTGATTAATGTAGATTGGTTTAGAGGAGAATTAAGCAGTATGATCTGAAAATTTGAATGGAATACCATTAGGGAAACAATTACGCATACATGAATTTGTAAGAGTTTGTCTTTAATGTTTGCTGTAAGAAGTGACAATAAGGAATAACTTAACTTGGTCAATGATACCAATTAGTAAAATTAGTATTGGCTAATCTGGGGGATTATACAAAAGAAAATTTCGCAGAGACTTTTGAGTTTTTTCCTCCTAATTGCTCAAGAGAAAAAATTTTGTCAAAGATAGAAATTACAGAAATCACTGTGGAGAAAGGTACTTTGGTCTAGAAGAGATTTTGATTTTTAAGATGAGAATGGGTGGAAATGACTGCAGAGACAGTTTGTCTTACAAATCTGGAACTTAAAAGAAATGGTATATAGAAAAAATATGGAGATATATATATATATATATATATATATATATATATATATATTCTCATGGCAGTGAATGAAGGCTAAAATTTCAGTGCATACCCCTGAGTTAGAGGAAATAGGCTTCCTTGGTGGCTCAGCTGTTAAAGAATCTGCCTGCAATGCAAGAAACCTGATTTTGATCCCTGGGTTGGGAATATCCCCTGGAGAAAAGAAAAGCTACCCACTCCAGTATTTAGTCCATGGGCTCACAGAGAGTCGGACACGACTGAGCAACTTTCACTAGAGGAACTAGAAAATCCCCAAATGTTAAACTGGTAAGATAATCTTAATAGTACAGTATGACAAAGGCCAGAGTAAGAAAGAATATCAAGATACAAGGGAGAATATGATCTTGGTAACTTACACTGAGTGTCCAGAATATTCCACACACTAAGCCTAGTTTTCAGTATCTCATTTAGTACATTCAACAGTTCTGGGAGGAAATATTTTACATCAAACCACACAGCCAATGAGATTATTTTCCTATTCAAGAAATTAGTCTAAAACCCAAATAGAAGGCAAAAATCATTACCTTTGCCCCATTTCAAGTATAGAAAGTCACAATCAACTGAAATAAGCCACATCCCAGCAGCGTTATTAAAAACTGCCTTACAGAAATCATGTCCATTCTACCTAGTCCAACTCAAGTCAATATAAGAGGACTGCAAAGTAAAGATGTTATTAGATTTTTGCTAAGTGCAGTGATTATTAGCTATCACCATGCCTCCAAAAGCCAAGACAAACGAGCTCCATAGAGAATCACTCATACAAAGAAGGAATCCCTAGATGAAGTGAACAGTAGCATTTTGTTATGGGTGAGGGTATCAATTAGGGTTTGAAAGGCTCTATTTGATGATCTGTCCCTGGGTTAACTGATCAGGGGAAAAGAGAACTGGGTTATTTTCCAAGGGACTCTCAAATAACGATACAACTAGATGCCTCTCAATAAGTTCTGTTTCCAAAAAAAGAAGGTAAAAGCTAAAAGCCAATGCAATCTGGGTTGTTGGTTACGAGGGCTAGATCAGTTTGGGCTCCAATTTGTTGAGACCCCCCATAGCACTGGGGTATAGAGTGTATATTAGAGGGAGGAGACATGAATGTCACCAGATGAGGTCAGCAGAAAGATGTGGAGGAACAGACAACACACGCTTGTGGAGAAGCAGCAAGTATAACTCTCCAAAACAACTTGGTGTGATGCCTGTTGGAACTGTTGTCTGCTCCCTTTTAGCTGACAGTCACAAAGATAATCAGAATGTGTTTATGCCCAGTAAGGAGAGAGCAACAAGCTTACCAATTGGATATTTTTACACATTCCTCTCTTTCTTCCCTCTCTCTCTATCCTGACAACACTTCTTAAAGTGGATAGGATATAAAGAGGTTTATAAAAAGATTAACCCTGCCTTCCCTTTATCCTAGCCCTAAATCAAGATAAACCTAGTTAGGATAGGCAGAGAAGAAGAGAAGAAGTGGAAACTCAAGTTTTTAACTTAATAGGACTTAATCTCTATACCAAAGTGAAACTGTTCTGTTTTGTTTTAAAAAAAGGAATTGCAAAGTTACTGAATCTAGCCAGGACATAAAAAAGGGACTCACTAACAATTGGATGAAAGAAAAGTCCACCATGGTGTATTTGGAAGATTGTTATAGGTATGTGTCTGATATTTAACTATATTTAATAGATAAAGAACTAATCCTTGTATTTAATTAAACTTTCAGTTTGCTATAAATATTGACACATTCTATCCTTCTCCATTACTGGGGCCTTTTTCTTCATATGGCAGTATATAGTACTTTGATATTTTCAAGTCACTGTTAATATTTCCATTCTCTTCTAGTTTCTACTAAGTTAATGCTCTAGAACAAATATTTACTTTTTGTATAAATTTCATCTTTTAAAAAATAAAAACTTTTAAAGGATATTAAGGATATTTTAAGGTGACTTGATATACAGAGATAAGGATAAATTATTTAAATGTCAGAGGCTTAATATCTTGACCTAATAAAGATTCCTTTTAACACTTACTAGGACTGCCATTGGCCAACCAAGATGGTCTTAATGATTCCTTCAGACTGACTACCCTTTGGACAGTATTCTTCTCACCTCTAGGCCTCTGACTTTACTCTTACTAAAGTCCTTAAATTATTAAGACAGTCTAACCACAGAGGTCTCTACTCTTCCTTTTCTTAGAGTTATAATTGAATACTTCACTTGCCCCCTTAACATGTCAATCTTTTTAAAGGCCTTTTGCCAACCTTGGATCCTGACACTGTCTTAAGGATGTGGGAGCCATCACACTGAAATGTAATCCTCCAGGAAGATAATATCTCTTCTTCCAGTCTCTGCGGGACAGCAGGAGCCCCAGTTCAATAGGTGGTTCACTCCAAGTTGAAATATATTTCTTGTCTATAAAATATTTAAAATGTCACTTTTCTTTTAGGATGAGGCCAGTTAGGAAATGCAGGTAGCCTCTATTCTGCCCCTGACTTCTCATCACCCATCTCTGCTCTTAGAAACTCCCAGGCCCTTTGTTAGCAGAGTTGAGCTCAGGGTGCATCCTAGTCTCTCTCCCTTGCTGCAATAGCCTTGAATAAAGTCTTCCTCACCTGCTTAACTTTGCCAGTGCAGCGTTTGCTTTGACACTGCTCTCTCCTCCTCTCTACTGTTCTCTAAATTATGAAATTAAAGAACATCAACATTCTGTATGTAAAGAATATGTTCAATGCATCACCGATTCAGTGGACAGGAACTTGGGCAAACTCGAGACGGTGAGGGACAGGGAAGCCTGGCATGCCGCAGTCCATGGGGTCGCGAAGAATCGGACACGACTTGGCGACTGAACAATACCGTGTAAAGATTATATGCTAAGTCCCTCCCAGACTGATCCCAGTGAAATATTCTGTCAAAAAATGCAAACTAAGAGATGCCTATTCTATTATAAAAATGGTGTTAGTATTAGTAATAGCTTTAGAGGATGTTTTTGAGGGGAAGGGGATTACTAGCCACTGGAATCTACCAGATGCTTCGTATTGGATGCTTTATTCCAACAGTACCATGGCTATTTTCTTTCCCACAGCACATGTAGAATTGCTGATTTGACCATTTATATAGCAGCCTAAATATGCATTCACTGGGTTCAGACTTCTCTTTTGAGAGTGTTCCAGATATTACAAGTGAGGTGAGGTGAAGTCTCTCAGTCGTGTCCGACTCTTTGCGACCCCGTGGACTGTAACCTACTAGGCTTCTCCGTCCATGGGATTCTCCAGGCAAGAATACTGGAGTGGATTGCCATTTCCTTCTCCAGCAGATATTATAGCATTACTGGAAATCCATTTTTCTGTTTTCTTTCCTTTTATGCCTTCCCGCCTCCTTCCCTTCCCTCTCTCCTCCTTTCTCTATCTTGCCATGGATATTCAACCAAGTCTTTTGTTGTCCCTGTAAATCTTCAGCTTTTCTTTTTACCCTGACAGGCACCTGTGTTAGCTCCTCCACTCAACAGAATTTCCCAAATATAACTCATTACTCTAAATGGGAGACAGCATCTCTGAGAGGCTTCTTGTCCACTGACTAGAAACTGAGGAAAATAGTGTAAATATCGAGCATATTTGGGTAGTTCAAACAAAAATTTTTAGTTTGAAAAGAGTAATGTTGACTTTATAATAACAACAGTATTTACTAATTCCTTAATAAGCACTAGGCCGTGTTCTAAATGTCTTGTGTGAATTATATGCCTTAACTCCTATAGCTATCCTATGGAATAATTACTTTTATTAAGCCCATTTTATAGATGGGGCAGCCAAGACACAAAGAGGTCCGAAATGGAGCACTGACTCTGGATTCAAAAACAGACCATCTGACTCCAGTGCCCTATTCTTAGTCTTTCATTTTCTTGTATGGTTCATACAGAATTTTTTTCTGCCTTACACTTGAAATAAGTCATTTATGAACAGACAAAGGCCAAGTTTATCCTTTAGAGGGGCTTCCCAGGTGGTGCTGGTGGTAAAGAACCCACCTGCCACTGAAGGAGACTTTAGGGGTGCAGGTTTGATCCCCAGATTGGGGAGATTCCCTGGAGGAGGGCATGGCAACCCACTCCGGTATTCTTGCCTGGAGAATCCCATGGACAGAGGGGTGGGCTACTGTCCATAGAGTCACAAAGAGTCAGACACGACTGAAGCGACTTAGCACACATCCTTTAGTCTTCCTGTCACTTGAAACTATCTTCTCTCACTCCTCTGTGGGGACAAACTTCCTTTAAGTGTCTTCACCTGCCAAGATTGAAGGCAGAAGAAGAGGGTAGCAGAGGATGAGATGGGTAGATAGCATCACTGAATCAATGGACATGAATTTGAGCAAACTCCGGGAGATAGTGGAGGACAGAGGAGCTTGGTGTTCTACAGTCCCTGGGGTCGCAAAGAGTCAGATATGACTTAGTACTGAACAACTCCTCTCCCAACCTGTCACACACAATGCCACTCCCAGTAGGCAGATGAAAGAGATCTGAACAGGGATCTGTTTTTATGTCTGAAAGCCTATCTCTTGTTCAGTTCTTCTCCATTTTATCAGAGAAAGGAATCTAAAAATCTTACTGAGTTCCTTCAGCATGCTGTTCCTTCATTCAGAGACTTACATAGACCTTATGTGCTATTTCATCAGTTCTTTAAAAAGACAATATTTCACTCTCTACCTGACTGAAATGTCCACTTAATTCCTATGAGAGTGACATTTTTTGTATTCTTCTGAAGGAAACCTTAAGCTTGTTATATAACTTAAAACATAACATCCTGAGATGGATTATTTTGTTTCTTGAGTTATGCTATAGATTCATCCCTTCCAAAAGGAAGAAGAAAAATAAAGTCCCTGTGTAATGAAAATAGTTGCAAATATTGTCCAAACAAATAAACAAATGCTAACAATTATATAAGAGATAGAGTTGTACTATGCCATTCTTTTATTTCTTCTTTAAAAGAAAACATTTTTTAAAGTATCCAGAAGAATTTTTTGGCAGCTGGATACACATTCTTCATATTAGATAGAAAAACTAACAAAGTAAATATACAATTGAGAAAAGAGCAGGAGAGAAATTTAACACACAAATAAGCTCAGAATTCACCCTCATATAAAGCTGACAAAAATCTCATTTTCCAGGCAGGGAAAAGTTCAAAGCTCTTAGTTAATAACAGTTACTCTTTAAGTTAACAATTATTTTTTTCCTTTAATCTGAATTTTAAGAAAAATTTAAAAATTGATTACATCTATTAATAGCACCTTTGTTTCCCTGAGCTCTGCTATTTATTTCTTACTCAGTATTTGTACAAATTAGCTTTCTTATACATGCTGTTCTTGTCCTTTGTTAAAAAATAAAGTTTAACTGAGTAAATTTGAATTGGCTTTATTAAGCAATTCATGAATTAGGCAGCACCTCATCTGGCAAACAGAGAAATGAGGTTTTACAACTGGAAACCTTTTATAGTGAGAGGGGGAGGGGGTGAGACAAGAAAAGAGTCATCAACAATTTAAAAATATTAAAAGTCCTTTGAAGGAAAGTAAAAGTGCAGATGACAGTGGCTTCTTATTGGCCTAGCTGCAGCATTTCCCACTGTCTGGACTTGTTAATGGGCAAGAAGGAAGTCTTCCTTCCTCTTGCTTGGATACTTCCCATCTTGGAATGCAAGTTACCTCTCTTTCTGGTGGGGCCTGTGACTGCTGTCTTCCCTTTGCAATAATCAACACTTTCTTGGGGGTAATTGATGATTGGTAGGGTGTGAGAGCTCCCCCTACTGGTCTTCCTGACTCCAACTTTAGTTGAGGTGTCCTTTCACTCATTTTCACATCTTATACACTTCAGTTTATGACATTAATTGTCAACCAACTTTTGTTGGTTGACAGAGGAACCAACTTTTGTTTCCTCCAGCAATTAATGTAAGCCTTTTTTTAACCAGCAATTTAACAAGGCTAACACCTGGCACATAGATTTTGCACTTGAGATCAAACAAAAAGCTATTTCTATTGACAAGATTTTCAGAGAATCACAAAGAAAATAATTTTGAAAAAGAAATCCTAAGTGTACATGACTAGATGGCTAAAATTTCCTTTTAGAAGTGACTATAATGTAGTATCTGACCATGAATGTGGGCTAATAGGAAGTGACAGTATGTCATCCTAGCCCTAGTGACAGGGATATATAGAAAAATGGCTTGTTGGGTAAGCACTGAATGAGATATTGAGTCAAATATCCAATGTATAGTATTTTAAAAATAGTTAAAGTGCAGCACAGTATTCAGATTCATACTCTCTACTAGCTTAGGGTCTTGAGCAAATTGGCTAATTTCTCTAGGCATAGATTTCCTCATTTGTAAAGTGAAGGACAGGGAAGCCTGGCATGCTGCAGTCCATGGAATCACACAGAGTCACACATGACTGAGAGACTGAACTGCAGCAGCAACAGTGGATGATTACAGCTCCCTCCTCATAACATTCTGTGAAAGGTAGCTTATAATGTGTGACACTTTTAACATATGTTTGACATACAAAAGCATAATAAACATTAGTTGTAAATTATTGCGGCCATTTTTTCCACATTATCATTGTCACCCTACACACATCTAAACCAAGGACCTAACTGTCTATATCCTTGAAGCATTCTCTGCCAATATCCTGATATATTTTTTCTCACCAGAAAGCTGACTCTCTTTCTTTCTTCTTCCATTCCTTGCATACACATTCCTGGTATATCATGACACACAACTGAATTGAACCTCTCAAGTCTGTCTTCATATCCACTCAGCCACTCTCTTGAAAGCATCTTGGGAGATCATAGAACTATTAGATATGATTTTCAAGATATATTTGTATTGAGTCCCCATTTAATTTTTACGACTGAAAAGCAGAGAATGTTGTCCAACCTCATAATTTTCATTTTAATGCCTTCCAGGAATGTGTTATTAGTTTGAAGGTAAAATACTAAGCAACAATAGCACTTCTGCTTCTAGGATAGTAGAATGTGACCTTATGAAAAGCCTGCTGCAGCTAACAGCTACAATTCGTGATAGAATACAAAGAAAACACACACACACAACTATCTGAGGTTTAGAAACTGAACAAATCAAAGTAGATTATGAAATTTAGGGTTTCAAATTTAGAAGAAAGGACCAACAATGTTTGAGTTGCCAGGTTTTTTGTTTGTTTGTTTGTTTGTTTTGCTTGGCATGAGTGTTGACCATAGCAATACTAAGGATTATATTAATAAAACAATGACTAAACTAAGGATTGAATGTAGCTGTGAAGGTAAATTTCTATGTCAACTTGACTAGATCACGGGGTGCCCAGATACTTGGCTAGACATTATTTCCAAGTGTGTCTGTGAAGATGTCTCCAGATGAGATTTGCAGTAGAAGGTATAGACTGAGTAAAGCAGATTGCTTTCCCAGTGTTGATGGGCATCACGTTCTAATGAGGGTCTGAATAGAACAGAGAGTTGAAGAAAGGGATATTTATTCTCCTGCCTGCCAGTCGAGCTGAGGCATCAGCCTTCTGTCTTCAGACTGGAACTTACACCATCAGCATTCTTTGTTTTCTTTGTTCTCTGACATTTATATTGAAACTTGAGCTAAAACTCATGCCACCATTTTCCTGGTCCCCAATTTGAAGATGATGGATGTGGGACTTCTCAGGTATACTATGTGAACCAATTATAATAAATCTACGTATCTATTTATGTATCTTCTACTGGGCCTGTTTCTCTCGAGAACCCAGACTAATATAGGGGCATTGTTAAGTTTAAAAAAAAAAAAAAAAAACACTTGTGGGCTTCCCTGGTGGTTCAGTGGTAAAGAATCCGCCTGACAATGCAGGAGATATGGGTTCCAACCCTGATCCGGGAAGATCCTACATGCTGAGGAGCAACTAAGCTCATGCACTGCAACTGTTGAGCCTGTGCTCCAGAGCCAGGGAATGGCAACTACTAAAACCCATGTGCTCTAGTGCCCGTGCTCTGCAACAGGAGAAGCCACTGCAGTGAGAAGTCCATGCTTGCTGCAACTGGAGAAAGTCTGCACAGCAGTGAAGAGCCAGCACAGCCAAAAATAAACAAAATAATTTTTAAAAATCACTTGTATTTTGTATACTAATAGCAGACAACTGGTAATTAAACTATAAAAGCTTCATTTGCAATAATATTAAAAAAGACCCTAAAATTTCAGAAAATGTATACAAGTCATCTTCACTAAAACCTAGAATATATTGCTGGAGATATTAAAGACCTAAATAAATGAAGAGGGATACTATTTCATTAAGCAGAAAACTCAATATTATTTAAATATTATTTCTCTCCAAACAGATGTATATATTGAAAGCAATCACACCACCACCAATTTTCTGAAAGAAATTGATAAGCTTATTCTAAAAGTCATATTGAGATGAAAAAGATCCAGAAAAGTCTAATCAATTTTATTAAAATTAAGTTTTGATGACTTATAGTAATTTAATATAAAGGAATATGATAGTCAAGGTTTTGTGGTATTACATAATGAAGATCATATAGCTCGACTGGACAATGCAGAATACAGAAGACGTTAAAAATATATGGTCAAACAATTCTTAAGGAAGATTTTAAGGCAAATTTTTTTCAGGATATCTTAAAATTTTTTGATGGGACAATTAGTATCTGTATTAAAAAAAAAAAAAGCACTGACATTACAACATACACAGAATTCACTCGAAAAAGAGACTATACCTAAACGTAAAAGTTAAGACTATAAAACTTTTTGACAAGAAAACTTAAGACAAAATCTTCACAGCCTTAAAGCATGGAACACTTTGTTAAAAAGCATAAAATGAAATATTGAAAAATTGATGTTTGTTAAAATGTGAAATGGTTTTCTTGAAAAGTCTTTAAGAAAATTAAAAGAAAATCACAGAATGAAAGCAAATATTTGCAATACCATTTCTTACATGGAACTTTCATTCATAATTTATAAAACAGTCTTACAAAGTACAGGGGGTTTTAATACCATGCCTTGTTCATCAAATAAGATATACAAATAGCAATTAAGCAAATGAAAATATGTTCAGCATGCTCAACTGTCAGGGAAATGCAGATTTAAGTCAAAACATGATACCATTATATAGACATTAGGATGCCTAAACTTCAGAGACATACAAATACAATATGCTGTCAAGGATGTGGAATAATTGGCACTCAAATATCTCTGTACAATGGTACAACATTGTGGAAAAGTTTGAAAGTTTTTTTTTTTTAAGTTAATTATGCACCTACTATAGGACTCCATCATGCACACTTGTCCAAAAGAAATAAAATCATATGTCTACATAAAATTGTGGACACAGATATTTATAGGAACTTTCATAATACACAATGTTCATAATACGCAAAGCCTTGCAAAAATCCAAATGTCAATGAATAAGTAAATGTTGAATACTTGTGAAAACTCAAATGATTGATAGCACTCATCAATGTAATAAATATCAAAATTATGCCAAATGACTGGAGCCAAACACAAAAGAACGCATATTCATTTTTAGAAAAAAGTTACAATGTGCAAACTAGTTTAGAGTGATAAAAAGCAAACCAGTGGTTCCCCCAGGGTCAGGGACAGAGGGACACACAGACTGCAAGGAGTATGTTGAAGTCAGCTTTCAAGTTGGCCTACAAAATTTTCTGCTTCAGGTATTCCTACTCTTGTGGAAACTCCTCCCACAGTCATCAGGGTTGGTCGGTATGACAACTAGGGCATGGCAGAAGTGATGGTGTGCCAGTTCCCAGGTTAGAATACTAAAGACCACGACCTCTGCTGTAGCTCCTTCTTGGTCTCTCTTTAGGTCACCCCCTCTAAGAGTAGTCAGCTGCCATGTCATGTGGAAATTCAGGCAACTCATGGAGAGGCCTACATAGCAAAGACATGAGCACATTTACCAGTGTGGGCTAGTGAGCCACTCTGGACATGAGTCACCCAATCACCGGTTGACTTTTACGTGGTGGCAGCCAAGGCATTACTTTGATAGCAACTTCATAAGAGACTCTGGAATCCTACCTTCCAGTTAAGGTACTCCTAAATTTCTTACCCACAGAGAGTGTGAGGTAATTAATATTTGTTGTTTAAAGATGCTGAGTTTAGGGATAATTTGTTACACAACAATAAAGAACTAACATAGATTTTGCTAAGAACTGTAAGTGTTACCATCACAAACACTTGCAATGTGAACACTGCTTTAGAATAAGGCTGTGAACTTTGAGAATAATGTTAATAAACACTTAAAGAGGCTTGAAAGCATTATTCATAAAATTTGGACTTAAAGGAGGCTGTCAGTGAGGAGTGAGGAGAATCTTGTTAGAAACTAGAAGAAAAAAGATGATGATGCAGTGGTAAAAAGCTTAGCAAGACCCTCACCTATAACTCTATAGCAGATAGAAGATGTGTCTAATCAACCAAGTGATCTAGCTTAATGTGGTTTCCATCTACTGAAATCTATGAGCTATCTTGTCCTTCTATGGATCTCTTTCTTATATATCTCTTCACAGCTGCTCCAGCAAAGCGCAGCCGCTGCTCTTACCTTGGATGAAGGGTATCTCCTCACTGCCGCCCTTCCTGACCTCCAACATGGGATAGGTCATCTAGGCCCTCCTGCGCCTGCTCAGCCATGGCTCCTTGGACGTGGTGTGGCTCCTCCCGGCCGCCGCCCCCAGCCTTGGGCGCGGGGTGGCTCCTCTCTGCCAATCCTGCCCGTCTAGTGAAGGCTATGGTTTTTCCTGTGGTCATGTATGGATGTGAGAGTTGGACTGTGAAGAAAGCTGAGCACCGAAGAATTGATGGTTTGAACTGTGGTGGTGGCGAAGACTCTTGAGAGTCCCTTGGACTGCAA
The DNA here is from genome assembly GCA_006408695.1 of Aepyceros melampus. Taxonomy (NCBI): domain Eukaryota; kingdom Metazoa; phylum Chordata; class Mammalia; order Artiodactyla; family Bovidae; genus Aepyceros; species Aepyceros melampus. The sequence continues at coordinate 206,647 of SJXQ01001130.1, forward strand.
GGAGATCCAACCAGTCCATTCTGAAGGAGATCAGCCCTGGGATTTCTTTGGAGGGAATGATGCTAAAACTGAAGCTCCAGTACTTTGGGCCACCTCATGTGAAGAGTCGACTCATTGGAAAAGACTCTGATGCTGGGAGGGATTGGGGGCAGGAGGAGAAGTGGACGAGAGAGAATGAGATGGCTAGATGGCATCACTGACTCGATGGAAGTGAGTCTGAGTGAACTCCGGGAGTTGGTGATGGACAGGGAGGCCTGGCGTGCTGAAATTCATGAGGTCGCAGAGTCGGACAGGACTGAGCGTCTGAACGGAACTGAACTTCCTATATATAAATTTAAATGTATGAACTCCTGAAATATTTGGGGATTCCTTGGGTTCCTCACTCTCCAGAAAAACTTTACTGATAACACTTTTTTTTAAAAGTGATAGTAGAAATATAATAGAAAATCTACTGGAAAGCTTTAAAATATAAGTGTTTGAATATTAAATATCCTATTGAAAATATATCAAAGTTTGATTTATCAGAAAAACAACTTGATAGTTGTCTACCTATGATTTATTGAAAAATAGAATAATCAGAGGCAAATTAAAGAAATTAAATTATTGTTTTTATCTTGGTGTATAAAGAACAAATATGTAAAAACTCCTAAATAATTAAGCTGATTTGGAACTTTGTAAAAATAAAAAGTAGAGAAGGTAAAGAGGAAATAAATTAATTCTCATCCTGAACTCATTTATTTCCAATAAATGAAACTAAATTAAAAAGATTAATCACAAAATAATCATCATTTTTAGGGTTTTCTTTTTTAACTTTCATGTGGTTGTTTATATTAACTGAAAACAAACTTGTAAGCGTGAAGATTTTCATGTTTATTTTGGTTCCTAGTGACAAGAAAAAAAAGAGATGTCATACAATCATTTCCTTGAACATGCCATAACAATTTGAGGAAAAATTATCTTTTCATAACATTTTAATTACCAGTGGAATTTGAACAGAATAATATTCACATAAGCTTGTATCATTTAATTCATAATTATGAAGGGATGAACAGCCACTGAAGTTGAACTTGTAAATAACTATATAACTATGTCACACAAGGAATAATTTGAAGAAAGGCAAGGGTCAAGTCTTATAAATTAAAATGCATTTGGGTCTTCTATCATCTAAACTTATATTGAAGTTAAGAGTTAATGGAATTTGGGCTTCCCTGGTGGCTCAGTGGTAAGAATCCACCTGCCAATTCAGGAGACACAGGGTATAAATACTGGCCCGGGAAGATCCCACATGCTGTGCAGCAACTAAACCCATGCACCACACGAGCCTGTGCTGCAGAGCCTAGGAGCTTCAACTGCTGGAGCCCACTGTGCCCCAGAGCTTGTGCTCCACAATAAAGGAAACCACACAAGAGAAGCCTGTGCACAGCTAGAGAGCAGCCCCCACTCACTACAGCTAGAGAAAAGACCACGCGGCAGTGAAGACCCAGCACAGCCAAAAGTAAATAAAATACGGAGTTCACTCTTTAAAATAGAGCTAATGAACATTTGTGGCTATTGCAGAATGAAAATAATCTATCATTGTGCTTGCTGGGTGCTTTATATTTATCAAAGGAATCATATTCATATTTACAAAGGCCTGATACTCAGCATGAAATTAAAAGACGCTTACTCCTTGGAAGAAAAGTTATGACCAACCTAGATAGCATATTCAAAAGCAGAGATAATGCCGACTAGGTCCGTCTAGCCAAGGCTATGGTTTTTCCAGTAGTCATGTATGGATGTGAGAGTTGGACTGTGAAGAAGGCTGAGTGCCGAAGAATTGATGCATTTGAACTATGGTGTTGGAGAAGACTCTTGAGAGTCCCTTGGACTGCAAGGAGATCCAACCAGTACATTCTAAAGGAGATCAGTCCTGGGTGTTCATTGGAAGGAGTGATGCTGAAGCTGAAACTCCAATACTTTGGCCACCTCATGTGAAGAGTTGACTCATTGGAAAAGACCCTGATGCTGGGAGGGATTGGGGGCAGGAGGAGAAGGGGATGACTGAGGATGAGATGGCCGGATGGCATCACGGACTCGATGGACTTGAGTCTGAGTGAACTCTGGGAGTTGGTGATGGACAGGAGGCCTGGCGCGCTGCGATTCATGGGGTCCACAAAGAGTCGGACACGACTGAGCGACTGAATTGAACTGATACTCAGCATACTGAGATTTAATATCAAAGTAGATTTGGAGATGATTTCAGACAGATAACTTGATGTTTACCATTTTTTTCTCAGTATTTTTAAAGCGAGAATGGTTACATGTGACCAGTCATCTGCATAAGTGACTTCCTTTCATTCATTCTGTCCTCCACTGGCCTGGGACTTTAGCTATTAAGTAAACTTTCAAAGATTTCTCAGCCTTAACATTATCAGCATTTTAGGCCAAAATGTTTTTTGTTTTCAGGGGCTGTCCTATGAATTGTCAGCATGTTTACCAGCATCGCTGGCCTCTACCCACTGGATACTAGAAACCCCTCCCACTCCCTGCAACACATACACACCATCTCCCCAGTTGTCACAATCCAAAATATCTCCAGACTTTGTCTAATGCCTCCTGGGGTACCTCTTCCTTCAGCTCTTAAGACTCTTCACTTTAGGAGAAAAAGGAGACATTAGAAAGGATAAGATGTATTTTCCCAATGATTTGCAAAATATCAGTCCCTGAAGCTTTCATAGTTGGACACCAATGAGTTGGTTAGTACCTAATTTGATAGCAATATTAAAGAAATTCTTTGTACAGAAAAATATCAATGGTTTCTTTCTTTATACTATCTTGCTTTCCACAAGATGGGAAGATCCTGCTGAGATGGTTAGTTGTGATGTGTTAGAGTCTGTCCATGGGATTCTCCAGGCAAGAACACTGGAGTGGGTTGCCATTCCCTTCTCTAGGGGATCTTCCTAACACAGGGATCAAACCCAGATCTCCTGTATTGCAGGAAGATTCTTTACCATCTGAACCACAAGGGAAGTCCAAATAATTGTCATAGTTCAATTTATAAACTTTGGGAAACTCTACATTTGGATGGGGCCATGACTTGGCCTGAATCACATGGCAAGGAACTACTGGTTTAGGGACCATAATATCCCACAATGATTTTCTTTGTTAATAGGTTTAATTATATATCCTTATAAGTTATTCAGCTGTTCCGAAAGTGATCTACAACATATGTTTTTCCAATTAGTTATACTCAACTGTAAGCTCTTTGATGGCAAGGAATCTGTTTTTTCTGTGAATAGCAAGTATACTACCCTCATCTTGCAACTGAAACCTTTCTTCCTTGCTGCTCTCATTCAGTATCATATAACACAAAGTAACAGTAGCAGTCTTTTCCCATGTGATTCTTCCATAGCCCCAGAATCCTCGCCAGAGTGCTCTAGGAAATCTCTCTGGATCTCTTGCAGTTCCTCTATAAAATGAAAACTCTAATTTCTGGCCCATAAGATAAGGATGGACAACAACTAACATTTGCATTATTCTTTAAAAATAGAAAAATTTTAAACTCTCTTTTATTTGAGTCTCAAGGAAGCCTGTGATTTATAAAAAGAAAGCCTTCTTATATAGCAGTGAGTGAAGTTCAAGTCCGTGTGACAAGTCCAATGTACCTTTATTCTATAAAGCAAGAAATAAATTCCATATCTTTACTTTTAAATAATATCCATTTTAAAGCAAAATGAAACAATGATGTACTTTGTATATTTCCTTGATCATATTAACAACAATCTTAATTTAGTATTTGTTCACTGATTGAATGTCTCCAAACAGCCCTGAGGGCAGAAGACTCACCTAAATAAATGATATTTATGAATTTTGACATATAACAAAGGTATTTAAGTGTATTTCAGCGAGTCAAAAACATAATTTTACTGTTTTTACAAAACAAGCCCTTTGTATATAGCAGGACTCTCAGCTTGAAATCAGGGAGTCTTTATCTCAAGATTCACAATTGTCTGGTTGTACTTCAAAAACTGCTGACATGAGAGTTCTGGGGTGGTTAGGTCTGCCTGGGGTGTAACTGGATGAGGGTCAAAGGAAGGAAAACAAACAACAGACAAATCTGACAGTACAATTTCTCATAGAGGAGACAGGATTCCAAGGATCACATCTACCTCCCTCAAGTTACTGTTATCTGAAGAAGTCCTAAAGGATTTACTCTTGAATTCTTTGGAGAGATGAAGGATCAGCAAACAAAGAGAAAGGCTAACAAATTTAAAAATGGAAACCATTATCAACACCAAACCCAATAAAGAAAGATGCTCTGAACCCAAACAGCTGTAAACTTGGTATGGGAACTTAGCTAACAGAAGCACCCGAAGGAGGGCCAGAGGGTATTCTCCCATTGTCGGTGAAGAAAGCTGCATGTTTTGGCCTCTGCAGGGCTCTAGAGGATGTGGTAGTGATGCATCAGACATGCACAACTGTGACTTGGCAGAACCACTCTATGCATACAGGGATGACAATGAATGACTTGGCAGTAGCAGTGACAGCTTCAGCACAGGCAGAAAGTACTGCAAAGCTGTTTGGAGGGCAGTGCTATGCGGGTAGTCCCAGAAAGAAGGAAAATAACACATGCCACAGGGCAACTGAAAGAGTATGTCCATATATATATATATGCAACATGCCTGAAATACTTCACTTTTCTGGTAGTATATGCTGCTGTAAAGCACAGGAAGCTCAGCAAAGTTCTCTGTGATAACTGAGGAGGAAGGAGGTCAAAGAGGGAAGGGATATATGTATGCATATGGACTGTGAAGAAACTGAGTGCTGAAGAATTGATGCTTTTGAACTGTGGTGTTGGAAAAGACTCTTGAGAGTCCCTTGGACTGCAAGGAGATCCAACCAGTCCATCCTAAAGGGGATCAGTCCTGGGATTTCTTTGGAAGAACTGATGGTAACGCTGAAACTCCAATACTCTGGCCATATCATGCGAAGAGTTGACACATTGGAAAAGACTCTGATGCTGGGAGGGATTGGGGGCAGGAGGAGAAGGGGACAACAGAGGATGAGATGGCTGGATGGCATCACCGACTCGATGGGTGTGAGTCTGAGTGAACTCCGGGAATTGGTGATGGACAGGGGGGCCTGGCGTGCTGCTATTCATGGGGTTGCAAAGAGTCGGACACGACTGAACTGAACTGATGGCTGATTTACCTTGTTGTACAGCAGAAACTAAGACAACATTTTAAAGTAATTATATTAAAAAACAAAACAAAACAAAACTTCACTTTTCTTTCCTCAAGTTGATGTGACTTTGGAAATCTATGTTGGAGAGAGCTGAATTAATTTATTTAATGTTTCTTCTTTTTTCTTAAACACAGTACCCTCAAAATGACATGCAACTTATTTGACTACTTTACTTGACTAAAGTTAGGGCTTCCCAGGAGAAGGCGATGGCACCCCACTCCAGTACTCTTGCCTGGAGAATCACATGGATGGAGGAGCCTGGTGGGCTTCAGTCCATGCGGTCGCGAAGAGTTGGACACGACTGAGCGACTTCCCTTTCACTTTTCACTTTCATGCATTGGAGAAGGAAATGGCAACCCACTCCAGTGTTCTGGCCTGGAGAATCCCAGGGACGGGGGAGCCTGGTGAGCCACCGTCTATGGGGTCACACAGAGTCAGACACGACTGGAGCGACTTAGCAGCAGCAGCAGGGCTTCCTAGGTGGCGCTAGTGGGAAAGAACATGCCTGCTAATGCAGGNAAAGAAGAAAGAAAGAGGAAAGGCAGACTATTTGTTGACTGTCTTCTTGGTGCCAGGCAATGTGCTTGTATTTTAAATACATATTTTAAATTTAATTCTTATGATAACCTTCTAGGTAGTAATTATGTTTGAAGAAATTAAGAGCTCAGAGAAGCTAAGAAGTGTTCCAATATCACAGAGTTAGTATGTAGGCAGAGGGAGATTCAAAACTATGTTTAACTAACTTCCCTATTCATATCTTTTCTGCTATGCCAGGCAATCTCCCAGAATTAAAACAAAAAATTAATTGCCATAATTTAAGGCTAGGATAGGTCCTTGTATTAGATCAAACCATATGAAATTCTTTTTTTGTTTTTATTTTTTGGGCATATGCCAAAGCTTGCTGGCATCCCCGAACTGGGATTGAACTTACAACCCCTGTAGTGGAAGTCTGGAGTCTTAACCACTGGACTGCTAGGGAAGTCCCAAGTTCAGTTCAGTCAATGTTTAACTAACTTCCCTATTCATATCTTTTCTGCTATGCCAGGCAATCTCCCAGAATTAAAACAAAAAATTAATTGCCATAATTTAAGGCTAGGATAGGTCCTTGTATTAGATCAAACCATATGAAATTCTTTTTTTGTTTTTATTTTTTGGGCATATGCCAAAGCTTGCTGGCATCCCCGAACTGGGATTGAACTTACAACCCCTGTAGTGGAAGTCTGGAGTCTTAACCACTGGACTGCTAGGGAAGTCCCAAGTTCAGTTCAGTCATTCAGTCATGTCCAACTCTTTGCAACCCCATGGACTGCAGCATGCCAGGCTTCCCTGTCCATCACCAGCTACCAGAGCTTGCTCAAACTCATGTCCATCGAGTTGGTGATGCCATCCAACCATCTCATCCTCTGTTGTCCCCTTCTCCTCCTGCCTTCAATCTTTCCCAACATCAGGGTCTTTTCCAATGAGTCACCTCTTCACACCAGGCAGCCAAAGTATTGGAGCTTCAGCTTCAACATCAGTCCTTCCAATGAATATGCAGGACTGATTTCCTTTAGGATTAGCTGGTTTGATCTCCTTTCTGTCCAAGGGACTCTCAAGAGTCTTCTCCAATATCGCAGCTCAAAAGCATCAATTCTTCAGCACTCAGCTTTCTTTATGGTCCAACGCTCACATCCATGCATGACTATTGGAAAATCCATAGCTTTGATTAGACGGACCTTTGTCAGCAATGTCTCTGTTTTTTAATATGCTACTAGGTTGGTCATCTCATCACTTCTTTTCCAAGGAGCAAGCATCTTTTAATTTCATGGCTGCAGTCACCATTTGCAGTGATCTTGGAGCCCAAGAAAATAAAGTCTGTCACTGTTTCAATTGTTTCCCATCTATTTGCCATGAAGTGATGGGACCAGATGCCGTGATCTTTGTTTTCTGAATGTTGAGTTTTAAGCCAGCTTTTTCACTCTTCTCTTTCATGGTCATGAATAGGCCTTTTAATTCCTCCTCGGTTCCTGCCATAAGGGTGAGACCATCTGAATGTCTGAGGTTATTGACATTTCTCCTGGAAATCTTGATTCCAGCTTGTGCTTCATCCAGCTTGGTATTTTGCATGATGTACTCTGCATATAAGTTAAATAAATAGGATGACAGCATACAGCCTTGACGTACGCCTTTTCCAATTTGAAACAAGTCTGTTGTTCCATGAGTGGTTCTAACTGTTGCTTCTTGACCTGCATACAGACTTCTCAGGAGGCAGATCAGGTGGTCTGGTATTTCCATGTCTTGAAGAATTTTCCACAGTTTTTTGTGATCCGTACAATCAAAGGCTTTGGCATAGTCAATAAAGCAGAAATGGATGTTTTGCTGGAACTCTCTTGCTTTTTCTATGATCCAACTTTTGAGAAGTCCCAAACCATATGGAGAAATGGTGGGCAGGATGAAAAATGCTGGGCTTGATGAAGCACAAGCTGGAATCAAGATTGCCAGAAGAAATATCAATAACCTCAGATATGTGGATGATACCACCCTTATGGCAGAAAGTGAAGAAGAACTAAAGAACCTGTTGATGAAATTGAAAGAGGAGAGTGAAAAAGTTGACTTAAAGCTCAACATTTAGAAAACTAAGATCATGGCATCTGGTCCCATCACTTCATGACAAATAGATGGGAAACAGTGGAAACAGTGACAGACTTTAATTTTTGGGGCTCCAAAATCACTGCAGATGGTGACTGCAGCCATGAAATTAAAAGATGCTTACTCCTTAGAAGAAAAGTTATGACCAACCTAGGTAGCATATTAAAAAGCAGAGACATAACTTTGCCAACAAAGGTCCATCTAGTCAAAGTTATGGTTTTTCCAGTGGTCACGTATGGATGTGAGAGTTGGACTATAAAGAAAGTTGAGCACTGAAGAATTGATGCTTTCAAACTGTGGTATTGGAGAAGACTCTTGAGAGTCCCTTGGACTTCAAGGATATCCAACCAGTCGATCCTAAGGGAAATCAGTCTTGAATATTCATTGGAAGGACTGATGTTGAAGCTGAAACTCCAATACTTTGGTCACCTGATGTGAAGAACTGACTCATTGGAAAAGACCTTGATGTTGGGAAAGATTGAAGGCAGGAAGAGAAGGGGATGACAGAGGATGAGATGGTTGGATGGCATCACTGACTCAATGGACATGAATTTGAGTAAGCTCTGGGAGTTGGTGATGGACAGGGAGGC
>SJXQ01001130.1:216656-231478 GCA_006408695.1 Aepyceros melampus
TAGTGGCCTTTGACGTTAACTTACATGTGGTTAACAGTTTTCAGAGAATTCTCATGTGTGCCAACCCTTTGTCATGGTATCCAGTGCTTAAAGTTCCAGTGGTGATTTTTCCTAACATCTTTGCACTCACCACACACTTCGTGATGTTTCTGAGCTCATCACTATCTCCTTCCCTGGTGAAGGGGAGAGCACCTTAAAGGCCTGGCCCCTGAGTCTTACAAGTGACCTGGCCTTGGGCTGAGCATGTGCAGCAGTTACTGTAGCCCTCTTTTCAGAAGAGACACCATTATCCACATCTTTTCAGTGAGGAAACTGAAGTACAGGGAGAGTACGTAACTCACCCAGGAGATTAAGTAACAGCAGGCGCATGACAGACAGCAGACTATTTCCAGATATCAGCTATTTGGGGCTTTCTTGAAAGAGCATATTTTGTCTAACACCCCAAACATCTCAACCCTTGGTGACAGGTGGAGATCTGTCTTGTGGGAATGGGACTCATCATGTCTACACCCACAGGACACCAGGGTGCCTTGTCCTGGTAGATGAGCACAGTTGTGTCTCATACAGACGAGCAGTGCTCCCCAGGTAAGAAACTCTCCTGCTGATCAGAAACGAATTCCAGCTCCTTTTGATTGTAATCCAAAACACAATATATATATTGTATTATATATATATATATAATACTTTACAATTGATCTTAATGGAGTATTTTAAAGAAAATCTCATCAGTGATGGATGTAGCTTCAATACAAAATGATTATTCCTCATAAAAACATAATTTATACAGGATTTTATTATATTTCACTTAAGTAATTATTAAGTAAAATGTGGTTCATTGACTATGATTATATACTTTTATAAATTGTTTCATGACATTCTTTGTTTCATATTCTGTTTATGCAGAATATGAGGTGAGGTGAGGTGAGGTGAGGTGAGGTCGCTCAGTCTTCCGACTCTTTGCGACCCCATGGACTGTAACCTACTAGGCTTCTCAGTCCATGGGATTCTCCAGGCAAGAACACTGGAGTGGATTGCCATTTCCTTCTCCAGAGGATCTTCCCAACCCAGGGATCGAACCTGGGTCTCCCGCATTGGAGGCAGACGCTTTAACCTCTGAGCCACCAGGGAAGAATATGAGTAACAGAAAAAAGAGCTGCAATCTTTTCTAAAGTCATGTTGGAAAGCAATAAAAGGTTCATTATTTTAAAAACATAGTCACAATTGTAAAATTGCTCTTCCTGTACTTATTTCAGTAAGTTAAAATACTGATTTTCACAAAGATGAATATTTTTAACTTTTACTATATTAAAAAACATACCAAACCTTGTAAAATAATGAGTGCTGTATTTGTATTCAAATTTTCATTAGGCATTTTAATAAATAAACTATTTGTATTAAGTAGTACATAAAGATGATAAGTGAAGCTACTTAAAATACAGAGGCTGTAGTACAATCTATTTGAAATATGATTGTACTTCTCTTCCAAAGTGCTATTTTTCTCTTCAAATTTGTTCTTTAAAAGTGCATTGCTTGGAAATCATGTCTCTCTCTTAGCAAGGTTGGGTCCATAGTTACTTTGACAGGATGTGGACGTCTTGATTCGTGTTCGTACAGAACTAAGCTATCACATATATCACACCACGCTTAAACACTACATAAACCAAATTTAGTGATCTGTTTATTCTTTATGCTTGCATAGGCCCAGTTGTTCACACTTTGAAATGTTCAACTGTCTGCAATAATTTACTGCAGAAAAAACTCTTTCTATATTTCTAAAGTCTGTAACTCTTCAACCTTGTGAATTTAAGAATGAGTCAGTTTAATCTTATATCCTACTACAATAATATATGTATGCACATACTATTACTTTTATGTGCCTTTGTTCTTGGTTGTATTACGTAGTGGTTTGTTCTATGTTTACTTGGTTGTAAATTTAAGTAAAGCACAATACAGAAATGCATACATAAACCAATTTATTCACAAGTCTGCAGGCATATTTCAGTTTTTAAGAAAGAAAATGATGTCTTATGGTAACTTTTATTTTCAAAAGTTAGTGGCAACTTTATTTACAAGATCCATGGATCAAATACTATTTAAAATAGGTACTACCACTACTTCAAAACTGGTGTGTTTGTCAGCAAATAATACTTAAAAGAAATACTCATTTCCAGTAATGCTTAACAATTTTTGATTAATTATAGGACACTTACCAGACCAGAGCTTGTCAAGATTGCTTGAGCTACAAATATGTTAGTGCTAGAATTTTATTTAAAGAAACATAGCATGTGAATGAGAATAAGAGAGGATATGGGGTTATGGTTCTGTTTGACTTGATATTAAATTTAGTCCCTGAGTAGGCATATTAAATTGCTATTTTGTTTGTTTTTATTTATTTTTTTAATTTTAATTCAATATTAAAAAAATTATCTTTAGATATATTTTTATTTTAACTATGCTATAATGATGTTATGTAATTAAAAACTACCTAGGTCTGAGGATATCTCTATTTAAATTATAGGGGGTTGTTTTGTCTGTGGTTCTAGTATTAGAATAGAATGAGTGTGATTTTGTGATTCTCCTTCAATGCTTCAACCATTTATTCTGGAACCCTACAATTCAAGAAAGGAAATTTAATTCCTACTTGGAAATGAAATCCAGATGAAAAATTTCAAAGCAAGCCACATTGTCTATTGATCATAATGAGACTTGCACAAAATCTTGATAGTTCTTCTTTTTTAAAAGAAGGTATTTATGTACACCCATGGCAGATTCATGTTGATGTATGGCAAACCAATACAGTATTGTAAAGGAAAAAATAAAAAAAGGAAAAAAAAGAAAGAAGGTATTTTCTTCAGCGGAGGCCATTGTGCACTGACAATTGAAGTTTAAAAAATTTGTTTCAATTTTAACAAATGTAGAGTTGGTTGAGTACCTCTTGAATTCAAATAAGGAGAAGTAGTTGGTCTGATCTCCTTGCAGTCCAAGAGAGTTTCAACAGTCTTCTCCAGCAGCACAATTTGAAAGCATCAATTCTTTGGCACTCAGCTTTCTTTATGGTCCTACTCTCCCATCTGTACATGACTACTGGAAAAACCATAGCTTTGACTACGGACCTTTGTCAGCAAGGTGATGTCTTTGCTTTTTAATATGCTGTTTAGGTTTGTCATCAGCTCAGTTCAGTTACTCAGTCATGTCCAACTCTTTGTGACCCCATGAATCGCAGCACGCCAGGCCTCCCGTCCATCACCAACTCCCAAAGTTCACTCAGAGTCACATCCATTGAGTCAGTGATGCCATCCAGCCATCTCATCCTCGGTTGTCCCTTTCTCCTCCTGCCCCCAATCCCTCCCAGCATCAGAGTCTTTTCCAATGAGTCAACTCTTCACATGAGGTGGCCAAAGTACTGGAGTTTCAGCTTTAGCATTATTCCTTCCAAAGAAATCCCAGGGCTGATCTCCTTCAGAATGGACTGGTTGGATCTCCTTGCAGTCCAAGGGACTCTCAAGAGTCTTCTCCAACACCGCAGTTCAAAAGCATCAATTCTTCAGCACTCAGCCTTCTTCACAGTCCAACTCTCACATCCATAAATGACTACTGGAAAAACCATAGCCTTGACTAGACGGACCTTAGTGGGCAAAGTAATGTCTCTGCTTTTGAATATACTATCTAGGTTGGTCATAACTTTTCTTCCAAGGAGTAAGCGCCTTTTAATTTCATGGCTGCAGTCACCATCTGCAGTGATTTTGGAGCCCAAAGAAACCAAGTCTGACACTGTTTCTACTGTTTCCCCATCTATTTCCCATGAAGTGATGGGGCCAGATGCCATGATCTTCGTTTTCTGAATGTTGAGCTTTAAGCCAACTTTTCCACTCTCCTCTTTCACTTTCAACAAGAGGCTTTTTAGCTCCTCCTCACTTTCTGCCATAAGGGTGGTGTCATCTGCATATCTGAGATTATTGATATTTCTCCCAGCAATCTTGATTCCAGCTTGTGTTTCTTCCAGTCCAGCATTTCTCATGATGTACTCTGCATATAAGTTAAATAAGCAGGGTGACAATATACAGCCTTGACGTACTCCTTTTCCTATTTGGAACCAGTCTGTTGTTCCATGTCCAGTTCTAACTGTTGCTTCCTGACCTGCATACAGATTTCTCAAGAGGCAGGTCAGATGGTCTGGTATTCCCATCTCTTTCAGAATTTTCCACAGTTTACTGTGATCCACACAGTCAAAGGCTTTGGCATAGTCAATAAAGCAGAAATAGATGTTTTTCTGGAACTCTCTTGCTTTTTCCATGATCCAGCAGATGTTTACAATTTGATCTCTGGTTCCTCTGCCTTTTCCTAAACCAGCTTGAACAGCAGGAAGTTCACAGTTCATGTATTGCTGAAGCCTGGCTTGGAGAATTTTTAGCTTTATAATAATCATTGGTGTGTGTAGCTTACATAGTGTTTTTACATAAGATACTCTCATTTGATTTTCACAGCAACACTATGAGAAGGTAATTATTATTTTTCCTATTATAGAGTTAATACAAGGGAAGCAGAGAGTATAAAATTGGTGACAGGAGTGGGAGAGAGATTGGTTTTCCAGCACCTATTAGAGTGATAGCATGTACACGCTCAAGAGCCATATGATGCATGAGATGCATCAAATGGCTTAACTAAAGTCAGAGTATTAGCAAATGGCAGGGCAAGGGCTTGACCATGTATCTTTTTTTTATATATATATAATTTTTTGGCTGTGCCAGGCAATACGTGGAATCTTAGTTCCCTGACTAGAGATTGAACCTGCACCCTCTGCTCTGGACCAAATCTTAAGTACAATGTCCTGTTTTCATTTTTGGTTTGTTTTTGTTTCTTAGCCTATTCATTAGTTGCTATTCCATCTTTCCTGTTTTTTTAATCTCCGTACTCCTACCCCAAAAGATGCACATGAATCCTTTTAAAAATATGTATCCATTTGAAGTATATTTCTCCTTTTTTGTTATAAGTTGCCTTAGCCATTAAAAATAGCTGGAAAACAAAGGGTCTTTTTCCTTTTCCTGTTCTTTCTGGGTTTGATAATTACTGCTATCATAGCATCTACATTCACCTAAAGTAATAAGCCAGAACGGTGTGAAAATCTTGGACATTATGTCATTGAACGTGAAAATAGAACTCTATTGAGAAGATAATATGATCAGAAAAAAATTTCAGGTAATGTTTTTTTACTCACATAGACTCTCGTCTCTTGCCTCTTGCAGAATAAGCACACATTTGATGGGCTGTTTGGATGGTTTTGAGGGTGAAATGCTAGAAGCCTGAAACATCTTCCAACACCACAGTCTTTGTCCTTCTTGTTCTGTGAGCCAAAGGTTTCCCCTTAGGGGCAGAACATATCTGATGTTTAAAAAGTAATAATAAAACAACAAAAAACCCAAAATCTTCTTACCCAGTGGCCCTATTGAGATAAAACAAAAGATTAGATTTGAAAGCAGACTTGTTCAAATCTGGGCTCTCACCATTTTGGCTAATAATTTCATACTTTCCTCATCATTTTAAGGTCCCAGATTGCCAGCCAGCTCCGATCTGTTTTTTTTTTTTTTTTGGTGTGGGGGGCTAGCAGCATATGATGATGTGCTCTGATCTGTAAGCAAAAATACGTTCAGCTACTTCACTGGCATAAGAAACATGAAATACCATTAACTCTACCTCAGTGTACATAGAGAGAATCCATAGCATTTTTCAAGGAGCCAGGCCCCATAAGCCCACAGAATTCAGATTTGTTTCCATAGTAATCCTATAGCCAGCTAAAAGAGTTCCATTATTAAGGACTTGTTCTTAAAGTTCTCACCATCCAACTCCTGAGACTCTTCATTGGCTGCCTTTTCTTGTTGCAAGCCCTATCCCGTGACAGTCTTGTTGGCTCTTCTTTCTGTCCCCTCGTCCCTCATTTCCTCTTTCCCAGGCCCCAAAGCTAATTTTTTTCCTCCTTGTCCATAGTAGTTTAAACAGTGCCTGTTGCTGCTTTAGCATTTATGAATACCGTTCTTAGCCAAACATCAAGAATTTTACCAAACCATCTCACAAAAGAAATTCTATTTGAATCATTAAGAAAATGCATTTTTTTAAAACATTCTGATTTTACACACTCATAGGTTTTATTTCTCTTCAGACAGTTAGGTTACGTTATAAATTTCCAGTTACAACTCTATGTATGACTAGGGAATGGTGTAGGGAGGGGAGTCTAAGGAATACCCACCAAGGAGAAGAGTTTAATCATCTTTAGATAACTTGTAGGGCACAAATGGGGCTTCTCTGGTATCTCGGTAAAGAATCTGCCCACAATGCAGGAGACCTGGGTTTAATCCCTGGGTTGGGAAGATCCCCTGGAAAAGGGCATGGCAGCTCACTGCAGTATTCTTGCCTGGAGAATCCCCATGGACAGAGAAGCCTGGTGGGCTACAGCCCATGGGGTTGCAAAGAGCCAGATATAATTAAGTGACTAAGCACAGCACAGTAGAGGGCACAAATGATTTAGGAATCTCTAGAGGAAAAACTTTTCACTTTCATGCATTGGAGAAGGAAATGGCAACCCACTCCAGTGTTCTTGCCTGGAGAATCCCAGGGACGGGGAGCCTGGTGGGCTGCCATCTATGGGGTCACACAGAGTTGGACAAAACTGAAGCGACTTAGCAGCAGCAGCAGAGGAAAAACAGAAAAATAAAAACAAAAACCTTCTCTTAATTTAAGGGAATGTAGAGAAAATTTGGTCCAGAAATAATGCCCTTAGCATCAAAGGGCCAAGCTAATTCTGACTATGGCATAAGATCTGTGACGTTGTTCCCATTCATTCATTTTTGTAAATACCTATTAAGCCCCCAGTGCTGTTCTGTGTGCTGGGGTTATAGAAATGAGTAGACAAAAAAACCCTCTGCTCTCCTGGAGCATACATTTCATAAGGAAATACAAATATTAAATCAGATAAGTTAAATATACAGTATATTAGCTAGTGATACCTGCTAGAAATACACAAAGAAGGTCAAGTAGGTTAGGAGGTGCTTTTCCAAACCAGCCCTCAGAAATGTGTGATGTGAACATAAAAAGCAGAGCAAAACCAGAGAGTCAACTTCATATACTATTTTTGGGAGACACTTAAGGCACAAGGCAACATAATTAGTTCAGAATAGGTACAATATTGAAAGTGAAAGTGAAAGTCACTCAATCTTGTTTGACTCTTTGTGACCCCATGGACTATACAGTTGGTAGAATTCTCCAGGCCAGAATACTCGAGTGGGTAGCCTTTCCCTTCTCCAGAGGATCTTCCCAACTCAGGGATTGAATGCAGGTCTCCAGCACTGCAGGTGGATTCTTTACCAGCTGAGCCACAAGGGAAGCAAAGAATACTGGAGTGAGTAGCCTATCCCTTCTCCAGGGAAACTTCCCAACGCAGGAATCAAACCCAGGTCTCCTGCATTGCAAGAGAATTCTTTACCAACTGAGCTATCAGGGAAGCTCCCAGGTACAATATTGCAGAAAAGAAAGGTGAAGGTGAAGTCGCTCAGTCGTGTCTGACTCTTTGCGACCCATGGACTGTAGCCCACCAAGCTCCTCTGTCCATGGGATTCTCCAGGCAAGAATACTGGAATGGGTTGCCATTTCCTTCTCCAGGGGATCTTCCTGACCCAGGGATCGAACCCAGGTGATAGAAAAGAAAATCTCCTTATTGTAATAACGCAGTGTTGACCCAGAAAACCTTCCAAAGGTAGCCACTAGAGACAGTTTTGGACTGGGGTTGTGGAACCCAAAGGAGTAAGAATCTCAGGATCTCAGCATATGGCAGCAGGAATCACTGTGGCACTCTGAGTCAAAGCCTGGGAAGAGGGAAAAGCCGGATGCCACTACTATAGCCAACAGCCCCAGGTCTGTGAATGAACGTGAAATGTAGCCTGAAGACATTCATGGCAGGGGGGTGGGTGTGTGTGTGGGGTGGGAGTGAGGCTGGCAAGGGAGACACCAGATGGGAAGATGCACTGTTCTGCCGGTAAACGTTGAATAACTGGCTTTATGAGCATAATTCCCACACATATTGGTTGATATTTGTGTTAAATTCACTGATAAGATAAAGTGAAACCTGTTTATCATGATGTGAGTGAACTGTTTGCTGACTTAGTTTTGAATACTGGAAAAACAAATCATCAATTTTTTGTGCCAATTCAAAATATAAGAATTACAGACATGATATATTAATCTGTAACTAACATAGATTAAATCTCAACATTCAGAAAACGAAGATCATGGCATCCGGTCCCATCATTTCATGGGAAATAGATGGGGAAACAGTGGAAATAGAGTCAAGACTTTATTTTTTGGGGCTCCAAAATCACTGCAGATGTTGACCGCAGCCACGAAATTAAAAGATGCTTACTCCTTAGAAGAAAGGTTATGACCAACCTAGATAGTATATTGAAAAGCTGAGATGTTACTTTGTCAACAAAGGTCCGTCTAGTCAAGGCTATGGTTTTTCCAGTGGTCATGTATGGATGTGCGAGTTGGACTGTGAAGAGGACTGAGTGCCAAAGAATTGATGCTTTTGGACTGTGATGTTGCAAAAGACTCTTGAGAGTCCCATGAACTATCAGGAGATCCAACCAGTCCATTCTGAAGGAGATCAGCCCTGGGATTTCTATGGAAGGAATGAAGCTAAAGCTGAAACTCCAGTACTTTGCCCACCTCATGCAAAGAGTGGACTCATTGGAAACGACTCTGATGCTGGGAGGGATTGGGGGCAGGAGGAGAAGGGGATGACAGAGGATGAGATGGCTGGATGGCATCACCGACTCGATGGATGTGAGTCTAAGTGAACTCTGGGAGTTGGTGACGGACAGGGAGGCCTGGCATGCTGTGATTCATGGGGTCGCAAAGAGTCGGACACGACTGAGTGACTGAACTGAACTGAACTAAACATAGATTTCAAGCCACCAGGAGGAGGTTACTGATCATGAAACTGGCAAGAAATGTGCAGGGCCACACCTTTATGTACTATAGCATGTTTATCATAGAAATTTCTAAAAAGTATAATTCACACTAAGAAGATAGATAATTTTTAAAATGTAGTAAAACATTTAGGATGTGATGAGTTTTAAATATTTACTATTTTTAAGAACAATTTATTTAATTCTAAGCTTACATAATATGTTTTTTGATAATGGCTATGTTTAACAAATAGCTAGTAAAACAAATTTAGTGTTGGATCTTTTGAACCTGTATAAACCAGCTACCACACATCACTGATAGATGCCAAAACCATATATATGTGAATTGTTGTTTTTAATAATGTGAGTTAATTTTTATTCTCATGCTCAAGTTGCCTTGAAAAGGCAAGTTTAAAAAAAAAATTCAGTCCTTTAATTGTATTCGATTTGCTTTAATTGAACCATGGCTTTTATTTGAATATCTAAGCAACCTATTTCCAAATATCTTACAGTGCATAAATGAGCAAATAATAATCTCAGCCATTATTAGTTCACTCCTGCTTGCTTCCCTCTCAAGAAAGTGGATTTTCATGGACTCCTCTCCCAAATTCCAGAAATTCTTTATTGCATTCAGCTATGTATTATACATGGGCTTCCCTTGTGGCTCTGCTGGTAAAGAATCTGCCTGCAATGTGGGAAACCTGAGTTCGATCCCTGTGTTGGGAAGATCCTCTGGAAACGGGAAAGCCTACCCATTCTAGTATTCTGGCCTGGAGAATTTCATGGACTGTATAGTCCATCAGGTTGAAAAGAGTCAGACACAACTGAGCAACTTTCACTTTCATGCACTATACATAATCACTACTATTTAATATGTATTAGACTGAAGAGACTTAGCAGCAGCAGCAGCTCGAGAGGCTCTGCTGGTAAAGAATCTGCCTGCAATGTGGGAAACCTGAGTTCGATCCCTGTGTTGGGAAGATCCTCTGGAAACGGGAAAGCCTACCCATTCTAGTATTCTGGCCTGGAGAATTTCATGGACTGTATAGTCCATCAGGTTGAAAAGAGTCAGACACAACTGAGCAACTTTCACTTTCATGCACTATACATAATCACTACTAT
Source organism: Aepyceros melampus (assembly GCA_006408695.1). NCBI lineage: Eukaryota > Metazoa > Chordata > Mammalia > Artiodactyla > Bovidae > Aepyceros > Aepyceros melampus. The sequence continues at coordinate 226,733 of SJXQ01001130.1, forward strand.
TTAATATGTATTAGACTGAAGAGACTTAGCAGCAGCAGCAGCTCGAGCCAAAAACGTCATTTCATATGCTTCAATCTAATGTTTTTGTTCTAGTCAAACTAGTGCCAGTATTCCCCCATCACACGTCTCTTTGTTATATGATTTTGCCCATTTGAAATAATCTTCCTCTGCCTTTCTACTACTTCAAACTTTTATTTTCCAAGACTAAACTCCCACTTTCACCTCTCCCATAAAAACATCCACCATCACCCCAGTCTTCTATAAGCAATTTTAAACACTCTATCCTCTGACATTTTGTGATACTTACAGATCCACTGCATAATGAAACACTTAATTATAACCTGTCTCATATAATTTGTATTGTTTCTTATATTAGTCTTATCTATAGACAGTAAATTCTCTTGGGAGAAAAGACTATGAATTAAACTTCTTCTATAATTTTATAATGAGAAATTGTGCTGAAAGTCAGTATGTGCTCTGGTCTTTAATTTGGACTTAAAAATCCTTGGAAGTTAAATTTAATTAAAAGTAGGTTATGCAGGTGCTTAAAACTTGGGTTTTGAAGACAGGCAGACCTGGATCTATTTCCCACCTCTGCCATTTATAAACTGTGTTTCCTTGGGATGGTTATTAAACAATCTGAAGCCTCTTTTCTGTCTATTGAAGAGATAATGACATCTGTACCATTAGGTGATTGTTAAGATTATATGGTAAGTCTGCATTCTATAGACTTTTTTGGAAATTAAAAACCAATAGATAGAGTTGACCATTGAATAATAGGGATTTGAACTGTGCAGGTCGACTTATACATAGAATTCTTTTAGTAAATGTACAGTTGGACCTTCTTATCTGTGGGTTCTGTATCCTCAGATTCAACCAACTGTGGGTCCCAAACTTGGTACATGGTCCAAGGTTGGTTTATCCTTGGATATGGAACCCACACATGCAGAGGGCTTACATGACACTTGAGCAACCTTGGATTTTGGTATCCATGGTGGTTCCTGGAACCAATCTCCCCTTCCCTACCCTATGACTCCTGCCCCATATTGAGGAATGACTGTATATTTTTCTCAATGATTTGAATAATTCTTGTAAAGATTATCATTGTGTATGTCTGGCTTAACAGTGAAAAGTGTTGGTATAGTTATTTTTAAGATAAGCTTTTATCATTTGAGGCAACTTCCCAATCTCCCAATTAACATCTAAAAATTGCATGTGTGTTCTCAATCACTTAGTCGTATCTGACTCTCTGCCACCAAATGGACTGTAACCTGCCAGGCTCCTCTGTCCGTGGAATTTCCCAGGCAAGAATACTGGAGTGGGTTGCCATTTCCTTCTCCAAGGGATCTTCCTGACCCAGGAATTGAACCTGTGTCTCTTGAGTCTCCTGGTTTGGGAGGTAGATTCTTTACCACTAGTCACACACACACACTGAAAGAGAGAGGCTGAGGGAACGTATATTTTTAAAAGTTGAAACATACTGGATTCCGATCGGAGCATCGAAGAGGATATTGTCATTCTTATTACTTAAGAATAAATTTCTTATCACTTTATTATTATTGAACCTAGAGTTTTGTACAGTAATAAGTGATAGTATTAAGAGTTTACAATGTATCAATCAAGGACTTTGCTAAGGGTATTAGTTTACTTTATTCGTACAATAGCAATGACGTATTTTCTATTATCCCTGCTTCACAGATGAAGAAATATATAAACTATCTTTGAAATAGTGAGAAAAGCAACTAAATGAAGGCATATAAAAATATTGAGAGATTTGATAAACTTTCTCTCACAGAATGACTTTACATTTTAATTCAATGTTCTAAAATCTAAAATCTATTTCTGAAGGGCTATTAAGGGTTATTACCAACACTAGCAAAATGAATTCAATATGAACAAATCGTAATTTTCAAAACAGTATATGTGATTGGAAAAAAAGCTGAAATGCAGTTTGTAATTTCAGGGACAGTGGCATACAGTCATTCAGTCATTTATTTCACTATTTATTGAACATATACTGTGTCTAAGCTATACTTAAATATACTGATTACCTCTCACTTGGCCTTGGAAAGAAATTTAAATTTGTATGAATTTTGATTAAACTGATAACAAAATTTTGAAACACAATGGAACCCAAACTAGGGCCAATTCTTGTTTCCTAAATGAACACTATGCGCAAACAAACAGCTGCTGGAATTCCACAGAATTTAAAACAAGCTGTTTGCAAATTTTACTGACAGCTGTTTTTGGTGATTTTTGTCAACAGAATTTTCCTGCTTTGCATCACAACATTTTTTTATTATGGTGTCCCCTCAAAGAATAACTTGCTTGCTTTAATCATGTTTACAGAGATTTATGACTTGCTACTTATTCATTGGTATAGCTTCTCAACACAAAATGTCAGTGAGCCTGTTATAAATTGCGTCTGGCATTCCTACTCTATCTTTTATTTGGCTGGGAGTATTTCCACCTGAAAGTGATAAATTCCTGCTATAACCACTTTATGTGCTTCAATAATTACACTGTACAGAAAAAGGAGGTTTCTACCAAGGCATCTCCTTAAAAACAGCAAGCAATAAAAGGCAGTGGAATGGGCTGAACTCTGAAGTCTGTTGAACAAAAAACAATGACCAGTGAAATATCTGTGTCAGACCGAATTTGATAAATGATCAGGAAATACAGAAGACAGGAAAACCTTTAAATTCTCTGCTGAAGGGACTTAATATACCCATGCCCTTAGAGTAGTTACTTCTGATCCAGTGACAGAAATTTGGTAGGTGCCACAAGAATGGGGTTAACATCCTATCAGAAACCATTTCAAACTATCTACATGCTTCTAGAGACTCAGGTAGTTTTTCAGTAAATGCCAAGGTCTACGTGACCTTGATACTGTGTCTATACCTGCAACACAAAGAGGCTGCAGCCACTAACTTGATCAATACAGGTATGCACAGCCGCACTAATCAAGAGGGGATCCGCCTTCATCATATGGTTCTGTAGCGGGTGAGTACTGATTAGTTTTGGCCTTACTGTTTGGTTTGCTTCATAATGCTGTTTATAGTACATAGAACAAAATTACTGGTTTTTTTTTTTTTTTTTGGCTGCACTGCACAGCATATGTGATCTTAGTTCCCTGAGCAGGGATCAAACTTGCGCCCTTTGCATTGGAAGCACAGAGTCTTAACCACTATACTGCCAGGAAAGTCCCCCAGATTACTGTTTTTAACTGCTGAGGTGTTCTTGCTCTTGAAGGAGGAACAAAACGTTGTAAATAAAAGATCTCCAAGTTAACTGAACAAAAACTATAAGGATTTTATTATTAAGAATAATGATGCCAAGAATGATGTTAGGAACTCAGTAGAGACTGCATCTGCGAAGATACTGAGAGATTATGGGCATTAAACAGAATTCAAGGTTCTTTTCAGAGTTATGACATCATATTTGCAAAGCAACTGCTACAGCTAGTGTCTCCGTTTCATAGGCTCGGAATTGAGTGGCTCCTTCTTGTTCAGAAGAGGTGTTCTTTCATAAGAGAATTTTAAAGCAAGCGTAACCAGCTTAGTGTAAATCAACAATGCTAAAACCGGTTCTAAAAATGGGAAAATGTGTTGCGTACTTTCTGTGACATAAGCTTTAATACATGCATTAAGGTTTAGGATTTGCAATGGTTGTGCTCCCTTCTTGGTTTAGAAGAGTTTCACAGTTTGTCATTCCTTTCTCACAACAACCCTACGAATGTGAAGTTGATATACATTACTCTGAGGTCTGCAAAAGATTAAACTAAGTTCCAGGATAGGTTAAACATGAGCCAATGGACACAATTCTAGGAAATGACAGGGCTTGGTTTTTAACCCAGTTATGCTTGACTCCAGAGCTCCAAGGCACTTAATCATTATGCCACACTGGTTTCCAGAAAAAATGGCACAGAACTTATGACTTTAACTTGGGTTAATGGCATTTTCACGTCATAGGAAGGCTGGCTCAGTTATACGTAGAGAGCAGACACCACCCTCCTAGATGAGGGGGAGGTTTGTTCTACTCCATCAATTACCACATTCGATTGTTATCAATTGTTTACAAACTGCATTTTCTGGGGGTAGCTCGAGGTTTCATAGAGGTCCTTGAAACAAAATTTATATCCGTCAAGGAGAAAGCATTCAAAGGAACTGAGGTGGTGAGTTCAGTGCATGACATCATAATTAAAAGCCAGAGAAGAACTAGTGTGCGTGCTAAATTTGTGGGATAGCTTACATTCCATGGGCTGAGAGTCTGGGTATTATGCTTTTCTCCCATTTTGCTTGTTATATATGTTCATCCAAATGAATATGAGGAATTTACTACTTATAAAATACTTCAACACAACAAACAAATTAGCATTTAGACTTGTTTTCAACAAATGGTTATCAGTTCAGTTCAGTTCAGTCGCTCAGTCGTGTCCGACTCTTTGCGACCCCATGAATCTCAGCACGCCAGGCCACCCTGTCCATCACCAACTCCCGGAGCTCACTCAGACTCAAGTCCATTGAGTCCGTGATGCCATCCAGCCATCTCATCCTCGGTCGTCTCCTTCTCCTCCTGCCCCCAATCCCTCCCAGCATCAGGGTCTTTTCCAATGAGTCTTATGCATGAGGTGGCCAAAGTACTGGAGCTTCAGCTTTAGCATCATTCCTTCCAAAGAAATCCCAGGGTTGATCTTCAGAATGGACTGGTTGGATCTCCTTGCAGTCCAAGGGACTCTCAAGAGTC
>SJXQ01001131.1:0-16981 GCA_006408695.1 Aepyceros melampus
TATATAACACCTAGAATCCATTGGGTGCCAGGGTTTTAAAAGGAAGGAATTTAACTTAGCTGAGTTGATTCGAAAACAACCTCTTAAGAGTATATTTTTTCCAATTTGAGTGTTGACAGCATATAGCAGTTAGGCAAAAAGTTGGAGAGAGAAAGTGACAGAGGAAAGGAAGAAACAGCAGCATGAGCAATAGAATGACAAGTGTAGAATGAGGGGGTTATAATTACCTCCAGATGGACACACAAAGAAGGCAATGTTGAGGCTGGAGAAGTTCAAGGGTATAGAATGGAGGATCTCAAATGCTGTCAACTGACTGAGAAAAAGTCAGTGAAAAATACCAAGAACATATATTTAGGCTTTAGTTATATTGAGTGACTGCGTGAAACTCGCTCAATCATGTCCAACCTTTGCGACGGTCCATGGAACTCTCCAGGCCAGAATACTGGAGTGGGTAGCTATTCCCTTCTCCAGGGGATTTCCCCAACCCAGGGATCGAACCCAGGTCTCCCACATTGCAGGCAGACTCTTTATACCAGCTGAGCCAAGTGAAGCCCAAGAATACTGGAGTGGGTAGTCTATCTTTTCTCCAGCAGGTCTTCCCTATCTCTGAATCAAATCAAGATAACTTGCATTGCAGCTGGATTCTTTACCAGCTGGGCTACCAGGGAAGCCTCACTATATTACTCTTACTGTATTACAGAGAAGACTTTTGAAGGTGGACAAACTAGGGACAGATCATTAAGGAGGTTTTGCAGTTATGCAGCAAAAGTATTGATAGCTCATAGTGATGAGAGGTATTTATTCTGACCTGCTAACCTTGTACATTGAATCAAATTGAAGTTTGTCATTACTTCTAGAAGTTACCATCTATGAAAAGATGGTAATCTTTTCACATTGCCACCATCATCTTTTCATAGAAAGTTACTCATTTTGAGTGTACTTCTTCACAACTCCATTTGAGGCAAGAGTCAACAGTCTGCCCCTGGTTCCCACAATGCTTCTTTTTCCCCTCCATTTTGATACAACTAAGGGAAACCCACACTCTCATGAAAAATAATTAATTTTGTATAGCAAAGATTCTTGTTTCCTTGATTTCTAAAGCAGTGCTTTCAATGCTTTCTCATTAATCATATTTGCTTTGAGGTTTTGTAGATATCCTATGTGGATTTTAGGAAGTCCCTTTTGTTCCTGGTTTTAGTAAGAGTAGGAGTTCCTATTTTGTTGCAATTTATTAAATGCTTGCTTTGTATCTGAAGATATGACCCTATGCTTTATCTCACTTAAGCTGTTAAGGCTTTAATGATAATTCATTTTCTAAAATTAAGTATTACTTTACCAACTAATGTCCATCTAGTCAAAGCCACGGTTTTTCCAGTAGCCCTGTATAGATGTGAGAGTTGGACTATAAAGAAAGCTGAGCGCTGAAAAATTGATGCTTTTGAATTGTGGTGTTGGAGAAGACTCTTGAGAGTCCCTTGGACTGTAAGGAGATCCAACCAGTCCATCCTAAAGGAAATGAGTCCTCAATATTCATTGGAAGGACTGATGCTGAAGCTGAAACTCCAGTATGTTGGCCACCTGATGCAAAGAACCAACTCATTGGAAAAGACCCTGATGCTGGGAAAGATTGAAGGTGGGAGGAGAAATGGACGACAGAGGCTGAGATGGTAGTTGGACTATAAAGAAAGCTGAGCGCTGAAAAATTGATGCTTTTGAATTGTGGTGTTGGAGAAGACTCTTGAGAGTCCCTTGGACTGTAAGGAGATCCAACCAGTCCATCCTAAAGGAAATGAGTCCTCAATATTCATTGGAAGACTGATGCTGAAGCTGAAACTCCAGTATGTTGGCCACCTGATGCAAAGAACCAACTCATTGGAAAAGACCCTGATGCTGGGAAAGATTGAAGGTGGGAGGAGAAATGGACGACAGAGGCTGAGATGGTTGGATGGCATCATCTACACAGGGACATGATTTTCAGTAGGCTTTGGGAGTTGGTGATGGACAGTGAATCCTGGCATGCTGCAGTCCATGGGGTCGCAAAGAGTTGGACACAACTGAGCGACTGAACTGAGCAACATTATATTTCTGAGACAAATCCAACATAACTGTATAGTTTTTATACATTACCAAATTTGGTTTGCTTAACAATTTTTGCATTCTATTTTAATGAATAATCAGTCTGCTACTTTCTCTCCTCATACTCATTTCTCAGTAATTAGTTTTGATAAATGTATTTTTAATCATTCATCTATTATTTACATATTTGTGTATTACATAGTTATTCATTTGCATTTTACTCTGTATATTATCTCTTTTATAGCTGTAGTTTTACCCCACTGTGATTCTTAATGTTATTTATGAAAATCTTCTCTATTTCTTTTTTATTAATTTTTCCTAAAGTTCTATTTTAATATTCTTCTTAAGTGTTTTATTGATCCTCTCATGTATTTACTTTCTATAACACCAATTTCTGCTTTTGTTTTAATTCTTTTATCCTGTCTTTTTCTGTTGTTCTTTTTTTTCATACCTCTTAACTTGGAAGGTTAGACTTTATTCCATTCTACATTCTAATGTAAACATTTAGGGCTAAAATTTTCTAAGTTCTATTTTAGCCACATCTTCGAAATTTTGACATGCAATATTTCTTTAAATGCTATTAAATTTTTAAAATTGTTGTTCCACCTTCAATGCTGGAGACACCAGTTTGATTCCTGGGTCGGGAAGATCCAATGGAGAAGGGATAGGCTACCCACTCCAGTATTTTGGGGCTTCCTTTGTGGTGCAGCTGGTAAAAAATCTGCCTGGAATGCGGGAGACCTGGGTTCAATCCCTGCATAGGAAGATGCTCTGGAGAAGGGAAAGGCCACCCACTCAAGTATTCTGGCCTGGAGAATTTCATGTATAGTCCATGGAGGTCACAGAGTCAGAGATGACTGGGCAACTTTCACTTCACTACTTAATTTATATGCAGAGTACATCATGCAAAATGCCAGACTGGATGAAGCCCAAGTTAGAATCAAGACTGCTGGGAGAGATATCAATAACCTCAGATATGCAGATGACACCACCCTTATGGCAGAAAGCAGAGGAAGTAAAGAACCTCTTGATGAAAATGAAAGAGGTGAGTGAAAAAGCTGACTTAAAACTCAACATTCAGAAAACTAAGATCATGGTATCTGGTCCCATCACTTCACAGCAAATAGATGGGAAAACAATGGAAACAATGACAGACTTTATTTTGGGGGGTTCAAAAATCACTGTACACGGTGACTGTAGCCATGAAAATAAAAAACATTTGCTCCTTGGAAGAAAAGCTATGACAAACCTAGGGAGCGTATTAAAAAACAGAGACATTACTTTGCCAACAAAGGTCCATCTAGTAAAAGCCATGTTTTTTTCAGTAGTCATGTATGGATGTGTGAGTTGGACTACAAAGAAAGCTGAGCACCAAAGAATGGATGCTTTTTAACTGGTGTTGGAGAAGATTTTTGAGAGTCCCTTGGACTGCAAGGAGATCCAACCAGTACATCCTAAAGGAAATCAGCCCTGAATATTCATTGAAAGGACTGATGCTGAAGCTGAAGCTTCAGTACTTTGGCCACCTGATGTGAAGATCTGACTCATTAGAAAAGACCCTGATGCTGGGAAAGATTGAAGGCAGGAGGAAAAGAGGATGGCAGAGGATGAGATGGTTGGATGGTATCACCGATTCGATGGACATGAGTTTGAACAAGCTCCAGGAGTTGGTGATGGACAGGGAAGCCTGGGGTCGTGCAGTCCATGGGGTCACAAAAGTTGGACATGCCTGAGGGACTGAACTGAACTGATTTTTTAAATAATTCACCTCTTGCATGTGTTGCTTAGTTGTGCAATCATGTCCAACTCTATGCGACCCCATGGACTGTAGCCAGGCTCCTCTGCCCATGGGATTTTTCAGGCAAGAATACTGGAGTGGATTGCCATCAACATTATCTAATGATTATTATTATTTGTAGCTTTTGTTTGTCTAACTTAATAGCACAGCAATCAAAAGTGTGGGCTTTATGACACCAATCTTTGAAATTTATCAAGTTAGTTTTTATGGCTATTACACAGCCAATATATATCTCCCAGATATGCTTAAAAATAGCTCATACTTGGATAAAGTACTTCATTGTCAATTAGATGAATTTGTTCTTGGGCTTTTCAAATTTCAATATCCTACTATTTAATCCACCTAACTTGTCATTTGCTGCTGCTGCTGCTGCTAAGTCGCTTCAGTCATGTCCAACTCTGTGCAACCCCAGAGACGGCAGCCCACCAGGCTCCCCCGTCCCTGGGATTCTCCAGGCAAGAACACTGGAGTGGGTTGCCATTTCCTTCTCCAATGCAGGAAAGTGAAAAGTAAAAGTGAAAGTGAATTTGCTCAGTCGTGCCCGACCCTCAGCGACCCCATGGACTGCAGCCTACCAGGCTCCTCCGTGCATGGGATTTTCCAGGCAAGAGTACTGGAGTGGGGTGTCATCCGCTTTCTCCAGATTTATCATTTACTAGGAACTAAAGTAGTCACTCCTAGTAAAGTATTAGTAAAGTGTCAATTTAACTTTGCGATTTTGCCAGTTTTTACCTTTAAATATTTTGAAGTTATATGGTTAAGTTCATTACAATTAGAATTACTGTTTTCCTGAGGTTTTTTAACTATTATTATCATGAACTAGTATTCTTCATCTGTTGTAATGCCTTTTTGCCTTTCTGTCTGTTTTGTTTGACCTTAATATAATTATCAGAGCTTCCCAGATAATACTAGTGGTAAAGAACCCACCTGCCAATGCAAGAAATATGGGAAACACGGGTTTGATCCCTGAGTCAGGAAGATCCCCTGGAGAAGGAAATTGGACACTGTCCACAGAGAGTCGGACACGACAGACATGACTTAGCATGCAAATATAATAATTATATCAGATTTAATTTCATTAGACTTTATCTGATATATATACTTTCCTTTAAATTTCACATTTCTCCATCTATAAATTTAAATTTCTTTCATAAGTGGCATACAGCTAGATTTTATTCTGAAAATGTTTTTTCACTGGAGAGTTTAGTTCATACACATTTATTTTCTTTTTTATTTTTCCCACTATTTCTGTATTTCTTTCATCTCTCATTCTGTCATACTTTAAAGGATTTTTTTCTTTGTAACAAAGCAGATATATCATGACATGTAAAAATATGCTCTTTAAAATGATCACAACTGGTACTCTACATTTGGCACTTTATATACATTATACACATTACCCCACTTAGTCCTTACAACAACTCTGGGATAGAGTCATCTCAACATTAAAAAGGCACATTTATTACTCTCAATCCTTAGAAAATTCCTAGAGTTTGGAGAGAGAGCTGTGAGTGAAGAACCATGGATAAGAAAAAATATATATGAGAAATATATTTTGGTTGTATGAATGAAGAAAATTCTTATACATCATACTTCAGTGTTATAAACAGTTTAATCTTTATAGGGGGCTATTATGTGGAATATGTTAAAAAATGTGAATTGATTTCAGACCCTGATTTCCCCCAAATTTTCTTTTGGTAACCATAACCTGTGTGTCTGTGTCTAATAATCACTTTCCCAAAGTACACTATAATTTCATGCTCTAATTTTATGAAATCATGACAGTGTGCTCAAGCAATAGGGTATATGGGATTTCAGTTTGCATCTTATTTATTTCTCAGATAAAATCTTTCTACTCTTTGCCTAATCACCTAGCATGTATAAAACTCTTAAATACCAAGAATTACATTTCCTTTAGAAATGAAACCAGAGTTTCATCATGGGATGAACATAGTGTGACATCCAAATCTGAAGTAATCCAAAATGGTAGTCATCCTCAATTTGTGAATTTAACTATACCATTCCAAATCATACTAGAATCTATGCAACTATAAAGTAATAAAATTGTTCTAATTTTAAGTGATTAATATTGTAACACTGACAAATATTATAACTATTCAACCTTGGTCAGATTCTGTATTTTTGCCATTGTGCAACAGATGCTATTCTCCTACCTACAAAGTTCTTCTTGATTTTTTTCCTAACTGATAATTGTGAGCACACAAAACTCTTTTTTAGTAAATTCTCCAACTCCAACTCCTCTTTTTACTTTGTCTATTTTGAATTTTTGATTTTCATTTATATGACATCTTCCTCTTCATATATAATGTTTTAAACAGTTTTTGTACTTCAGCATATAATTTATCTCCTCAGATGAATTGTAAACTTCTTAAGGGCAGGGGCTTATTTTCTATTATATTTTACTATCTAGAATATTGAAGTATAGATAGATAGTTTTGGTGTTCTCCTACATTTTGTGTTTATGAAATGCTCCGAATATGTTTTTGGGTGACATCTTAAAGGATAAAAGAATCAAAATTACCCTCTACTACCCAATAATATTTAGAAAATAGTCATGACTACACCATAAGAGTGACTCATCTAGGCTACAAAAAGGCTTTATATCCACCTACCATTGGCTTGACTCCTTTTACTTATGTTCTTGGCTTTGAGCTGCTTGAGAACAGTTTATTAAATGGATCTCATTTTTTTACACGTGAATGGGGTCAGGTTCTTCCATGTGAACATAAACATGAACTCTTTCTTAGAGGTACTAACATAACTTTCACCTTACCTCTTCTCTCTTACTTCCAAGGAATGGAACATACTCTAGCATTTGGCATGATGGACCCACCTCAATAGTCTGCATAACAGAAAGTCAGATTTTTTTTTAGAAAAACTGTTCCATATTGATTCAAACATGGCTCAACATGGCTCACATTTAAGTCCCACACCACGGCGAGAAGTACTGTCAGCTGATGCTATAAAAACATAAACCAGAGCAAAATTTTTCACTTAAGAATGTTAAAACTTCAAATAAGACAACTGTAAGCATTCCAACCAATGTACAGCTTTACTCTGAGCAATATGAGAGTAAAGGTGTTTTAAAGCTAATACACAGAATTCTAGGTGTAATTCTGTTAAGCAGCTTTACATTTTGCCATTAGAACTATTTCTTCTCTATGTTAAGCTTTAATATCCTTTCAAATGCATTAATGTGTCTCCAGAACAGACTCTCACAGACTCCTGCCTGCTTTGAATATTTCCATTTTAATAACAGCTTCAGATCTTCACTCAGAGCTTTATATACCCCTTACTGTCACAGAGGCTTGTGAAAGACAGAAGGAAACAGCTCGTCATCCACAAAAGTCATCCAATGTACTGTTGTTTGCTTTAGAATATAGCCCACAGGAAAATTAAAGAGGAACATCATTTACATTTGATTTTCTCTACCCTTTGTGCTCATCTCTGAATAATTCTAGAGGAATTTTCTAAGTCCCAGTAAGAACTGCTTACATCTTTTTTCCTTTCTGAGGGTGACTAGAGTTCCATGCTGAAAGAGCTAAGGTCTCTCTCTCTCTCTCTCAGACTTCAGAAAGGCAGAGTAGAGGCAAGTATCATTTTCGACCTTCATAGTGTGAGGTCTTATAATCAGACTTGCTATTCCATGGCACAGCAATTCAGAGATAAGGAATAGCACTTCCCCAAAGCAGTAGGGTTGAAACAAGTTTTGTGACAGTGAAAATAGTTCTTCAGGTTTGTCTAAAGGCGAAAGTGAACACATTATATTTTGTGAAATTTCTGATCATCTTATGCTTAAGAGAAAGTCTAAGAGTTTAAGGTAATGATAATTTTGGAATGAGAGAGTGGTAACTTAAAGGAAACTGGAGGAATAGTCCAGATATTACCAAGACCTAGGAGGTGGTCATTAATAAAAATAAATACAAAATTGGAACAGGCAAGAATGGCTGTGAAGACACCAAGGGGAGGGACATGAGAGTAGGGAAGGAACAATGAGGTACCAGAAGACAGAGGAGCCTGTGCACATTTTGTATTCTGTCTGGGTTGCTTTGTTCAAGTACCATCTATTCCACCCTCAAAAAATGTGATTTGTCAAAGATGGTTAACTCTCTGGTGCCTTAGTATATCTTGCGTCATTTAAATTGCTCATAAAAACACAAGATGGCAAAATGATATACTCTTAGCTGATGGCTCACTCTGACACAATCTCAAGAACAGGAATGAGGTTCAACACTATGGGACCAGGCTTCGAATGAAGTGGTAGTTTGGAAGTAAGTTAGTGTGTCAGTCATCTTGATGACAATGACCCATTTGAGGTCCTTAGCTCTGCACTACACACCATAAGCGATTCTAAACAATCTTATCTGATTGATTTTACTTGGAAGCTAAAAACCACTTAGAAGAGCTATTGCATTTCACTTTAATTAGCATGTGTCTTTAAAGAGACATGTGCTTGTCTTTAAAAAAAAAAAAATACATTATTTGTTTTAGATTATCTGATGTACCTAAGCAACCAAATCAGTAAGCATTCCCTGAACTCTGTTGATCCCCAGTTACTTGTCACCGTTCATATTATCATAGCACTTGCATTCAAAGTCACTTCTGTCATGTCCTTCTCTTTGCAACCCTATGGACTGTAGCCTATCAGGCTCCCCTGTTCATGGGATTTTTCAGGCAAGAACACTGGAGTATGGGTTGCCATGCCCTCCTCCAGGAGATCTTCTCGATCCAGGGATCAAACCTATGTCTTATGTCTCCTGCATTATCAGGCAGGTTCTTACCACTAGTGCCTCCTGGGAAGTACAAAACCACCAACTTAATACATTCTAAACAAAATTTAACATTTTTACTCCCAATTTTCTTCTTTCTTGTCTCTTTATATTAATAATGCTTTATTCTTCCCATATTCCAGGCTCAAATCCTTGGAGTTTCCTTTAATTCTTCTCTCTCAAACAAAATTCACATTTTAAGTTTATAATTCTCATTTCCTGATCTTTTATATTCTAATTCTTTTATGTTCTTACAAATACTACTATAAAAATGGTCTTCAAAGAACACCTGATGATCTATTGGAAAAGAAAAAAATTAGGATTTTTATGTTAAAAAACTTCATTTTTTTTCTATTTTTGAATATATGCATAGATAGATTGATCTATTCACCTCCATATATATATAAATATATAATATACATTTATATATACACACACATATGCACACATATATATGTGTGTATATATATATATATATATGTATAGAAAGAGAGAGAGAGTTTTACTTTTCTCAGGCTAAATATATCTAGTTTAGCATGTCTTCCAAGCAATTATAAGTTTTCTCTGCTTATCACCTGACTTGTGGCAGTAGTCTCTGATTGGCTTTCAGTCTCACGTCCCAGCTCTAATTGAACCAGGCAAGACATTCTTGATTTGACATCTGGTACACTTTGAGTCCAGTTCTTTGCTCTTACCCATTTCTCTACCTAAAGTATCCTTCCCGCTCCAGTGACACCAGTCCCACCTTATCCTTTCCTTTCAGACTCAATTCAGATGACCTACATGAATCCTCTACATGAAATGATCTTTTCCTTCTGTAAGTATCCAAGGCAAGGATGTCCATACTTTTCTATGGCAGGCTTCACAGTTAGCATAGTTATTCTTTTTTAGGTATTTGCCCAAGTGCTCAGTTGCAAGATTCTCAGGGAGAGTTCATGTTTATATACTCACATACACTTGGTATAGCCAGCACAGAGCCTTACACATAGTAGGTACTCAACATACATCAATTTAAATAAGTAATCAAAATTATGAATAGCAATTTCCTTAACTTCCTTCAAGTTGCATTGCAATATGTGTTTTCTTAAGACTACTTCTATTTTTAACTACAGCATATACTTGGTAAAGGATTTTACAACTCTCTAAATTAGCCCATGGTGATTACCCCTACTGTGCAATTTACCACTATTTTATTAAAGCAAGATTAAAGATAATACTTCATTGGAAGAAGTAACAGCGGCATTAACCTCTATTTACCTTGACATAATAAAGCTTTAATAAAACATGGGCAAATTGCATTGAGGGGGATAATTATTCTAACATAAATTTAAAAGGAACTTAATTTCTTATTCTGCATGTTCAGTGCTTTAAGATTAGTGTCATTAATGTCCTTTTTCTCATTTATAGAAGATACATAAAAATGTCCAGCCCTCTCCAATTTGTTTTCTTATTAAATAATTCTGAATTTATACTCAAATTCATAAACATAAGAACATAACTCTAAATGCAAGTTTTCAGAAGTAAATATCCTCATAGAATGTCAGAGTAGGGAGAATTCTGTGGGAAAGGCTTTGTACCAAACCAAAAAAAAGAAAAAAATGCCATCCTTGTCTAAATTTTTGAGTGTCGAATCAAAGAAAATTCTTGTTTGTTTTAAATCCTCTGGCTTTATTACATCAGACAAGCTTCAAAGGGGAAGGGCACATAGGATTGAAAAATAACACAGCTGCATTTTGCAATGGAGTGTTCTGTCTCTGCCTGTGTTTTGTTGTTCATGTAATACTTTTCAATAAACAAAGATGTCAATCAACTCTCTTTGCAGCACATCACATTTCAGATTTAAACCACTTCAGACACATCACTGCCCCAAGCTCACACATTTAACAGATAAAAATTCAGTTTTCTGTCAAGGCAGAATGCAGTATTGATTGTAGGCGGTATTTAGGCAAGAGAGTGGCAGAGCAATATTACCTTCACAGTCACATATAGTCCACTATGGAAGTATAACATAAAGTGTATTACACTCCATGTAAAAATTTTTTCCTAATACTTAACATTGATTAATACCCATTTCCAAATACATTTCTGAAAAAGGCTTCCACATGCAGCAAATTGTGAGGGAGGCAGAGGGGGGGTTAGAAACACATGATAGCAATTATGAAAACTTTGATCACTTGATTTGATTCTAGTGCTTTGTAAATTAGCATAATTATTCAAACATGCTTCATTAAAAATCATGACTGTACAAGTCCTTTGGTTTAATGATCCAAGTATACACCACGTGAGCTAAGCTTTAAATAAGAATACCAACTCAGTGCTAGGAGGCTATGAGAGGGATGTTTTTCTTAAATCAAGAGACAGTGCAAAAACACAAACTCTAAAAAACAGGTCAGGAAAAAATCTAAAAGTTAGACCAGGAGTCAATGTGGTGATTGTATTTTTTTTTTTTTTTTTACTTATCTTCACATCTATCTGAACATCTCTTGGGGCCATGAAAGGTTAGATACCACGTCACTTCTAAGCTATTGGAAGATTGGCATACAATCCCTGTAAATCTCAAACTAATTACATTTGAATTTTAGGTGTCACTGCTAGTTTTGACCTTTGAAGGTTGGCTAGAGAAAAGTTTGACAGTCTTGAAGTGTTCACAGATACTAAAAGAGGTTGTTTCTAATTAATGAAAAAGAGGAGAAAAACTAAATGATGCCAAAGATATTAATAAGACTACTGTTATTGGCACACATTTAATTACATATGAGATCTCATTTAATGATAATGTCAACTTCACTTATATTGCAGGCTACATAAAGGACAGTAAAAATAGCTCACAAGGTACTCCATCATTTTGGTTGTTCTGTTAATATTATTAATAAGTACTAACCTAAACAAAAGTGAATCATGTTTATGGGGTTAAAATATAGTATATAATGGGGATGAATTTCAAGTTAAATTCATCTTCTTTTGGGCTTCCCTGGTGGCTCAGATGGCAAAGAATCTGCCTGCAATGCAGGTGATCTGGGTTCCATCCCTGGGTTGAGAAGATTACCTGGAGGAAGACATGGCAACCCACTCCGGTATTCTTGCCTGGAGTATCCCCATGGACAGAGCAGCCTGGTGGGCTACAGTCCATGGGGTCGCAAAGGGTCAGACATGACTGAGTGACTAAGCACACACATGCAATCTTCTCCAAAATCATTCAGATTCTAAAGCATAATGGGAAATTACCAAGAATCCCTGATTTTATATAGTATTCATGATACTAGTACATGGAGTGGGTTTAAGAATGGATTGTCACTTTCCATATTACTTTTTTTTTTCAGTTTCAACAATTTATATAGCATCATCAGAGAGACATTTCAAAGAGTTTATACAATTTTAAAGTAGATTAAATTTTAGACTGTAATGTATTTTCAAAATAAATTTTATTTAAATCTACAGCTTTATTGCCAAATATATTATGCACTACAGAACTAAAATGCAAACTCTCACTGATGGCCTTTTAACACCAAGAAAATAGTCATTAATCTCAGAAATGTTAAAGTGATCATTTGCTCTCATGCAATGAAATAGCATCAACATCAAGTCCCCGGTTACCTTTCAGGTTCACGGAGAATCTATGGGATCTTGGCCTGGTGCCTAGATCAAATATTAGCAATATTAGCAGTGTATTTATCCAGAAGTGATTCGTAAGAGGAAAAAAAAGAGATGATTCATTTTAGTCTCGGTGGGAAAGATGTAAAAGTGACCAAAAGCTACTGCTTGATGTGATATACTAAGAAAATAACTAAATTTATAGCAGTGGATAGCCTCAGTAAGTCCTTTGTTAGTTAGCAAAATATGGTCCCGAATTTGAACCAAACACTTCCTCTATGGACATGTTAGGGTTTGTTAATAATTACTTGTGAGGTCACAGCCTTTAGGGAACTCTCCTACAGAGTTACAACCATTTGCCTAGAGTGTTACCACCTTAAAAAATTAATTCACATCTCCCATGTTATTAATATTACAGCTGTAAACTTCTAAGAAACAAATGAATACTTCTACAAAATAAATCTGGGAAGAGAAATTAGAAAATTAAATTTAAAACTAATAGTAGTTAAATCATAATAAGCAGGAAAGATTGAAATCATTTTTGTCTTTACTATCATAACAGTTGTCATTATATTTAACTCAACAAATTATTTTTATGTGAATGACATTCATTTGATTCTGGTCATTTATTCTGGTTTTTTTGTGAATAAAATTTAAACTTGGTGAATCCAAGTAATAAGCAGTTCAGCAAATTGGAGTACAAGCTATAGTAGGAGTGTAGGTAAGTCATAAAAATAATGACATCTGTAGATAAATTATTTCCTCTAGTTATTTATGCTATGTCAAGGAATTCAGACTTTTCCTACAATGAAAATTTCTGAAGGATTTTATATTGGGGAATGACATGGTCAGTACTATGCTTTAGAAGAACACCCTGTAATAAGCATACAGAGGATGAATTTATACAGGGCGAGATTAATCATTTATAAAAATTATTCCATTATTTAAGAAAAATGATGATCTGAATTAAGATTTTACCAGGAAAGAAAGGAAGGAGGGGCTGGTCCAAAAAGTCGGTATAATAATAACAAGAATAGATGATATTTACTGAGGACCACTAGGTGCCAAGCACCACAGGCTAGGTAACTTGCCCAAAGTCACACAGCTGGTAAGTCGCAATGATGGGATTCTGACACGGGATGTCTGAGGCCTGCCTCTTAACTATTGTTGTATGACTTGTAGCATTCTAGCTTATGTAACATGGCAGATAGTCATGCTATTCCCATACACAATGAGAAATAAGTCTTGTGCGAAATAGGAAATAGAAAATAGAGTTTCTTAATCTGATTGGGACTATTGACATCATTAATTCTTTGTTCTGGGAGACTATCTTGTGCATTGTAGGATATTTAGTACCATCCGTGACCTCTATGTATTAGATACCAGTAGCACACTCTCTAATCCCCATCCCAGTCACGGAAGTGCTTCTAAACATTGCCTAATATCCCCAATGGGGTCAAATCATCCTTTATTGAAAACTACTGGCTTATGGAAAAGCTAATAAATTCAGGTTTTTTGTTGTTTGTTTCTTATATCAGATTCAAGTTCCAGTCATCTACAGAATAATGTCATCTAAAAGCTAAATTTATGGAACTAGAAATCAAGAGATATTCTAACTGGAGATATAGACCCAGCAAATCATCATCATACAGCTAATGGCTGGATTTGCTTTCCAAGCACAATGTGAGACCCACAGAGGTCCAAGGGTAACCTAGGGGTGGAGGCATAGTATTTATACATTGAAAAGTACAAACAAGAGATAAAACTACCATGCTGTGCTGTGCTGTGCTCACTCAGTCATGTCCAACTCTTTGCAACCCCAGGACTGTACCTCACCATCCTCCAACTACCGTATGACCCAGCAATCCCACTACCGGGCATATAGCCTGAAAAAAAAAAAAACAACACAATTCTAAAAGACACATGTAGCCCAGTGTTCATTGCAGCACTATTTGCAAAAGGCAGCACATGGAAGCAACCTAGATAGCCATCAGCAGATGAATGGGTAAAGAAGATGTGGTGTGTGTGTGTGTGTGTATATATATATATATATATAATGCAATTTACTCGGCCATAAAAAGGATCAAATTTGAGTTGACTGTAGTGAGGTGGGTGAACCTAGAACCTGTTATACATAATGGAGGAAGTCAGAAAGAGAAAAACAAATATTGTATATTAATGCATATATATAGAATCTAGAAAAATAGTACTGATAAACCCATTTGCAGAGAAGGAATGTGGATGTGGGGGAAGGAGGCTGTCGGGGAAGGAGACAGTAGCTCACACTGTAAAAGCAGTATCGACATATCTACCCTCTCATGAGTAAAATAGGTAACTAGTGGGGAGCTGCTAAAAAGGAGCAGCTTGATGTGCTCTGTAATGACCTAGAGAGGTGGGACACTCAAGAGGAAAGGGAGACATATATATATATATATATATATATATACACACACACACACACATACATACATATATATACATATAATAACTGATTTGCATTGTTGTATGGCAGAAACCAACACATTATAAAGTAATTATCCTCCAATTAAAAAGTAAACAAGATTAGGATGAGAAGATAAAGAGGAAAAAGAAAATCAAGAGAAGGCATCTTGAATAAAGTCAAATTTTGTAGAGTCCAAATCAATAAATTGAACTCAGGAGTTGACTTCCCAGGTGGCACAGTGGTAAAACAATATGCTTGCCAGTGCAGGAGACTCAAGAGACATGGGTTCAGTCCCTGAGTTGGGAACATCCTCTGGAGAAGGGAATGGCAACCCACTTCAGTATTCATGCCTGAAACAGTCCATGGACAGAGGAGCCTGGAGGGCTGCAGACCATGGGGTCACAGAGTCGGACACAAGTGAGCAACTAAGCACACACACAAACAGCAATGTGGCTGGCTATTGCCTCTGGAGTCATTTATATATTTTTAGAACATCCTCTGGAGAAAGGAATGGCAACCCACTTCAGTATTCATGCCTGAAACAGTCCATGGACAGAGGAGCCTGGAGGGCTGCAGACTATGGGGTGACAGAGTCGGACACAAGTGAGCAACTAAGCACACACACAAACAGCAATGTGGCTGGCTATTGCCTCTGGAGTCATTTATATATTTTTTCCTTGAAATTTTATTCTTTTTTTCCATTTCTTTAAGCATTTCTTTTCTGGATTCATTTAATAGTTAGTGCTAGTGAAGTCACTTAGTCATGTCCAACTCTTTGCGACCTCGTGGACTGTAGCCTACCAGGCTCCTCTCTCCATGGGATTCTCCAGGCAAGAATACTGGGGTGGGTTGCCATTTCCTTCTCCAGGGGATCTTCCCAACTCAGGGACTGAACTCGAGTCTCCTACATTGCAGGCAGATGCTTTAACCTCTGAGCTACCAGGGAAGCCCATATATGTCTATATATTAATTGGTCAAGTCTCAAAGTACTCAGAAACAAGCCTGTTACAATAGCAATTGACACCTTGTTCTTAGGAAAGCAGTTTCAGGCTAGTCTTTATGATCAGCAAAATCATATACTTTCAGGAACAACACTTCCACTGGATAGACACATGTTTAACCCAGATGCTAATGAAAATTAGTGCTCTACATCAGATGGCACATATCCTGAACGATCATGTCCTCATTGCATAGACAGTTGGAAGGTGTAACACAGATAAAGATATCAAGACACCAAGGGAAAGAATCAGACAGGGAGGCATGAAATGTTTGAGCAGGAGAGATTTTGCCTCATTTTCAGAATAAATGCCAATTATATGAGATTACTAGGACTCTATTTTCCCAACAATCTATAAGATAAACACACACAGAAACTGGCTCTGGAGACAGAGCTGTGATAAAGAATGCTCAGATAGAATGTGGACCTGGTGGTGGCACAAATGAAGAACCAAGGTAGGAACAGGGAAAGCAATTACTCCCTCTGAGCACTCCTCTAAAAGGGGTTGACATGACAGTTAAAATATTGTGGTACAAATGCTGGTGGGTGCCAACTAAAAGAACATCAAAACATATGGCAGAGTTAGAAAGAGGCTCACATCTGTTTAAGGGGCTGATATCCCATGATATCAGTTGGTGACGGGGATGGTGAGTTGGTGAGGGACAGATAAGCTTGGCATGCTGCAGTCCACAGGGTCACAAAGAATTGGACACGACTGAGCAACTGAACTGAACTGATCCCATGACTGACCTTATCCAGCAGCTTCACTGCCCTCAGTTGAGAATCTAGCTAAAGCTCTACCATGGTTCTTAGGGTACTGTTGGAGTCAGTAAGAATCATGCAATCTTGGAAACAGATCATGAATGGCTGCAAAAAGGCAAGAAATTAAAAGTATTTTTCACTGTTATCTCCATGCATATTGCAAGTAAAGGGATGTCGCTGGTGGCTCAGATGGTAAAGAATCTGCATGCAATTCAGGGGACCCGGGTTCAATCCCTAGGTGGGGATGATCCCCTGGAGAAGGGAATGGAAACCCACTCAAGTATTCTTGCCTGGAGAATTCATGAACAGAGGAACCTGGTGGGCTATAGTCCATGAGGTCACAAAGAGTCAGACACAACTGAGCAACTTTCACACACTTTCCTCTGTTACCTCCAGGCATATTGCAAGTGCTTGGTATTGCTGCATAAGAGCTGCTTTAAGTGGTTAGGAATGTACAGATAGAGAGGCTGTTTTGTCCATGTATATATTATGTATGTGTGTATTTACCTTGGTGGGGATTTTTG
>SJXQ01001132.1:0-27195 GCA_006408695.1 Aepyceros melampus
TGATTCTTTAATGGCTATCTCCTGACGGTAAACCCCAGGAGAACAAGGACCATGCCTTTCAGGAATGGGAGGTGAGCTATCTAATAATCCCCATGTTCCCAGCACCTACCATTAAATTTCAGACATGAAGTAAATAACAGTTACCCAAAGTCTGGCAAATGAATGAACAAAAGCACTCTCAATTTTCCCCGAGTAAGGAGTCTCCCTTCAATCCCACTGCTGTCTCCAGTGCTAGCAGTCCACTGTGGTGCACAGGTTAATGCCAAGCACAATTTATTCAATGAGCTCTCTCAGATCTTCCTTACTTTAATCCACATTCACAGAATAACTTCCTTAACTATTTTATTCTCTACCCAAGAATCTTCAATGACTTCCTACTTTCCTCAAAAAGAAATCTAAGCTAAGGCAGACATTTCACTGAAGAGCTCAAATGCCAAGAGCAAATAACGTCAGTTGCTCGGGGCAACCTTCTCACTGGCCATTGCTCTGAAAAACAATGTTAATTCTTCATTCTAAATTCCTTACAGACCTCCACCAGTAATATTACCTTGAAAATGTTATTATTAATTGCATTACAAATGCCAAACATTAACCAAGTTTTGTTGGCAATACATTTACAAACTCTTAGGATGTTTCCTACAAGGCATGATTAATACTATTATTTGTAACCTTCTTACTAATTAGAATTTCAGGCAGTTGCATTTTATAAATTTGTCCTTAAATTCTAATGCTCACTCACAGATTCAGCAGTTTTAAATAAAATTACAGCAAATAAATTTAGCCACCCAAAATAACAAAGAAATTCTGGTTCAACATTAGGAAAAAATGTATTAACATCATATACCCCATTAAGAAACTTCAAATTTCTTTTTCAAGAGATAGCTTCTGTACAAAATAAAATTTACAAAACATGTACCTAAAAATAAGAAAAAAAAACCAACCATAATATGCTATGATATGATAGTCAAATCTTTGTGAAATAGTATGTTATGTAATATAAGAAAGTGCCTTAGTTTCTCTTCTTATTTAGGTCCAATTATTTAAACTGCGTTTTCTAATGGTAAGTACAAGACAGATTATTCACATCATTTATAGCAAGAGCCACATAGAACAAAATATTAACAAACTTTCAAGATTCTTTATTTTCAAAACTTGTAACACTTCTAAGTGATTTAATCTGATGCCTGCAGAGTTTTATGAGTGTTTCAATACAAAGAACTTCCTGAACTGAAAAACGGCGTTATTAGAATACCCTTGCATCAGAAAAAGCATAGACTGAACAAGCCGGAACGAGTCAGGGACACAGGGAAGGTACAGAGAGCGAGGCACAAGCATCAGGTCATTACGATGCGGCCCCTGGTGAAGGAGAGCTACCCAATCTGAAGACAGAGATTCAAGAAGAACCCCCACTGGTTACATTCAATTTGAATTTTTCTTTCAGTGATGACCGAAGTCATCTTTCATCATTTCAGTGATAACTGAAGTGATGACTGGGAAAAAGACACAGACCAATTTTGGAAGTATCCTTCCTCATGCTTGTGAGGTATTAGATCCAGCTAAACATGGGTTTCTTCTAAGGAAGAATTGATCAAGCAAAGGACTAAAGAAGGTGAGCTTTTTTCTCAGGAGGATACAGAAGAAATGTTGTCTGCTACAATCGCCCAGAATCTAATTCAATTCATTACAAGGACTATCTAACAACAATAGTGATAAGATAAAAATGTTGGAGAAGACTCTTGAAGTCCCTTGGACTGCAAGGAGATCAAACCAGCCAATCTTAAAGGAAATCAGTCCTGAATATTCATTCACTGGAAGGACTGATGCCGAAGCTCCAGTACTTTGGCCACCTGATGAGAAGAACTGACTCACTGGAAAAGACCCTGATGCTGGGAAAGACTGAAGGCAGGGGGAGAAGGGGACGACAGAGGATGAGATGGCTGGACGGCATCACTGACTCGATGCACACTGGTGACGGACAGGGAAGCCTGGCGTGCTGCAGGCCGTGGGGTCGCAAAGAGTCGGACATGAATGTGTGGCTGAAATGAAACATTCTGAAGACTTCATTTCTAACTGAAAGGATAATTTTAAGAACTGCTTGTCCCTGTTATTAATAATTTCACATTTTATCTTATACTTCATACATATGCCAATGAATGCCTTCTAACAACAATTTCAGGATATTTGGTTTTTAAAGGTGATCATAACAATTGAAAACATAAATTTAGTATACCTGGCCTTATGGAATGACAAATTGCTAATTATTTTAAAAGCTATTTATTTTTGCCTGCACTGGGTCTCTCTTGAGGGTGCAGGCTTCTCTAGTTGTGACAGCGCGGGCTCAGTAGTCGCTGCACTCGGACTTGGTTGCTCAAGACGTGTGGGGCCCTAGTTCCCTGGCCAGGACTCAAATCAGCATCCCCTGCACTGGAAGGCGGATCCTTAACCACTGGACCACCAAGGAAGTCCCACAAATTGCTAATTATTTTAAAACTATTCTTAAAACATTAAAAAGGAAAAGAAAGGCCTTCTCCAGTGGTCCAGTGCTAATAACTTTGCGTTCCCAATGCAGGGGCCCTGGTTTGATCCTTGGTCAGGGAATTAGATCCCACACCACAAACAGGAGTTTGCACACTGCAACTAAAGTTCCTTCGTGCCACAACTAAGACCCTACACAGTCAAATAAGTCATTAATAAATCAATATTTTAAAAAGAAAATATATATGTATACCTATGGCTAATTAATGTTGATGTTTGACAGAAAACAACAAAATTCTGTAAAGCAATTATCCTTTAATTAAAAAATAAATAACTTTTTTTTTTTTAAAAGGCAAGAAAAGAAAAAGCACACAAGTGGACAAATAGGCAGACAGGTACCTCACTGCTAGAAAACCATAAATAAATGGGACCTGAGTCCTGGAAGAAAGGGAAGGCTATCAAATTGTCTTGCTAAATACAGTGCTTATGGAGAATTAAGCAGACCTCAGCTCACGATTGGAGAAGGCAATGGCACCCCACTCCAGTACTCTTGCCTGGAAAATCTCATGGATGGAGGAGCCTAGTAGGCTACAGTCCATGGGGTCGCGAAGAGTCAGACACAACTGAGTGACTTCACTTTCATTTTTCACTTTCCTGGAGAATCCCAGGGATGGAAGCCTGGTGGGCCGCCGTCTATGGAGTCGCATAGAGTCGCACACGACTGACGTGACTTAGCAGTAGCAGCAGCAGTTCATGATTAAATGCAATTAAAAAAAATCTTAGCAGGAACACTCTTTCAACTTTATAAAATAGTCCTGTCCTCACACCACATCTAAACTCAAAAAAAGACAATAAGACTTTTATCACAACTTTTAAAACTGAAGTAGAGATGATTACAATGTTTCAGGTGTACAGCAAATCGATTCAGTTTTTTATATATATATATATATATATATATTCTTTTTTTCAGATTCTTTTCCATTATAGGTTATTACAAGGCACCTGTGCTTTTCTTTCATTTTTCACTTTCCTGGAGAATCCCAGGGATGGAAGCCTGGTGGGCCGCCGTCTATGGAGTCGCATAGAGTCGCACACGACTGACGTGACTTAGCAGTAGCAGCAGCAGTTCATGATTAAATGCAATTAAAAAAAATCTTAGCAGGAACACTCTTTCAACTTTATAAAATAGTCCTGTCCTCACACCACATCTAAACTCAAAAAAAGACAATAAGACTTTTATCACAACTTTTAAAACTGAAGTAGAGATGATTACAATGTTTCAGGTGTACAGCAAATCGATTCAGTTTTTTATATATATATATATATATATATATTCTTTTTTTCAGATTCTTTTCCATTATAGGTTATTACAAGGCACCTGTGCTTTACAATAGTTCCTTGCTGTTTATTTTACATACAGTAGTGTGGATCAGTTAATATCAAATTTGTAATTTATCCCTCTCCCACCTTACCACAAATTTTCAAGGATTTCAACTTGGTTTTGTAAAAGGAATTTAAACAAGGACTCCAACTGTTCTGTTTTACCTCCAGTATTATATCCAGAGACATAAGGCAATTTGCTCAAAACTAAATGAGGGAGAAAGGGTGTAAAATGACATAGTGGTATAAACAAAGAACCTGTTTCAAAATGGTACTGAGTAATTACCCAAGATAAAGGTTTAAAGTAAATACAGAGGTCAAGGCCCTCAAGCTAAGTTAAATGGTGAATGTGCCTAACAGCAGAAGGCTTCCATTATGAAGTTTATTATTAACATAAAAAGCAGCCTATAAAGCCTAATCCAAAGTATCAAATCTAATCCAACTTTACATACAAATATAAAATTAGCTATTCATATGTTAATGGAATGCTCTCAAATTATCTAAAAACAACGTTTAAATACTTGTTCATAAACGGTTCTAAACCTGAATTAAAGAGCCACAACTCTTCCCTGTGACACTAACCTGACATCAGGTACCTGCCGACTGCCACAGGACACCCAGACCAGCAGCGTTCCTCAGCGTGCTCGCAGGCCCATACCACCTCAAGCCTCAGTCTCACAGCTGCTCAATCTCTACAGTTAAGGAAACTGAAGCCTTGCATCAGCCTGAACGAGCACCAACTCTCCAAACTAGGTTCATGACACATAGAACTGGACAATAAGAGTCCATTTCAAATGAGTAAGTTTAAGTGCTTGCTCAGCAATTTTTCGATTTGCTGGTAGGGAAGACACCAGCCTTCTTCCGAGTGCAGGAAACAAAGGTAATGCACAGCAAGAATAAACCCGTGTCTAGACCTTAGCATGCCTACCGAGCTGATTTATCATCACAAAAGAATCATCACCAAATCATCCAATAGAGAAACAAAATAATGGAATTTTTTGAAAAGTAAACTAAACATAGACATATCAAAAGGTTACCAACTTCTTATACAGGCTATTATTATTATAACTAAGTTACTAAACAAGTATTTTGGATGACGGAAAATACTAGTTTAGAGCGTCAGGCGAGTGTATGCTCCTTGGTTCTGTCTCGTCACAACAAAGATTTGGAGCAACGGACATTAAAGCCCTCAGCACGTCACAGCTCTCGGGTCTTGGACAAACCGTGTTATAGCCCTTAGACAAATCAGTGTTACAGCTCCATTTTATTCAGAAGATAGCAGGGGAATCCATCCTCGAAGCATGAGAGCATGCCAACCCAAAGACGCGAAGAGAAGAGTGTGGAGGAGCGCGCCAGCGCCCGGGAGAGAGCGAGAGCCCTTTGGCTCCTCTTTTTATATGTTTTTCCCTCCCCCGGGCCTTCCCTATGCAAACTGGGCTAGGCAGGAGTGCCCTTTGCTCTACCTCAAGTCCTCACTCCGGTCCTGGGACCTTCCTTTGTTCTGTTTTCGTGGGCTTTTCCCTTGTCTTTTAGCCACCACCATTTTGGACTCCTGTTTCCTATTCTACTTACCTAACGAGAGGAACCAATAATCTGCACTTCCGTTACACTCTACTTGCTGTGTTCTAGTTAATCTAAAGAGTGAATTCACTACTGTTTCAAAATAATGTATAAACCACCATTATGAGGCATTGTTAAACTCTCAGGAAACAGCAAAAGTTCCAGCACTTGTCAAGCTCAATTTTCCAGAGGTGGTATACCCTGAATTCTAGAATTCCTTTTCGGTAACATAAATGGATACAATAGTGGAAAGGCCAGATCTAGAAAAAGAAGACTGTGAAAAAACATCTTTAGAAACTGAGCGGAAAAGAGCAAAGTCTAAGGTTTTTGGCTCCTCACAGAATGAGCAGACCTCCTTCAGAAAGACACTGGTTTTCCCTAACTCTCTGAGGAGGGGGGAGAAAAAGACTAATACGAAATAAATGCAGTTGCTTTTAACTAAGATACAAGTTTTCATTTTTTTATTTTTCTTTTTAAAGTTCTGGCAGTAGGAGAGTGTTTTGTTTTTATTAGGCACAAGAAAAGCTATGAATTAAAACTGACATGGAATATAATTTTTTCATACAGCTTACAGAAAATGTTTAAAACATTTATGTGATAAAACAAATATAGTGAAAATGCTAATGGTAAAATTTTACTGGTTGGGTATGTAAGTGATCAATGTATGAGTTTTTTAAAAAGCTTTCTGTAAGTTTGAACTATTCCATAATAAAGTAAGGGCTAAAACTAAATCACCTCTTACAGTAACAGTGGTGATTAAGTAAAATTATGTACACAAGCACACAGCAGTTGCCCAATAAATGTTAGTCTATTTCCTCGTCCCTTTTGAACAAAGTCAGTTACCCAAAGAATGAGCTGCCTCAAAAGTCATGAACTTCAGGTCCTAGGAATACATGCATGTTCAGAACTTGAAAAGTCTTTGACAGTAAACGGAAGTTCTTTTAAAGGCATAGATGAACACAAGAGAAAGAGGAATCCCCTAGGTGCCAGGAAAAGGAGGGAGGGAGGATTAAAAACCACAGCACTAGAATAAAGGAAGGAAGAGAGGAGACTGTTCATTAACTTCGGGCTTGGGGCTTAACACCAGAACAGGACACAAGGTCCTGACTGTTACCAAGTATAAAACTGAAACTGGAAGCGAGATCACTACACAAGGCTGAAACTGCTTCCATAGTTAAATCAAAGAGATTGTAACACTAGAAACCGATCACAAGGAAGTATTTCCACACATTTAGAGCGTAGCAAAGAAAAATCTGACTGAAATCAACAACTTTCACCTTTCCTAGCGAAAATGGGAAGGAAAAGGACTGCTTTGGTATGACAAAGCAAAGGCTGGCACATGAGCCTGACTGGACTTGCCCAGGCAACTGGCGGACTCGCCCGCTGTCTGGGCACGGTCACAGGAGCGCCTCGCCCGGTCCCCTGTCCAGGTGCTGCACTCGAGCCCTTCTCACCAGGCTGACTGAGGCCAGGGCTTTTACGGACTTGTGGTTGAAAGGGTGAATTCTATGGTGTGTGAATTATAAGAAAGGAAGGGTAATAAGGAGTTAAAAAGAAAAAAAAGCAGCGGGCCAGGGCAGCTAACTCTTGTCTGCCTGAAGGCAGAAGGCTTCACAGCCCCAGGAAATGTAACCACAGATAGATGGGGGGAACTAGGGTCTCCAGATCACCAGCCGCCAGCAAGTCCTCACAACCTGTCGTGTTAATTAAGCCACTGCATCTTGGGGGTTGGCATAACGGCAGTCGGTTTTGCCCTAAATAATGTATTAAGGAAATCTTTTATCTTCTAAGTTGGTAAAAGGTTTGGCTCAACCCAGTTACAAACTGACCTTGACACAAAATGAAATTATACCTGTGGAACTCTCATTTAAGGTAGTTTCGTCAAGATGAGTAATGGAAAAATATTTATCTTAATTAAAAATAAAAAAAGTTAAATAGTAACATATACATAATAGCTCAAATATTTTTAAAAAAAATCAAAAATATAGGGAATTCCCTGGTGGTCCAATAGTTAGGACTTGGCACTTCCACTGCCGTGAGCCTGGGTTCATCCCTGGTGGGGGAACTAAGATTCTGAAAATCACATCACACAGCCAAAAATAAATTAAAAATATAAAAGAATAAAAAAAATAAAAGAATATAATGGCAGGTTTCCCACCTATTTTTATCCTCCATTAGCCCTAATTTCTTCTGTATCCTTCTAATGCAAATACAAGCAAATATTGATAAATACTTTTATTCTTATTTTTCCTATTTGATTACAAAAACGGTAGTATACTATACCAAGCAATAACTTTACTTTCCTAATTTAGTAACAGATCTTGGAGATCTTTCCATACGTGACATAAGGAGCTTCTTTTCCACAGCAATACAATAGTTCCTTGTAATGATGCACAGTAATTTATTTAATCACTCCTTTATTGAAGGGTGTTAGGTTGCTTCCAAATGAGGTTGCTTCTGATTATTTGCTATTACAAAAAAAAAAATAGCTTCAATTTAATACTTCTTACACATTGACCATACTGTTATATATTAATTTTCAGAAGCAGAATTGTCAAAAGATACATTTGCAATTTAATAAATAATTCTCAATCTCCTTTTCTAACAAATTCTAATTTCCTTTTGATGTGTCATAAGTTAAAACTCAAGGGATGGTGATTTCTACTCCAGCTCATGAAGGATTAATTACCACAGAAAATGCCACCGTAGTAATTAACAGCTAGGCACAACATACAAAATAAATTTCAGTCATTGGCCAACAGGCAGCGTAAGCCTAACATGCCTGAGAGAAGGGAAACACCGTGAGCCTGCCGGTTACGCAGCTTACTGCCAGGAAGGGGTTTCCAGGCAGCAGCACAGGGAGGGGGAACCCAAGCAGACTCCGGGTATTTGAAGAGCAGAGAGGTCAAAGTGCAGGGGCTCCAAGGTGGCCAAAATTTGCAAGACAGAGAGGGTAATGGACAGGAGAGCTGTACAAAGAGCCGAGGAGAAAGTCAATAGGATCTCCTGACTCAAGCTGTATCCTGTGCGCCTGCAGCGGAAAATGAGACACGGAGAAGCCAAGCCGCCAAGAATTCTCAAGCTCACGCAGGGCAGGGAGAGCATTCCCACCAGCCAGAGAGGAGAAACCCCACAAAAGCCGGGAAACTGAGGAGAGTGCAGCTCATCAGCAGATCCAATCAGGCCTAGGCTAAAGGCTGCTCTGGACTTGCCCTAACAAAGTTTAAAAGTCTCAAAAGGATCAAACGGATCTGCATGTAACCTGTGTAGCACACAAAAGCCAACACTCTTTAGGAATTCAACAAAATGCAGCAGAGATGTAAAACACACGATGACCAACACCCAGCCAAAAAGAAAAAACACCATGCAGGCAGGAAGCAGAAATGTGGACACCAGAAGAAAAACTCACCAGCAGAAAAAGACCAAGAAATGACTGATGACGGGATGAGCAAGTAAGGACCTTAAAACAGCTGTTACAAAAAGCATTCAAGGTCTTAAAGGAAAATATGAACACAAGGAAGACAGAAATGGTACCTTATCAGATCCATATCAAACTTCTACAGATGAAACTAGAGTATCTAAAATAAAAGATACACTGGACAGTTGCCATTAACAGCAGACGGACAACCAGAGAAGAAAAGACCTGTAAACCTAAAAGATATAGCAACAGTAATAATGCAAAATGAAGGACAGGGGAAAAATCCAACCACATTGCCGGTGGGGAGAGGAGGGTGAAGAACAGAGCCTCATGATTGAGATGACAGCAAGCAATTTAATCACTTTAACCTATGTAAGATCAGTGCCCAGGAGAGGAGAAACAGAAAAACGATTTGAGGAATAGGAGCACATAGGATGTTTTCAAATATTCTTTGGCATATTTAAATTAAAATGGGCTATAAAAATACTTTTAAAAATATGAAAACATATCATTTATGTAAATGTGAAAATTATCAGAACAATGTGGTAATACACAACAACCAAAAAAAGATTTTAAGTTTTAAAAGACTTGGATTTTAAAATTTAAAACTTCAAAAGAGTTCGGAAGTCTAAGCTCCATATCTTAATATTTACTTGACTTGGGCAAATCACAACCCTCTGATTCTTGCAGTGCTTCTGTCTATAAAATAAGGCTGACATCTGTCCTATCCACTGCATACCATTATCAAGAGCTCCAAATGAGATTACAAGCATTCCATAAACTAAATGTTAGTCCAAACTTAACTCAGAGTAAATTCAGTTTTTTAAAAGCAAGTGTCAGAGAAGGCAACAGCACCCCACTCCAGTGTTCTTGCCTGGAAAATCCCATGGATGGAGGAGCCTTGTGCGCTGCAGTCCATGGGGTCGCTAAGAGTTGGACATGACTGAGCAACTTCCCTTTCACTTTTCACTTTCATGCACTGGAGAAGGAAATGGCAACCCACTCCAGTATTCTTGCCTGGAGAATCCCAGGGATGGGGGAGCCTGGTGGGCTGCCGTCTATGGGGTCGCACAGAATCGGACACAACTGAAGCGACTTAGCAGCAGCAGCAGCAGCAGCAGCTGACATTTATACCTAGTTCCACATCTCCCCTATTGTGAGAGAAGAAAAGTTTTTCAGAATACATTATTTTTTAAGAAACAAAACTCTCAAGTCACCTTTTCTAAATGGCAAAAAATCATGCTATTTATTAATTAACCCATGTAGTGAGTGCTCAGTAAATATTTCACAAATAAATGAGTAAGGTATAAAACAATCTACACTGGTTCCCTTCTTTTAACCTTAGGGGCAGATAAACCCAAAGAGAAGCTGGGGAAAACAATTTCAGGATGACTCCCCAGGTGAAAGTTCTACACCAAAATGACTAAATCTCTCCTATCCCCTTGCTTTTACCTCTTAATGTTAAGAAGATGGACTTCCCTGATGCCTCACATGGTAAAGAATCTGCCTGCAATGCAGGAGACCTGGTTTGATCCCTGGGTTGTGAAGATCCCCTGGAGAAGGGAATGGCTACCCACTCCAGTATTCTTGCCTGGAGAATCCCACGGACTGAGGAACCTGGCGGGCTACAGTCCATGGGGCTGCAAAGAGCCAGACACCACTGACTAACACAGTACTTTAAGATGACACAAAAGGAAAAATGACTATTGCCACAGAAGCAGATACTATTGACTCAAAATCTGAACAAGGACGAACAACTGATTGAACCATATGAAGCCGCTTTTTATAAATCAAATATGATTGGTTCAGTTCAGTCACTCAGTTATGTCCAACTCTGTGACCCCGTGGACTGCAGCATGCCAGGCCTCCCTGTCCATCACCAACTCCCAGAGCTCGCTCAAACTCATGTCCATTGAGTCAGTGATGCCATCCAACCAGCTCATTCTCTGTCGTCCCCTTCTCCTCCTGCCTTCAATCTTTCCCAGCATCGCGGTTTTTTCCAATGAGTCAGTTCTCATGATCTTTTCCAATGAGTCAGTTCTTTGCATCAGGTGGCCAAAATATTGGAGCTTCAGCATCAGTCCTTCCAATGAATATTCAGGACTGATTTCCTTTAGGACAGATGGGTTTGATCTCAAACGTTAGTAATTCTTATGGTTCAATCTGCTAGTAAAAACAAGCCAGAAAACAGTGCTTAAAGGAGAGTTGGTCATGGGGAGGGACAGTGGGCTGCGCAAAGGGAAAGATAAGGAGCAACAGTCTGGGGCTGAAACTACTCAAATCACTGAATATAAAAATCTTTGTCAACAAACAGTATTTACATGAAAAGCCTGCAAACTCAACAGCTGTAACTTGGTACTCTCTGGAAGCCATGAACTACTTGGTGGGGGAGGGGTAGCAAATAGTAGGCTGTCACTAGGGAGCTGGTGGGAAGCAGAGCTGGAGAACGGAGAAGCAACCTGAGACCAAATTTATTTCCTAAAGAGGACGGAACCATATCCATCTCCTGACTTCTGCTTTTACTGCTAATTTCTCCTGTATCAGATGATATTTTCAAGTTGAAAACCAATAGACAACCTTATAAATTCTTGAAACTTCTCATAATGATTTAACAAAAGAAAACCAGCAATTCTATACACTAAACGTTTTTATCTATACACATCAGTCACGTCTTAATCTAGCAAATAAGTTTTAAAAAGAGATTGTGGAATTCTAGCTATTCAAAACTATTCACAACTAACTCTACTACCTAATAACATCAGAAAGAAGGCTTACATACTGAAAATACCTTGGGCTGTTTTCAATGTATGAGTAACTTATGTATTTATACTTTTTAGACTGTTTCATAGGCCAACGAATGTTCCCACCTCAGCAATTTATAAGTCCTTACATTTTACTTTCCCTCTGAAAAGTTGCCAACTTTCAGGAAAATTTATGTGATTTTTATATTTATCTGGTTTTACAAAGGGCAAAAAGATAAGGATCAATGCCTTCTGTTTCTCAGCTGATAAAACAGCTATTTAGTCATTCCAATCCTCAGAGCAAGGATGTTTCAAGCAGTACTGTCTTAGGAATAGAATGCTTTTTTCCCCTCACACCAGAGAACAGAGATTTCCTTTGTCTTGATGGGCAGTATATCCCAAATTTAGGCATCATTTAGGCCTAGAAAATGAAAGAACACTTGGTAGAACTGAATTCCTTCACCCAAGGAATTCACTCCTTTGCCTCAAACAACCTCAAATTGTATACATTTTAAATACCTGGTAAAGACTCCGTAAGTTTTTGACCTTACTGCTCTTCAGGTAAGCTCAACTACAGCCTTTGTGAAGAAGTCTTGGATGGATTAGATAAAAGATGTGGCTCATTACAGTTCACATTTCTCTTAAGACAGTGAACATACAGCCATATCTTGAAGGGTGTCATCTGCAACAACAAAGGACCACTGATGAGCAAGTACAATTTGATGAATATTTCAGAATTTTTTTTTTCATTCTCATCATAACCCTATGGAAGTAGGTTTTATACCTCAACTTTACAGAAAAGTGAAGGTTGAAGAGAAATCTATCCAAGGTCACAGTAGGTGGTAGGTGAGCGAGGACTTGAATCCAGACTGTAGTTGCAGAACCCACTCTTTTCCCACTCACTCCACAGCTTCTCCTATGAAGAGCGCCTCATGATAAAAGGGCCTGGACAGATATCACATGCAGCAGGTATGCTCAGTAGATGGCCATTAATTAACAAAGGCAGACTCTATGCCAGTGGTCATGTATGGATGTGAGAGTTGGACTGTGAAGAAGGCCGAGCACCGAAGAACTGATGCTTTTGAACTGTGGTGTTGGGGAAGACTCTTGAGAGTCCCTTGAACTGCAAGGAGATCCAACCAGTCCATTCTGAAGGAGATCAGCCCTTGATTTCTTTGGAAGGAATGATGCTAAAGCTGAAACTCCAGTACTTTGGCCACCTCATGCGAAGAGTTGACTCATTGGAAAAGACTCTGATGCTGGGAGGGATTGGGGGCAGGAGGAGAAGGGGACGACCAAGGATGAGATGGCTGGATGGCATCACTGACTCGATGGACCTGAGTCTGAGTGAACTCCGGGAGATGGTGATGGACAGGGAGGCCTGGCGTGCTGTGATTCATGGGGTCGCAAAGAGTCGGACGTGACTGAATGACTGAACTGAACTGAACTGATGCCTGATTAAAACTCTCCATTACATCCCCTTTTCCTTCTCAAAGTTTTTATTGACTTCGTGTTGTTTATCACATTACAGAGCTGATTTGGCTGGCATGGGAACTGTGGAAGTTCTGTAAGTGACTTTCTAAGTTAAATTACAAATGAAACCTTTCTAGACATCAGAGCATTTTCTTTAAACATGATTTTTTAATTTTTTTCTTTGCAATTCTGCATTTGAATTGATTTATAACATACATACATGTGAGAGAGGTTAATTTCTCTCACATATTTCACTTCACTGTTTATCTTACGATTTAAAAGTATGCATCACATATGTTTTTAAAGGAACACAAAAATGTTTTAAAGAATTTGTTCTATTTCACAAGGATATAGATCCAGTACCCATTTTCATTATGACTCTCCCTACACAGAGTTATAATGTTATTCAATCCTTCAACAGGAGAATTTATAGGTTACTGTAAGCACCACGCAACTGATCTAATTTTCTAACTTCAGTAAAATTATTAAAGCTGAGTGAAAATAAATGCCTGGTTCTCTTAATTCACTGCTTTTAGATTCCAGTCCACACTCTTGTTCTCCACACTCTATTTTAATGCAGATACAAGG
The DNA here is from genome assembly GCA_006408695.1 of Aepyceros melampus. Classification (NCBI taxonomy): domain Eukaryota; kingdom Metazoa; phylum Chordata; class Mammalia; order Artiodactyla; family Bovidae; genus Aepyceros; species Aepyceros melampus. The sequence continues at coordinate 13,636 of SJXQ01001132.1, forward strand.
GTAAGTACTGGCACAGTTCTGAGGACCATCACTTGAGATTCTTTTTAAGTTTTAAATATATCTAACTCAACCAAATAAAGATGAGTCACTTACTGACTCCCAGTTTTATGAGTTTAGCTCCTCTCACTCTGAAGGAGCTATTGTACCCCTGACAACTCATAAATTCAGCATGAGGAAGATGACATCCATCCATTAACCAGATCAGCAGGCACTTTAAGGTGGCTAAATTAAGAATTTCATGATATGAACAACCAATTTAAGAATGAGAAGCACTGACGGGCTTTACACGGATTCTCCCAACCATTCTCTCCCCCATATGCTCATAGAATTTAACTTATTCTTTTCTTATGGCACTTACCACTTTATCCCTTGCATTATGGTCTTAATAAAGATATCTTTTACTTCTTCCAGGCTGGTGCTGCCCAATAGGAATATAATGGAAACCACATATGTTACATCTTCTAGTAGTCACATTGAAAATTAAAAAGTGAAACTGGCTTTAATAATGTTTTTAACTCAATATACCCAGAATATTCTCATGTGAACAGTAATCAAGGTAAAAAGAGATGAGACTCCCCTGGTGGTCCAGTGGTTAGGACTCCACATTTTCACTGCTGAGGGCAGGGGTTTGATCTCAGGTGTGGAAACTATATCCCCCAGGGTGTGCAGCATGTGTCCCCACAAAAACTGCAATAGTTTATTTTCCTGTGTGTGCAAAGTCTTCAAAATCAAGTGTGTATTTTACACTTACAGCACATCTCAACTCAGACTACTCCTATTTCAACTGCTCGGTAGCTACATTTAGCTGGTGACTACCATGCTGGAATACCCAGGGAAGGCGGAGGGGTATGAGCCATTTTAGAGTTGGACAAGACTTGCTTTCAAGTCTTAATTTCACTATTTACTGGCCAGAGGCAGCTCCCTCATTTAAAAAAAATAGTAATCATTGAAATAATACTAATGATACATTCTTCATAAGATTAATGAGATACATAACACCTAGGAAACATCCTGTCTCTTAGAACAAGACAAACAAAAATCTCTCGATAAATGCCACTATTATCATATATTTGTAGCCTTTAACACTAAGCACAGTGAGTTGCACATAGTATGCATTCAATAAATGTTTGCTGAAGGAAGAGAAATTACTTTGCACGACATTATACAAGTCATCTTAACGGCTTCTCTTTAAAATACATTTCTCATATAAGCAGAAGAAGTTTTCTGGGCAGATTGTTGCTGATGAAATTTGTTTTGAACACATCAGAAGAAATGTACAAAGAGAATGAACCATCTCATCTCTTGGACTGTTCTTTATTTTCTTCCAAAGAACAATGAATTATTAAGCACCTATTTACAGGAAAACATTCTTATCAAGAGACTTCTTAAAAACTTCACTGCGTGACAGTGCTATTTTACAAGTAACTCAATTATCTGCAGGAATATTTTATCTCAGGTTGGAATAAAAACACACCCCGTTTCTGGGCTTTACTTGAAGAACAGTGGTGCAAGCAGGACCCTTTATAATCTGGACTCAAAAAATTCTCAAACTCTCTACTTGAGTCAGTACAGTCCCTTTCATTTCTCAAAGCATCTTTCCTTTTCACCTGTGCTTATGACTCCCTTGCACATGTCTCATATTCCTACAGATGACAGAATCACAGAGTACCAAAGCTGAAAGGATCGTAAGTGATAATCCAGTCTTCCAAAGCACACATGGTAAACAAGATGATTTCAAGTGGCATGTGTTATTATTGCCTACTTCAATGGTCACATATTTTGTTTAATGTAAAAAAAGAAAAATATAACTAGCACATCAAATTTAAGGACTCACGTCGAGAGTTCCCTGGTGAACTAGTGGTTAGAATTTGGTGCTTTCACTATCATGGCCCAAGTTCCCACTGGTTGGGGAACTGAGATCCTGCGAGCCATGTGGTGGGACAAAAAATAAAATAAAATTGGAAGGAAAAAAAAGGAACTCATGTATATGTTCACTTACAACAAGGTAAACTGTCCCTCAGCTCAGTTCAGTCGCTCAGTCGTGTCCAACTCTTTGCGACCCCATGGGACTGCAGCATGCCAGGCCTCCCTGTTCATCACCAACTAACTCTCAAGTTTGTTCAAACTCATGTCCATCAAGTCAGTGATGCCATCCAACCATCTCATCCTCTGTCGTCCCCTTCTCCTCTTGCCCTGTCCATCACTACTTAACTGTCCCTCAGTTCAGTTCAGTCGCTCAGTCGTGTCTGACTCTGCGACCCCATGAATCGCAGCACGCCAGGCCTCTCTGTCCATCACCAACTTCCAGAGTTCACTCAAACTCATGTCCATCGAATTGGTGATGCCCTCCAGCCATATCATCCTCTGTCGTCCCCTTCTCCTCCTGCCCCCAATCCCTCCCAGCATCAGTCTTTTCCAATGAGTCAACTCTTCGCAGGAGGTGGCCAAAGTACTGGAGTTTCAGCTTCAGCATCAGTCCTTCCAATGAACACCCACAACTGACTCCTTTAGGATGGACTGGTTGGATCTCCTTGCAGTCCAGGGGACTCTCAAGAGTCTTCTCCAACACCACAGTTCAAAAGCATCAATTCTTCGGTGCTCAGCTTTCTTCACAGTCCAATTCTCACATCCATACATCACCACTGGAAAAACCATAGCCTTGACTAGACGGACCTGTGCTGGCCAAGTAATGTCTCTGCCTTTCAATATGCTATCTAGGTTGGTCATAACTTTCCTTCCAAGGAGTAAGTGTCTTTTAATTTCATGGCTGCAATCACCATCTGCAGTGATCTTGGAGCCCAAAAAGATAAAGTCTGACACTGTTTCCACTGTTTTCCCATCTATTTCCCATGGTGATGGGACCGGATGCCATGATCTTCATTTTCTGAATGTTGAGCTTTAAGCCAACTTTTTCACTCTCCTCTTTCACTTTCATCAAGAGGCTTTTTAGTTCCTCTTCACTTTCTGCCATAAGAATGGTGTCATCTGCATATCTGAGGTGATTGATATTTCTCCCAGCAATCTTGATCCAGCTTGTGCTTCATCCAGCCCAGCATTTCTCATGATGTACTATGCATATAAGTTAAATAAGCAGGGTGACAATATACAGCCTTGACATACTCTTTTTCCTATTTGGAACCAGTCTGTTGCTCCTCCTTAAGGGTAAAAAAAAAGTGGTGATATGATTTTTAAGCCAAGAGTAGCAGAGCTGGGCTTCATCCAAGTCTAAATCCTAGTTCTGTGCTCTTTTCATTGCTCTAAAGGATTTACTGCCCATGTAACATGCAGTGATGAACACTCTCTTATACAACTGTTTCTAGATCACAATCCCATTTATCAAACCAACTGTAAGCAATGCTGGTATCTTAAAATACTAGTTCTCTTCCTTGAAATACTAGTTCTGTTCCACTATGGTAAGTGGATAACCGATCAATAACACCTTGATTATGTGGTTAGACTGCTTCCAACGACTGAGAGTCAGCACAGGAGGCAATTCCATGTTGGCTCAAACAAAATAATCATAATATATCCTAAAGTCAAACGATGTTTGGATTAATTGCTGTTTGCATTATTCATTTCACTATTTTCACCCATGAATGAACAAGATGGTACACACATAAATTCAACAAACTATAAAATACATACAGACAGGATACACAGGAACCACCTCATAGATCAAATAAAAGGGATTCCGAAAACTAAATTGTACACATGAGGAATCTGAGCCTCAGTGGTAAAATGACTGGCTCTCCCTGGTAGCTCAGTGGTAAAGAACTCGCCTGCCAATGCAGGAGACGCAGGAGACATGGGTTCAATCACTGAGTCAGCAAGATCCCCTGGAGAAGAGAAAGGGAATCCACCCCAGTATTATTGCCCAGGAAATCCCACAGACAAAGAAGCCTGGCAGGCAACAGCCTATAGGGGTTGCAGAGTCAGACACGACTGCTGAGCACGCACACACTTCCAAGTCCAGTCCAAGCTTGGAAAACTCTAGTGCAGTCCTCTTATCTTCTCTTTTCCCATCCGATGGCTGGATGCAGTAATCATCCAAACCTAGAGGAGGGATCTGGGATGAGAGAGAAGGGGCCTGGTACAGGAGTCACTACAGAAAGAGCATAAAGTGTTGCTGCATGAATGGAACGGAGAAACAGTCCTACAATTAGTTAACAGCAGTGCCAGCTCTAGTCCTAATTTACTCTTCGTGGTGTTCCATTGATTCAATACAAATAGTAGGGGGATACATCTAAATTCTTCCATTATACTTGTACAAGTTGTGCTTAAGGTAACACGGAATCTGAAAATCTTTTCATGAAGCAGAAACTCTACTTGTAATGGACTCAGATTAGTAATTAAATTAGCTTTGTCTAATGATGTCGGTCTGTCCACCTGAGAAATTTTACCATACTGCAATGCTAAGATGCTGCTGCTACCCAACTGTTCTTGGTAGTGAGGAAAAAGAGAATTCTAACTCCAGGCTACTCTTCTCACATTGTGTCCACTTATGAACCCCCGGCATTCTCAATAGCCATATGCTAATTTTCCTAGCTGCAGTCATCCATGGCAGATTAGAAAGCGTACAATCTTTGAAGTCAGAGAGAATTTTCTGAATACAAGCCTTCCCACTTAGGTCAGGATATAACACTGGACAAGTTACTTCATCTCTCTGAGTCTGCTTCTCAACTAAGATAATAAGAGAACACTATTCACCTCACAGGATAGATAATACAGATACTGTGGCCTACTATCTCAGGATACAGTTAAGAGAAAGACTACGAACAGAAAAAGAAAATGTTCACCTATGAGTCAAAGCAGGTTCACAGGGTTTGTAATGTAATTCTTCTTCAATACATATTATTGAAAGTGAAAGTGAAGTCACTCGGTGGTGTCTGACTCTTTGCGACCCCACAGACTGCAGCCTACCAGGCCCCTCTGTCCATGGGATTTTCCAGGCAAGAGCACTGCAGTGGATTGCCATTGCCTTCTCCAATATATATTACAGTCCATCTTAAATAAATATTTATAAAGCATTCACTCTGTGCATAGAAAGTGGTCAAAATGTATAACTTGAAACTATATATCAAAAGAAGGTAACAAGAAATTCAGAAGAAATACTGATAATGCTTTTATTTTGGCTGAGCTGTGCAGCATAGTCCTCAAGCCAGGAATCAAACCTGTGCCCCCTACATTAAGAGCAGGGAGTCTTACCCACTGGACAGCCAGGGAAGTCTCCATAATACTTCTAAATACTAAAAAATCACAATCAGGTTCTGGTTTTATCTTGTTTTAAGTCCTTATCAGAGACTTACACTGAAGTATTTATAAATGAGATGACACAGTGTCTGGGACTTGCTTTAAAATACGCCATTCCCCCGAGCCCTGTGACTGAACGAAGTGGGGACAGTTTAAGCTGGGGCATACGTATGGGGCAAGGAGTCATCAAACTATTCTCGCTACTTCTGTTCATGTACTAGAAAGCTTTTGTTTCTTTTTAAAAAATCTAACAACAAAAACTAACATAAACTATGCACATCACTAATAAACTTCTAAAGAATCAACATCTCCATGTGAAACTTCTATCATTTCAGCCAAAAATATATAAAGTATTTTAAAATTACTTAAACATAAAGCATGTCTTTTTTACCAAACATTAAACTAGACAACAGTACCTTCTCTTCCTTTGGTATTGCTTTTCCTCTAACTGCCAGAACAGCCCAGGGTGTATCTTTCCTTTTACTTATACTAGAAAGTATATGTATGTGAACTAGTTATATGTTTTATTAACTAGAACTACTGCTAACTACATACAGAGATACACACATAACCAGGACTACTATTCCATCATTACTGCTAATATACCCACTATGTAACAGCAGGCCCATTGGGTATACTTGACCTTTTAAAAGGCATTACTCATCTGAGAGGGTTAAAAAAAAAGAAAGAAAAACCCCCTACAACATGTATCTTCAAAATAGTAACCAAAAAACCAGAAAAGCTGTGAACTAATCTTAGTCTATATGCTGTTTAACTTATAGTTTACACATAAAATTTTAATTTGCTGGCAAACCATACATTAGACAAACTGTAAGTATCCACTAAATTATTTAAAGCTAACAGTTCAGTTCAGTAGCTCAGTCATGTCCAACTCTGCGACCCCATGAATCACAGCACGCCAGACCTCCCTGTCCATCACCAATTCCTGGAGTTCACCCAAACTCACGTGCACCGAGTCGGTGATGCCATCCATAAATACCTTCCAATAGATTCTGTAAGTGAATTAATACATAACTTTGAACACTAAAGGGAACCTTAAAATATCTGAACTTAAGACTTAAGCTAGGGACTTCCCTGGTGGTCCAGTGGCTAAGACTCCGAGCTCCCAGTGCAGGGGGCCCAGGTTCGATCCCTGGTCAGGGAGCTAGATCTCACAAGCTACAACTAAGACCCAGAGCAGCCAAATAAATAAATAAAATTAAAAAAAAAAAAAAAGACTTAACCTAACACCATATACCCATGCTACTTCAAAATAAAAATGTGGTTTACCACACTACCTTTTAAATAGTCATATGCTTTGCATTTTCGAAATACTAACAGCAAGAACACAGAGAACAATCTTCCCCCAAATAAGTATCCAAACGAATAAAGAAGCACAAATGTCTGCGTTCCTATCAAACAGTCCTACATATCAAAAAGCACATAAGAAACACGTTCCATAGTTCCATTTCAAATGTGCCTAGACAGTTCACTTTCTTCTTATATGCTTTCAAACGCATAAAGGAGATTTAATTAATTCTCTAAGTGGAGTAAAATTTCTTTTTGCTGTCTTTAAAGGAAAAAAAAAGTAGTTTAAAACTAGCTCTACCTCTTAAAGAATATATATAGTTGCTCATGGTACTGTTCTTTCAATTTTTATGTATATAAAATAGGAGGAAAAAAAAACAACAACTGGAAATTTGGAAAAAAAACCCTGCCCTCCAAAAGCCCCCTCCTTCAATTTACATGACATCTTTTCTTCCATAAAACAGACTCCATTAGTTTACTTCACCTTCAATCAGTCAACACTATTCACTCAGTCTAGGCACTAAATTAGGTACTCTGGAAAGCTACAAAGGAAGTACAGACCTAGTAACTACCTTCAAAGAGTTTAAATAACATCCCCAGAAAGGAAGGAAAATGTAGTTACCGAAACAATATACCTGCCCAGAGTCTTACACTCAAAGGTGGAACTACAGGAACTACACTTTCAGGCCAGGTTTTTTACAGTTAAATAAAGCAAGAAATACAGTATCTAGCTAACTAAACCAACTCCAAAAGTGCTCAAATCTGTTATTTATGGATTATATATGCTGCTACACTTCTACAAGCATGACAAAGGAACACTGCTCCTGAGAGTGACAGAATCCACGTGTCCTTAATATTTGTCAAGAAAGAGAAAGGGCTGTACTCCTAGAAAGGGCCACTTTCCCTAATAACATCCTGTTTCTACCACAAACTACTCACCGAATGTTTGGTCTTCAACATTACGATCCTAGTTTGAGAGAACAGCATGTATTTTATATCCTCAAAGGCCAAACAGAAAATTTTCAAGTAGCTTGACACAGTTAAGAATCTTAGCTGTACTGACTAGAGGAGTAGGTGAAGAATAAAGAACAAGGGATTCTTTTTCTAATTTTCAAATTGTAGATAAGTCATCTAAGGCCCCACATTTCTGGTGGCTCTAGAAATTTCCTTTCTCTCTGTCCCCTGAGCATGTATATCTTTTCCTCTTGTGAATTACTGTATGGACTACCAGAGCAAATATCACAATGGGATGAGGGGGGAAAAAACTGCCAAGACTAGCCTTTTTCTACAAACCAATGGTCTTCCTGTGACCATGAACATCTTAAGCAATTCTGATAACAATTTTCCAAATAAATCCGTATCAAGCAGTGGTCTCATTCTACTTGTCAACTTTTGGGCCTTTGTTTAAACGTTGGAAAAAAAGTGTCCCTACCAGATTTGCTCCCAAACTTTGATAACTGTCAAAAATGCAGTTAACGTCTGCAGCATTAAATCTAGAGAATTCTGTGTTACTAAACTGAATGGCATCAAAGAACATCAAACCAAGACGGCATTTAAGAGGTACAGTCAGACAGGCAAAAGATCAGAAAGCAAAGACCTCACAGCCCAGCTTCAAACACTGCCTCAACTTTTCAAGCTTTGGGACCACTTGGGATTCATTACAAATTGACCAAAAGACGTGAAGGAAGAAAAAAAAAAAAGCATATACCAGTTTCAGCAGCTGGTAAATAACAGGAATTTTTGAATTACAGAAGAATAGGGTAAAGACAGTAAATCCGGCTGCAGACTACAATACACATCAGAACAGAGCCCGAGCTGTCTAAACATTATCTACTGCCAATAAACGGCAGGGCATTCTTTACCAGCTGAAGTACGCCAACCATTTTTCACGTTTTAAAGAGCTGCTACAAATTACCCAAATCGAAAAGGGGGGCAAAATCCTACACAGGTCTTCACCGAGGAGCCACCGCGCTTAAAGCATCACACAAAAGACGGAGCAAACACAGACTCGGTCTGGGCCTCGGCCGCCGGCGGCCGGGAGCTGGGGTGGGCGTCCCAGACCCCCGCCTGGGAGCGAGTGCGGGCTGGGGGTGGGGTCCCCTCCGCGGAGCGCGCGGGGAGCGGGCGGCCGCGCAAAGGAAGCGAGAGGCGCGGCCGCGGCTGCCCAGGCCGCCCGGCGTCCGCGGCGGCCAGGCCTGCGCGCCCGGCGCCTCACCTCGCGCACGTCCTGCAGGCACTCCAGCACCGCCAGGTTGTTGCTCCAGGTGTGCTTGGGACACACACGGCTCACGTCCTCCCGGCAGGATTCTTCCTCCGCCAGCTTCCAGCCCCCGCCAGCCCCGCCGGGCCCTGCTCCGCCCCGCCGGACCGGAGACCCGCCCGCGGGGAACGGCGGCTGCTGCTGCTGAGGCTGCTGCTGCTGAGGCTGCTGCGGCTGCTGCTGCTGCTGCAACTGCGATGACTGAGGCAGCAGGAGCTGACCCGGCAGCATGCCGCCTCCCGGCTGCGCTCCGATGGGAAGAAGGTTGCTCCCCGGGCCCGGGCCCTGGCCGTGGCCGCCCGGGCCCTGGATTTTCTGCGCGCCTTCCGCCGCGAGCAGCAGAGCGGCAGCGCCGCCGCCAAGCGGAACAGCCTCAGTACACGTCCACACGCCGCCATCTTGAGTCCGCGGCGAGCCCGACGTGCCCGCCGGCGCCGCGTATTTAAATGAGGGGGCGGGGCGGGGCGGGGCCGGCTGGGTCCCTCCGAGCCCCGCCCGCCGCGCGGACCCGCCGCTGGGCGCCGTGCGCGCGAGCCGCCGCGCTCTGAGGGCCGGCGCCCCGGGCCTCGGCCGGCGCGAGCGCGACGCTGGGCGTCCCCGATGCGCCTTCAGCTCCCTGGGGAGGACCGCTCTGCCTAATTTCCTTGGTTGTCCATCACCAAAAGAAAACAAAAAAGGATTGGGATTGCCACAACCAAGATGGCCGGTAGAGTGTGTCACCCGTTCCATGACTTGAAAGAAAAAACTTTATGTGTAGAGGGGAGCCTTACACGATAAGGTGTCTTCCGATAGCTAAGAACCTCTTCTTGCACTTCCCCCTGCTTCCTTCCGTCTGCCTCAGAAGCTTCTCTTACCCAGAGGGGAAGGCAGCGCTCAATCTGGGTTAGGAGCACTGGTTCCAGAAGAAAGAGCCCGTTATTCTAGCTCTTGGCAGACTAGACAAATCTTTTTAAGTTCTCCGAGGCTCCTCGTCTGAGAAGGCAGAGGAGGAACTCTAATGTAAAGTATAATTGTGAAGATTAGAAATAAAGTGGCTGGCCCACAATATGGGATTCAAAAAGTTATAACCAATATTATGAATACACCGGGAAACCCTTTGTGTCTGAGCCAGATTTTAAGCCAGAATTTAAACCCACATTTCAAGGAGGAAATAGCAAAACATGCTGAGGCCTCAGGTTAAGTTTGTGCCTCGGTAAGTGGCTTGTCCTGCATGCAGCATCTTTAGCAGCACTGTAGGTGGGAATGGTTGTTTCACTTCTCACTAGTTCCCCTCCTCCACAGGAGAGAGATACCTTCCCAAAGCATCTTCACATCTATTATGTCATTTGAGCTATGCATCAGGCCTGAGTTGGGTTCTCACTCAACTGAAGAACGGCAGAGATGGTAACAGTTCTGCACAGCAGGGTTAAATGTCCTGCCCAGGATGAACTTTGACAGCCTGGAACCAGAACCCCTGGCCTCTCTCTCACTTGGTGCGGTGCACTTTTATCCCACCCTGCCGATATACCGTGGTGGGGAATAAGGGCAGCTTGGGACATGTGATCCCCACTGGTAATCCATGTTCACAAATGCAGCTTCTGCTGTCCTGACCCACAAATGGGCAGTGAAGACAGACAAGAANGCGCGCGAGCCGCCGCGCTCTGAGGGCCGGCGCCCCGGGCCTCGGCCGGCGAGAGCGCGACGCTGGGCGTCCCCGATGCGCCTTCAGCTCCCTGGGGAGGACTGCTCTGCCTAATTTCCTTGGTTGTCCATCACCAAAAGAAAACAAAAAAGGATTGGGATTGCCACAACCAAGATGGCCGGTAGAGTGTGTCACCCGTTCCATGACTTGAAAGAAAAAACTTTATGTGTAGAGGGGAGCCTTACACGATAAGGTGTCTTCCGATAGCTAAGAACCTCTTCTTGCACTTCCCCCTGCTTCCTTCCGTCTGCCTCAGAAGCTTCTCTTACCCAGAGGGGAAGGCAGCGCTCAATCTGGGTTAGGAGCACTGGTTCCAGAAGAAAGAGCCCGTTATTCTAGCTCTTGGCAGACTAGACAAATCTTTTTAAGTTCTCCGAGGCTCCTCGTCTGAGAAGGCAGAGGAGGAACTCTAATGTAAAGTATAATTGTGAAGATTAGAAATAAAGTGGCTGGCCCACAATATGGGATTCAAAAAGTTATAACCAATATTATGAATACACCGGGAAACCCTTTGTATCTGAGCCAGATTTTAAGCCAGAATTTAAACCCACATTTCAAGGAGGAAATAGCAAAACATGCTGAGGCCTCAGGTTAAGTTTGTGCCTCGGTAAGTGGCTTGTCCTGCATGCAGCATCTTTAGCAGCACTGTAGGTGGGAATGGTTGTTTCACTTCTCACTAGTTCCCCTCCTCCACAGGAGAGAGATACCTTCCCAAAGATCTTCACATCTATTATGTCATTTGAGCTATGCATCAGGCCTGAGTTGGGTTCTCACTCAACTGAAGAACGGCAGAGATGGTAACAGTTCTGCACAGCAGGGTTAAATGTCCTGCCCAGGATGAACTTTGACAGCCTGGAACCAGAACCCCTGGCCTCTCTCTCACTTGGTGCGGTGCACTTTTATCCCACCCTGCCGATATACCGTGGTGGGGAATAAGGGCAGCTTGGGACATGTGATCCCCACTAGTAATCCATGTTCACAAATGCAGCTTCTGCTGTCCTGACCCACAAATGGGCAGTGAAGACAGACAAGACATAACCAGAACCTGAGAAGTTGGGTGGGGGTTCATGGACTCCATAAGGAACCGCTGAAACTAAGAATATTCTGGGGGTACCAACTGCCCACTGTGGCTGACACAGGCCTCTATTTTTAGAAATAAGGGCATGTCCCTGACATTTCTAGCAAAACTTCCTCAAGCTACTGCCATAATGTGGTCCTAAGCGTTAGTCACTCAGCTGTGTCTAACTCTTTGCGAGTCCATGGACTGTAGCCCACCAAACTCCTCTCCATGAAATTCTGCAGGCAAGAATATTGGAGTGGGTTGCCTTCTCCAGGGGATCTTCCTGACCCAGGGATTGAACCCAGGTCTTCTGCATCACAGACAGATTCTTTACCATCTGAGCGACAAGGGAAGCCTCATGTGGTCCTAAGGCTATGGCCAACTTTGAACATTGACTAAGATAGTCCAGGGTAGACCAGATAGATGTACATGTTCCTTAACAGATAAGTAGCATAGGTAAGTCTTAAGCAGGCTAGAGACCTGAAGTTCTTGAAAAGCCACTAAGGGTCATTACTTTTTTGAGGGGGGTTGGGGGTGGGGAGGGAGGCATGCTGTGCCATATGTGGTATCTTAGTTCCCCAACCAGGGATTGAATCTGGGCCCTCAGCAGTGAAAGCACTGCGTCCTAACCACTGCATAAGAGTCATTCATGTTCAATGATGGGTCTGCGTGTACTCAGCAACAAATGAGAGTTTACTTTAAGCCAGTTTAAGGCTAGAAATTGACCATCTGCTAAGAGAAGCCAGCAGTTGCCTGTCTCTCAGCCTGCACTGAGGAAACCCTGCACCCAGCCACAGATTGCCTCTGGAGATAGGGAGGAGTATATGTGCCTATCTTGAAATCACAGTGACCAAGAAGCAAAATCTGGGAACCTGGCCAGCTCAGGCTGTGTTAGGCAAGTCAGACTTGACAAAAGACACAAACCACAAGCCAGTGGGAAGAGGGTTGACCTAACCTGGGTCTCCTGGACTCTGTTTCTGTAAAAACAGACTATCTCTACCACAAGCTAGGAATTTATTTTACCCTTTACTGTACTCCTTGTTTCTTTTTTTTTTTTAATTAATTTTTATTTTTTAGTTTGTTTTGCTTTACAATACTGTATTCGTTTTGTTACACATTGACATGAATTAGCCATGAGTGTACATGAACTCCCAATCCCGACCCCCACCTCCACCCTCCCGCTACTCCTTGTTTCTTGATCCTCACTTCCATAACTCATTCAATAGCTATGTGTTGAGAATTTTATTAATATGCCACACATTGCTCAAGAACTGATGTATCAGTTCAGTTCAGTCGCGCAGTCGTGTCCGACTCTTTGCGACCCCATGAATCGCAGCACGCCAGGCCTCCCTGTCCATCACCAACTCCCGGAGTTCACTCAGACTCACGTCCATTGAGTCTGTGATGCCATCCAGCCATCTCATCCTCGGTCGTCCCTTTCTCCTCCTGCCCCCAATCCCTCCCAGCATCAGGGTCTTTTGCAATGAGTCAACTCTTCACATAAGGTGCCCAAAGTACTGGAGCTTCAGTTTTAGCATCATTCCTTCCAAAGAAATCCCAGGGTTGATCTCCTTCAGAATGGACTGGTTGGATCTCCTTGCAGTCCAAGGGACTCTCAAGAGTCTTCTCCAACACCACAGTTCAAAAGCATCAATTCTTCGGCGCTCAGCCTTCTTCACAGTCCAACTCTCACATCCATACATGACCACAGGAAAAACCATAGCCTTGACTAGACGGACCTTAGTCGGCAAAGTAATGTCTCTGCTTTTGAATATACTATCTAGGTTGGTCATAACTTTTCTTCCAAGGAGTAAGCGCCTTTTAATTTCATGGCTGCAGTCACCATCTGCAGTGATTTTGGAGCCCAAAAAAACAAAGTCTGACACTGTTTCTACTGTTTCCCCATCTATTTCCCATGAAGTGATGGGGCCAGATGCCATGATCTTCGTTTTCTGAATGTTGAGCTTTAAGCCAACTTTTCCACTCTCCTCTTTCACTTTC
>SJXQ01001132.1:28276-42793 GCA_006408695.1 Aepyceros melampus
GAGTAACAGGCAAATTTGGCCTTGGAATGTGGAATGAAGCAGGCCAAAGACTAATAGAGTTTTGCCAAGAAAATGCACTGGTCATAGCAAACACCCTCTTCCAACAACACAAGAGAAGACTCTACACATGGACATCACCAGATGGTCAACACCGAAATCAGATTGATTATATTCTTTGCAGCCAAAGATGGAGAAGCTCTATACAGTCAACAAAGACAAGACCGGGAGCTGACTGTGGCTCAGATCATGAACTCCTGATTGCCAAATTCAGACTTAAATTGAAGAAAGTGGGCAACACCACTAGACCATTCAGGTATGACCTAAATCAAATCCCTTATGATTATACAGTGGAAGTGAGGAATAGATTTAAAGGTCTAGATCTGATAGATAGAGTGCCTGATGAACTGATGTATATGAGGGATAAACAATAAGACAGTGAACAAAGATCAAGACAGTTTAAGATACTATAAGGTTATGATGAAAATAAAACATATGGGATGATGGGGGGAGGAGCTTTTACATAAAGGCAACTAATGATCATTGAGGTATGAGTGAATTGGCATAAATTTATTAAAAACAAAAGAGGGCGGAATCTAAAGATGTCTTAGTCTGTTAAGGCTTCTATAACAAAACAGCACACGCTGGGTGGCTTATAAACAATAGAAATATTTCTCATAGTTCTGGGGGCTAGAAATCTAAGATAAGGGTAGCAGCATGGTCAGGTTCTTGCAAAGACTGCCAACTGCCAACTTCTGTCCTCATATGGTGGAAGGGACTGGGAGCTGTGTGGGTCTCTTTTATAAGAACACTAATCTCATTCATGAGGGTTCTACTCTTATAATCTAAGCACCTCCATCCCTAATACCATCACAGTGGGCATGAGGATTTTAATATATGAATTTAGGGGGGACAAAAACATTTAGACCATAACAAGAGTTCTAAAAGCAAAGGTTAATGACAAGTTCAAGACAGGGGAATAAGTATTCAAAATGAAGGCTTATGTGGCTGCATTCTAATGAGGAAAGAGGGGACTAGAAGGATGTATGGGGCCAGATCATATAGGCCCTGCAGGCCCTGCTGCTGTTGCTGCTAAGTCACTTCAGTCGTGTCCGACTCTGTGCGACCTCATAGATGGCAGCCCACCAGGCTCCCCCGTCCCTGGGATTCTCCAGGCAAGAACACTGGAGTGGGTTGCCATTTCCTTCTCCAACGCATGAAAGTGAAAAGGGAAAGTGAAGTCGCTCAGTCGTGTCCGACTCTTAGCGACCCCATGAACTGCAGCCTACCAGGCTCCTCTGTCCATGGGATTTTCCAGGCAAGAGTACTGGAGTGGGGTGCTATTGCCTTCTCCACTGCAGGCCCTACATATACATAATTGGGGAGGATTCTGATCCCAAATATGAGTGAAAATACAAATATGTATTTACACTGAAATAAAACCATAAAAACTAGATAAAATATATAAAGTATCTTTTGAGGGGTTAGCAAGTAACAACACAGTGAGGAAATGAGGGGACCACAATCTTTGAGAGAAAGGAATTACCAGATTTTTTTTTTTCCGATGAACTGTCCAAATTGTGGCTCAGAACTGAGCCTATGAAGACAGCAGTAATCTTACTGGACTCAAAATACACAGTGGCTGGGACTTAAGGGTCAAAATACTGGAGAGAAGGAAACCAAAGAGAAAGAGCCAAAATTTGTGAACAAATTTCTCTCGAGTGGCTAACTGACTCCTAAGCTGTACATGCACATAGTCAGACTCCAACAAACCCAGAAGAAAACAATAACTGAGAGAGCAGTAAATTGAGAGAGACTTCCGCACAGTGATCCCTGGCACAGTAGTAAAGAATCCTCTTGCCAGTGCAGGAGCTGCAAGAGATACAAGTTCGATCCATGGGTAGGAAAGATATCCTGGAGAAGAAAAGGCAACCCACTCCAGTATTCTTGCCTGGGAAATCAGAGGAGTCTGGCAGGCTAGTCCACAGGGTCACAAAGAGACAGACATGACTGAGCACACAGCACAAGCACAGAGAGAGCTGGGGAAAGAGAAGCTAGAGCTTGGACCCTATCATTGTGTAGAGGTCTTGGTAAACACCCTTAGCCTTTTTTTTTTTTTTAACTGGAGTGGGTTGCCGTTTCCTTCTCGAGGGGATCTTCCTGACCGAGGGATCAAACCCAGATCTCCTGCATTGCAGGCAGACACTCTATTGTCTGAGCCACCAGGGCATCACCCTTAGCTTTTAACTGAGGCCTCAGAAGGTTTACACCCTAGAAACAAAGGCCATACTGCAGGAGAAAGGATAACACCGCCAGGATAAGAAATTGCTCTAGAAGAAAAGGCAAAACTACAATACGCCACCTCTCAGTTAGTTCAATCGCTCAGTTGTGTCCAACTCTTTGTGACCCCATGAATCGCAGCACACCAGGCCTCCTGTCCATCACCATCTCCCGGAGTTCACTCAGACTCCCGTCTATCGAGTCCGTGATGCCATCCAGCCATCTCTTCCTCTATCGTCCCTTCTTCTCCTGCCCCCAATCCCTCCCAGCATCAAAGTCTTTTCCAATGAGTCAACTCTTCACAGGAGGTGGCCAAAGTACTGGAGTTACAGCTTTAGCATCATTCCTTCCAAAGAGATCCCAGGGCTGATCTCCTTCAGAATGGACTGGTTGGATCTCCCTGCAGTCCCAGGGACTCTCAAGAGTCTTCAACACCACAGTTCAAAAGCATCAATTCTTCGGCGCTCAGCCTTCTTCACAGTCCAACTCTCACATCCATACATGACCACAGGAAAAACCACAGCCTTGACTAGACGGACCTTAGTCGGCAAAGTAATGTCTCTGCTTTTGAATATGCTATCTGGGTTGCTCATAATTTTTCTTCCAAGGAGTAAGCGTCTTTTATTTTTTTTTTTTGCGTCTTTTAATTTCATGGCTGCAATCACCATCTGCAGTGATTTTGGAGCCCAAAAAGATAAAGTCTGACACTGTTTCCACTGTTTCCCCATCTATTTCCCATGAAGTGATGGGACCAGATGCCATGATCTTCATTTTCTGAATGTTGAGCTTTAAGCCAACTTTTTCACTCTTCTTTCACTTTCATCAAGAGACTTTTTAGTTCCTCTTCACTTTCTGCCATAAGGGTGGTGTCATCTGTGTATCTGAGGTTATTGAGATTTTTCTCGGGAATCTTGATTCCAGCTTGTGCTTCATCCAGCCCAGCATTTCTCATGATGTACTCTGCATAGAAGTTAAATAAGCAGGGTGACAATATACAGCCCTGACATACTACTTTTCCTATTTGGAACCAGTCTGTTTTTCCATGTCCAGTTCTAACTGTTGCTTCCTGACCTGCATACAGATTTCTCAAGAGGCAGGTCAGGTGGTCTGGTATTCCCATCTCTTGAAGAATTTTCCACAGTTTATTGTGATCCACACAGTCAAAGGCTTTGGCACAGTCAATAAAGCAGAAATCGATGTTTTCCTGGAACTCTCTTGCTTTTTCCATGATCCAGCAGATGTTGGCAATTTGATTTCTGGAAGTTTACTAAGCAGGGTGACAATATACAGCTTTGATGTACTCCTTTTCCTATGTGGAACCAGTCTGTTGTTCCATATCCAGTTCTAACTGTTGCTTCCTGACTTGCATATAGGTTTCACAAGAGGCAGGTCAGGTGGTCTGGTATTCCCATCTCTTTTAGAGTTTTCCACAGTTTATTGTGATCCACACATTCAAAGGCTTTGGCATAGTCAATAAAGCAGAAATAGATGCTTTTGAGTAAATGTATCATTAATTGCTCAATTAAATTTATCCTCACTTGAACAAGTATAAATTTAGGTACTCTGACAGTGTGTTGCATATGTTTAATCTTTAATGAGTATTAGTTTTATTCTTCACTATTCAATATTAACTTTTATTTTTTAATAATAACATGCTGACTATTTAAGTTCTTCTGTTTAGCTATTAAATCTAGTGCATTTGTCCCTTTGTCCATTTGTCCCTTGAGATCTTCATGTAATTGAAGAATCTTCACAGTCACAAGCCCTGGGTGCTTAGAGCAGAGTCTCAATGCAGTCTATATTTAATAACGTCAACTCAGATGTTTTCTTTAAATGTATTTAGCTCTTACAGAATGGGATTAGGATTTATTATAAGGTCTTTTGTGAAGATCAGGATTTGCATTTTTTTAACAAATTGAAATTTGTATGGATTATACTTTGAGAACATTATATTAGAAAATACTCTGTCAAGTAAGCCTGGGTTCAGAAAGAGAATAATATATGTAGACATATATAGATGCAGCAGGAGAAAGAAATGCCCAAAGGGAGTGTGAGGAATGTTGAAACTATTCCAGCTTTCTCTATTGCAGAGTTCTGCCTAAGAACATTTGACATTAGTTTGCTTAGTGCATTTTGGGTTCCAGAATCCATTTTTAGTAGACCATGCTTGATTTCTGGGTGTTTACTAAGAATAATAACTCAGACAGTATTTGTTCATGAACAATATTTGCCCCTAGAAATTTATAGAAAATATTTTCTTGCAGAGGCCAGAGTCATTGAACTGCTGTGTGAGAAATGAGGTAATCATTATATTTAGATTCTTAGAGGTTGCTTTTTTTGTCAAAACTAGAAGTCATTCAAGGGCTTCCATTGTGTTTACTTCTTGAATATTTACAACTTGAATGCAGTCCATATCAGTGTTCCCACTTCTCCTCTATAAATATTTTTCAGCATTGTAAGCTTTGCCACTATAAGAAATATAGATTTATTTCTCATTTTTGTTTTGATGTGTATTTTTATGTTTATTAACATTTTAAGTATTCCTTCTTATTCTCATAAGCCTTCTGAAATATCTTCAATAATATCTTCAACAAATATGTTGATCATATCACTTAATTTTCAATTATATTCCTACTATATTAATGTTGATTTGTAGAAGTTCCATATATATTTTAGATATTAATCTTCTATTGATTTCATATTTTACAAATTGCTCATCCATTGTCAATTAGTTTTCTTATTAAGAGGTTAAGGATTTTCTATTTGTAATTAGTGTATTAAATTTTACTATAGATTAACTTTTTCCTTCTTTCACCTTGCAAAGACTCAATGAACCATTTAGTCTGAGGTCTTCCAAATATGAGTCTGGGAAATTTCTACTCTTCCCTTCTTTCTCTTTTTATTGTTCTCTTTATTATATTCATGTTTTTTGGATATCCATACTTCTGTTCTCTTTATTTCTTAATTTTTCTTTTGTTTCCTATATACCACTACTATATCCCAATATTTTCTGTGAAATTTACTCAATATGGTTGATCATTCAACTCCAAATTCATTTTCAGAAATTTACATCATGTAATATAGTTTACCTCTTCTATTTATCTCATTAGCATCTAACATGGTAATATTTTCCATTTCTTGGTTAAATATACTCATCAGCTTATTTTAATTATCTGTTCACTGCTTCGGTAATTCTTCTTCAGATGATATATATTGTGCAATTCTGTTTTTCTTTTGAAGTCTTTCTGTTTTTTAGTTATCTTGTGCTTTGGCCTGTGAGCTCCGATTCTCATGTATAGTAGCTTTTCTCTTTTGGTAATATGTATTGGCAAAGAGCTACAGACCTGCTTTATTCACTTTGTATAAAAATACATACCATAAATATATTGTCATTAAGGAAAACTAAATTTTAAAATTGCCTAGGTATTTATATTTTGTTTAGTGGTTTTAATTTTTCAACTGATAGATGTCTTCATGATAGTATAAATTCACAGTACCTGTACTAGGCTTTATGAAAGATTTTACCTACAGTATCAACTACAGTTGTATTCAGTTGCAACAAGCAAATAATTAACTAGTATTGACATATATAAGAAAATTGTTTAACACAAACATTCTGGAGATAGGCTGTTTGAGGCTTAAGCAAATTCCAAAAAAAAAATAAAAAAAGGCAAAAGGGGACATTCTTCCTGCTATCTTATTATTCCAATTTAGCATTCAGTTTCCATCAACAGATGATAACTGCTGTACTTCTGTTAATCAAGATCATTTTTATATTCTACATAGGAATCACAGAGTAGACTAAAGAGTAAAGGGCCAAATGAGATGCCAGGTTAGTTTGTACTTTATATAAACTTTCCTGATAACTTTACCTAACATCTTTCTCTTATATCATTTTGGCTAAATTTGAATACAAAGCCAGTCATACTTATAAAAGCAAATTGGAGGACCAGGACAGCAAGGAAGCATCCCAGCCTCTGTCACCAACGAAAACCAAAGAAACAGGTGCTTCAGGAGGCTTCATGCACATTCCCTCACTAGATCCTTGTACAAACTTGGTGAAGTATGTATGTGGCACCTACACTGGTGCTATGGATTTTGAGTGTTAGAATATTATTCTTTTCCATTATTTTCTGACCTTTTAAAGTCAGCATTGGGAAGAATGCCTTACATGTTAAACTTTTAGTTGGGCATGGGTCCAGAAGGCCAATAACGGAAACAGCAGAGTAATGCACTGTAGGAACCATGGAGGAGCTTCTCAGACTTAGCTTTGTAAAACAGATATGAGAAAAGTTGAATGAGACAAAATGACTAAATATAATATGCCATCCTATGTGGGATCCTGGAACAGAAAAGGCCATTAGTGAAAACTAATGAAATCTAAATGAAATATGGAATTTTATAATACTAATTTATCCATATTGGTCTATTAATTGTAACCAATATACCATGCTAACATAAGTTGTTAAAAGTAGAGGAAACTAGGTGTGAGGTATATGGGAACTCTCAGTGGTACACTGTCTTCTTAATTTTTTCTGTAAATGTAAAACTATGGTAAAAATTAAGTTTATTTAAAAGAAAAAGTAAATGTGTACAGAGCCAAGATTGAACTATGTTAGTCACTGTGTCAGTCATAAAATATGCCTTGAATTCTGCCATCTGCCAGGAGCAAAGTTGATCATGTGAAAGTGAAAGGGAAAGTGAAAGTGAAAGGCACTCAGTCGTGTCCAACTCTTTGTGACCCAATGGACTTAATCCATGGAATTCTCCAGGCCAGAATACTGGAGTGGATAGCCTTTCCCTTCTCCAGGGGATCTTCCCAACCCAGGGATCGAACCCAAGTCTCCCTCATTGCAGGCAGATTCTTTACCAACTGAGCCACAAGGGAAGCCCATAAAGTTGATCATGGGTCCTAGATTGTGCCCCTTGAAACCCATTGCTCATTTGTATCCCAGACAGAGACTAGTTAACCTAGTAGGGATCTAAGCAAGTTTGTTTATAGGAGCTATGGGACTCTTCTGTTGGGAAATTTTGTTCTGAGAATTCCCTGATCGCCTAATCCTACTTCTAATGTCCAACTCTTTGTGACCCAATGGACTTAATCCATGGAATTCTCCAGGCCAGAATACTGGAGTGGATAGCCTTTCCCTTCTCCAGGGGATCTTCCCAACCCAGGGATCGAACCCAAGTCTCCCTCATTGCAGGCAGATTCTTTACCAACTGAGCCACAAGGGAAGCCCATAAAGTTGATCATGGGTCCTAGATTGTGCCCCTTGAAACCCATTGCTCATTTGTATCCCAGACAGAGACTAGTTAACCTAGTAGGGATCTAAGCAAGTTTGTTTATAGGAGCTATGGGACTCTTCTGTTGGGAAATTTTGTTCTGAGAATTCCCTGATCGCCTAATCCTACTTCTATAGATTCCACTTCATCCTGACACATTTCTACTCAATCTTCTTTCCATCTCTCTGTACACAATGTCAGACATCTGTTGCATGATGACTCCCTAGATTAGAACCCTCTCTAAATTGTCTCTCCCTGCTGTGTCTCCTGGTAAAATCTTTGCATACTTAATCCTGTATTATTATAGTTTGCTCTTAGAAGACTGGATGAAAACTAAAACTGGGTGATCACCGCATTTGGTAAAAAACAACAGCTTAGAATATTCAACACAACATTTGTGAGAAAAACTGCTAATTTGATTTTTTTTAAGCAAAAACAAAAAGGGCAGAAAAAGGGCAGCTATAAAAACTGAATGGTTAACATCTTATTTAACTGAGCACTTCTCTCTTTGATTGGGAATAAAACAAGGATATCCACTCTCATTACTTCTATTCCACAGTGTAGTAGAGATTCTACTCATTGCCATAGGAAGGAAGAAGAGAAAGGAAAAATGAAAAGGAAAGGATAAAATAAAATAAGTCTCTTTATAATAATTGACATGACTGTTTGCATAGAATATTCTTAGGAATGTACAAAAGTAGTCCTAGAACTAATGTGTGAATTTAGCAAGTCAAAGGATACAAAGTTAATATAAAATATATCAGTTGCATTTTTATACTTGATTGATTAACAATGTGTTAATTTCTACTGTACAGCAGAGTGATTCAGTTACACACGCATGTGCACACACACACACACACACACACACACACATGAACTTCCCTGGTGACTCAGATGGTAAAGAATCTGCCTGCAATACAAGGAAACCTTGGTTTGATTCCTGTGTTGGGAAGGTCCCCTGGAGGATGGCATGGCAACCCACTCCAGTGTTCTTGACTGGAGAATCTCTATGGACAGAGGAGCCTGGTGGGCTACTTGCAAAGAGTCAGACATGACTGAGCAACTAAGTGTGTGTGTGTATACATATATACACACACACACACACATATATATGTAGGCTACAGTCCATGGGGTCACAAAGAGTCAGACACGACTGAGAGACTTCACTATATACACACACACACATACACACACACACACATGTATATGTATATATATATTACTTTTTATTATTTGTTTTCACTATGGTTTATCATAAGATATTAAGCATATTTCTCTGTGCTATGTGGTCCCTCCCCCTTGGCAACCACCAGTCTGTTTTCTCTAGTTCTGCTCATAGATTGGTTCCTTTGTGATATATTTTAGATTCCACATGTAAGTGATACCATATGGTCTCTGTCTTTATCTTTCTGGCCTACTTAGTATGATAGCATACTTTACTTAGTACAGTAGTCTTTAGTTGTATCATGTTACTGCAGATGGCATTATTTTGTTCTTTTTATGGCTGAGTAGTATTCCATTGTCTATAGGTACCATATCTTTTTTTATTCATTCTGATGTTAATGAACATTTATGTTGTTTCCATATCTTGGTTGTTGTAAATAATGCTGCTATTAATATAGGAGTGCATATTTCTTTTTGAACTATACTTTTGTCTAGATATATGCCCATGAGTGAGATTGCTGAATCATATGGTAATTCTATTTTTAATGAGTAAACATAATTTTAAAATATTTGTATTATTGCCAAATACCATAAAATAATCAAGAGCATACTTTTGACATGTTTTTATGATCTTTATATTAAAAATTACAGGATGGTACTGATATACATTGTCAAAGACCTAAATAAATCATGTGCAATGTATCTTTACATTGGAATAGCAAAGTCAGTTTTCCAAAAAAACAAAGTTGAAAGATTTATGCTACCTAATTTCAAGATCTACAGTAAAGCTATAGTGATCAAAACAATGTAGTGTTGGTGAAAGAATAAGCATATAGATAAATAAAACAAAATAAATATTTCAGAAATAAATGGAAAACATATGTGATCAAGTGATTTTTTTTTTCAGCTAACTCTTGATAAAGTAACAAAGTAACTCAGATAATTTCATGGGGAAAGAAAATTTTTTTTCAATGTATGATATTAAGTAATGATATTCTTTATAGAAAAAAAATATATCATTGCTCATTGTAGGCAGAATGATGGTCTCCCAAAGATGTCCCCTGTACATGTAATTATGTTCAATTCAGTTCAGTCACTCTGTCTTGTCTGACTCTTATGGCAAAAGAGACTTTGTAGGTGTAATCTAGGTTAAGAATCTTGAAATGAGAAAATAATTCTGAATTATCCAAGTGCTCAGTCTAATCACATAAATACTCAAGAGTGAAACATTTTTCCTGCCTGAGACATAAAAATATGTGGCATTAAAGGGACTCTTACCAGCCACTGTTGCCCTGAAAGTTGGAGATATGAACTTTCGAATCCAGTAGTTTCGTTCAGTTCAGTTGCTCAGTCATGTCCAACTCTTTGTGACCCCATGAAGTGCAGCACAGCAGGCCTCCCTGTTCATCATGAACTCCCGGAGTCCACCCAAACCCGTGTCCATTGAGTCAGTGATGCCATCCAATCATCTCATCCTCTGTTGTCCCCTTATCCTCCTGCCCTCAATCTTTCCCAGGATCAGGGTCTTTTCAGCACTTAGCACTTAGCATCAGGTGGCCAAAGTATTGGAGTTTCAGCTTCAACATCAGTCCTTCCAATGAAGACCCAGGACTGATCTCCTTTAGGATGGACTGATTGGATCTCCTCACAGTCCAAGGTACTCTCAAGAGTCTTCTCTAACACCACCCTGGGTACAGTAAGTTCTGTCACTAGAACTTACTAGAATTGCAACTGTTGAGGACTATTTAGCTCTCTGATTTTCAGCTTAATCACCTCTGCTGCTGCTGCTGCTGCTGCTAAGTCGCTTCAGTCGTGTCCGACTCTGTGTGACCCATAGACGGCAGCCCACCAGGCTCCCCCGTCCCTGGGATTCTCCAGGCAAGAACACTGGAGTGGGTTGCCATTTCCTTCTCCAATGCATGAAAGTGAAAGTGAAGTCGCTCAGTCGTGTCTGACTCTTAGTGACCCCATGGATTGCAGCCTAGGCTCCTCCATCCATGGGATTTTCCAGGCAAGAGTACTGGAGTGGGGTGCCACCTCTAAGAACATGGAAAAATATTCTAACATTGTTTTGATGCTTAAATAAGAACGTGTTAAAATGGCTAGCAAAAATCATGTACTTTATAGGTTGCTATAACATTTTTGTGAAGCTTGTCTTTTTTTTTTTAAACAAGGTGTTTGACACAAATTTTAAGTGATTTTAGTTATCAGTTTCTTAATAATTTATAATTATACATAATTTAAATCATTTAAAAATTAAAATACCTCATGTACTTTCATTATAAACACCACTAACATTTTATCTATGTTTAAGCTTCCTAGCCATTTCTCTCATCTTCTAATAATCTTATTCCTAATTTCCTCATATTCAACTGCCAAGATCTTAATTGTTTCTCATAGAATGATATGTGCTTAGTCATCTTGATCATTGCTATTATCAGTATCAGTCTTGTACTATTTGTCTCATATATTAACATTGGAGATTGCTAAGAGTTAGAATTTTAAGATCACTTCAATATAAGATTGGGTTAGATATTGTTAGTAACATGTTAAGAAACCATTGCATTTTCATCTGAGCTGCTGTATTCAATAAACATATTTCTGCTCCAAGAATATTTTTGTCCTATGAACTCAATTTATTCTAGCCCATGTTGTTATTAGAGGATATCTGGAGATTTGCAATTTTATTCTGTGATTTCATATCTTACAGGAACATCCATTAAATCATCTTTCAAGGCCCAATTTAAATAGTTCCTTTTCAAACTTCCCTTGGTCTTTTCTACAAAAAAATTAAAAAAAGAAAAACACTGTAATTTAAGTAATAAGACCTTAAAGATAATCTCATCCATTGCCTTTGTTTAGAAAGTATTTAGAGAAGTAATCCACTTGTCTAATGGAAAATGACCATATCATGCCAAAGCTAGGACTGAAATAGAAGTTCATATTCCTTTACCATTCAGTATTTACTCATTACACTATATTAACATGTTTTACATCTTCTGGAACAATATAGCCATTTGCTTTTCCATTTATTTTGCTACTTAGCCATGTACATTATTTAGAATATAGAATTTGATGTTATAAGTAAGAAATACTCCAAACAGTGGTTTAAATACTAGTATTTATTTCACTCATGTTTCAAATCAGAGATGAGCTTTCTGGCACTTGTTGGCTGATTTTCCATCCTCTCTTGTGTGTGGTTTCTGTTTTAGAGTCCCAGATGACTGCTCTGCCTTGTCATAGCCCAGTAAGTGTAAAAAGGTGACAATGAGTGGCAGGAAAGCAATTTCCTTTAGGGTGACCATGCAGAAGTTGCACACATCACTTTGTCACATAATCTGTTGATTTCATGGCCACAACTAGAGGCCTGAGAAGGGGCAAATAGAATCTCCAGCTGGGTGATCAATTCTTGATAAAACTAGGAATCATATCATGAAAGAAGTGAAGAATGCAAAGTAACAAATAATTTGCAGTGTTTGTTTACAGTATACTTTATATCAAGGACTTACCATCTTTTCTTCTGGCAAACTCTAAAAGAATCTTTAAGGAAAAACGTTCCTTTCTCAATTTATCAAAGTTAGCATAGAAAATTGCATCATTAACTTACATAGTTGCAAAGGTTATGAATCCTAGTGCATTATATTTATATTTTAAATTATGTCCTGGTATCCAATATCATCTCTTTAAAAATACAGTAAAATTGTCTCTTAATCAAATATATAATGTATTTTTCTCCTTGAATTTGTATTTTTATTCTACTTTTATCATAGAATTATATTTGAATATATTTATATTTTCAAGCTATTTGATAGTCACCTTTTAGAGTTTATATACTAGAGTGTATATGTGGCTCAGATGGTAAAGAGTCTGCCTGCAGTGTGGAAGACCTGGGTTCAATCCCTGAGTTTGGAAGATCCCCTGGAGAAGGAAATGGCAACCCACCTCAGAATTCTTGCCTGGAAAGTCCCATGGATGGTGGAGCCTGGCAGGCTACAGTCCACGGGGTTGCAAAGAGTCAGACATGACTGAGCAGCTTCACTTCACTTCGCTTCATATATGTCTATATAGGGCTCCCTTGTAGCTCAGCTGGTAAAGAATCCACCTGCAATGCTGGAGACCCCAGTTTGATTCCTGGATTGGAAAATCCTCTGAGGAAGGGGTAGGCTACCCACTGCAGTATTCTTGGGCTTCCCCAGTGACTCAAATGGTAGAGAATCTACTGCAGTATGGGAGACCTGGTTCAATCCCTAGATTGGGAGATCCCATGGGAGAGGGCATGGCAACCCACTGCAGTTTTCTTACCTGGGGAATCTCTATGGAGAGAGGAGCCTGGCAAGCTACAGTCGATGGTATCCCAGAGTTGAACACAACTGACCAACTAAGCATATATACACACACACACACACACACACACACACACAAACACACACACAATTTGAATATTCAAATATTCATGAACTTTGAAGTTTAATTTTCCTATAATATCCTAATTATTATGTGTATAATAAAATTATATATCTCTATAATATTAAGAAAAGTTTTCAAAATGTCTCAGATGCTTAGGTTTTTTTGATTTTTAAAAGTATATCTGGGTTAATAACACTTATTTTTCATGTGACACATAACTAAGCATCAATTTAATTCTTGTTTTTGAATTGTGTATGTATATATATTACATATACAATGCAAAATGTTTTATACTTATATATGTGTATATAAGTGTACATATATATAAGTGTATGTAAACCAGTGTAACAAAAATGTAGAAGAGACTTGGAAGAATGTTGTTAAAAAGCAGATTCACTCAGTTTTTCTACATCTTTTGAGTTAAGTTCAGTCGCTCAGTTGTGTCTGACTCTTTGGAACCTCATGGACTGCAGCACAACAGGCCTCCCTGTCCATCACCACCTACCAGAGCTTGCTCAAACTCATGTCCATTGAGTCAGTGGTGCCATCCAGCCATATCATGCTCTGCCATCCTCTTCTCCTGCCTTCAGTCTTTCCCAGCAACAGAGTCTATTACAACCAGTCAGTTCTTCCCATCAGGTGGCCAAAGTAGTGGTGTTTCAGCTTCAGCATCAGTCCTTCAAATGAATATTCAGGATTAATATCTTTTAGGAATGACTAGTTGGATCTCCTTGCAGTCAAAGGGACTCTCAAGGGTATTCTCCAACACCACAGTTCAAAAGCATCAATTATTCGTATAATTTTCTATATATAGGTCTTTAGTTTCCTTTGGTAGGTATATTCCTAAGTATTTTATTCTTTTCATTGCAATGGTGAATGGAATTGATTCCTTAATTTCTTTTTCTACTTTCTCATTATTAGTGTATAGGAATGCAAGGGATTTCTGTGTGTTGATTTTATATCCTGCAACTTTACTATATTCATTGATTAGCTCTAGTAATTTTCTGGTGGAGTCTTTCGGGTTTTCTATGTAGAGGATCATGTCATCTGCAAACAGTGAGAGTTTTACTTCTTCTTTTCCAATCTGGATTCCTTTTATTTCTTTTTCTGCTCTGATTGCTGTGGCCAAAACTTCCAGAACTATGTTGAATAGTAGCGGTGAAAGTGGGCACCCTTGTCTTGTTCCCGACTTTAGGGGAAATGCTTTCAATTTTTCACCATTGAGAAGAATGTTTGCTGTGGGTTTGTCATATATAGCTTTTATTATGTTGAGGTATGTTCCTTCTATTCCTGCTTTCTGAAGAGTTTTTATCATAAATGGATGTTGAATTTTGTCGAAAGCCTTCTCTGCATCTATTGAGATAATCATATGGTTTTTATTTTTCA
>SJXQ01001132.1:44324-139426 GCA_006408695.1 Aepyceros melampus
AAAAAAAAAAAAAAAAATAAAATGTTTATGAAATAGAAAAAAAAAAAAAGCATCAATTATTCGATGCTCAACTTTCTTTATAGTCCAACTCTCACATCCATATATGACTACTGGAAAAACCATGGCTTTGACTAGAGGGACCTTTGTCAGCAAAGTATTGTTTCTGCTTTTTAGTATGCTGTCTAGGTTGGTCATAGCTTTACTTCCAAGAAGCAAGTGTCTTAATTTCATGGCTGTAGTTACCATATGTAGTGATTTTGGAGCCCAACAAAATAAAATCTGCCACTATTTTCATTGTTTCACCATCTATTTGCCATGAAGTGATGGGACTGGATACCATGATCTTAGTTTTTTGAAAGTTGAGTTTTAAGCCAGCTTTTTACTCTGCTCTTTCACTTTTATCATGGGGTTCTTTAGTTCCGCTTCACTTTCTGGCAAAAGGGTGTTATCATCTGCATATCTGAGGTTATTGATATTTCTCCAAGCAATCTTGATTCCAGCTTGTGCTTCAAGCAGCCTGGCATTTCACATGATGTACTCTGCATTATGAGTTAAATAAGCAGGGCGAATTATACAGCCTTGACATACACCTTTCCCATTTTGGGAAAAGTCTGTTGTTCCATGTCTGGTTCTAACTGTTTCATCTTGAGCTGCATACAGATTTCTCAGGAGGCAGGTAAGGTTGTCTGGTTTTCCCATCTCTTTCAGAATTTTACACAGTTTTATGTGATCTACACAGTAAAAGGCTTTGGCATAGTCAATAAAGCAGAAGTAGATGTTTTGCTGGAATTCTCTTGCTTTTTTGATGATCCAGCAAATATTGGCAATTTGATCTCTCGTTCCTCTGCCTTTTTTAAATCCAACTTGAACATTTGGAGGTTCTCAGTTCACATACTGTTAAAGCCTGGCTTGTAGAAATTTGAGCATGTAGTGTGTGAGATGAGTGCAGTTGTGCGGTAATTTGAACATTCTTTGGCATTGCTTTTTGTTGGATTAGAATGAAAACTGACATTCTCCAGTCCTGTGGTCACTGCTGAGTTTTCAAATGTGCTGGCATATTGAGTGCAGCACTTTCACAGCATCAACTTTTAGAATTTGAAATAACTCAACTGTAATTTCATCACCTCCACTAGCTTTGTTCATAGTGACCTAACTAAGGCCCATTTGACTTTGAATTCCAGGATATCTGGCTCTAGGTGAGTGATCACACCATCGTGGTTATCTGGGTCATGAAGATCTTTTTTGTATAGTTTTTTTTTGTGTATTCTTGCCACCTCTTCTTAATATCTTCTGCTTCTGTTTGGTCCATACTGTTTCTGTCTCTTATTGTGCCCATCTTTGCATGAAATGTTCTCTTGGTATCTCTAATTTTCTTGAAGAGATGTCGAGTCTTTCCCATTTTATTCTTTTCATCTATTTCTTTGCATTGACCCCTGAAGAAGGCTTTCTTATCTCTTCTTGCTATTCTTTGAAACTCTGCATTCAGATGGGTTATCTTTCCTTTTCTCCTTTTCCTTTCACTTCTCCTCCTTTTTCAACTATTTGTAAGGCCTCTTCAGACAACAATTTTGCCTTTTTGCGTTTCTTTTTCTTAGGGATGGTCTTGATCACTGCCTTCTGTACAGTGTCACAAACCTCTGTCCATAGCTCTTCAGGCACTCAGTCTAACAGATCTAATCCCTTGAATCTATTTGTCATGTGCACTGTATAATCATAAGGGATTTGATTTAGATCATACCTGAATGGTCTAGTGGTTTTCCCTACTTTCTTCAATTTAAGTCTGAATTTGGCAATAAGGAGTTCATGATCTGAGCCACAGCCAGCTCCCAGTCTTATTTTTGCTGACTGTATAGAACTTCTCCATCTTTGGCTGTAAAGAATATATAATAATCTGGGTTTGGTATTGGTCATCTGGTGATGTCCATGTGTAGAGTCCTCACTTGTGTTGTTGTAAGAGGGTGTTTGCTATGACCAGTGCATTCTCTTGGCAAAACTCTATTAGCCTTGTCCTGATGCTTCATTTTGTACCCTAAGACCAAACTTGCCTCTTATTCCAGGGATCTCTGCCTTCCTACTTTTGCATTCCAGTCCCCTATCATAAAAATGGCATCTTTTTTGGGTGTTAGTTTTAGAAGGTCTTGTAAGTCTTAATAGAACTGTTCAACTTCAGCTTCTTCAGTGTTACTGGTTGGGGCATAGACTTGGATTACTGTGATATTGAATGGTCTGCCTTGGAAATAAACAGAGATCATTTGGTCATTTTTGAGATTGTACCCAAGTACTGCATTTTAGACTCTTCTTTGACCATGATGGCTCCTCCATTTCTTCTAAGGGATTCTTGCCAACTGTAGTAGAAATAATGGTCATCTGAATTAAATTCACCCATTTCAGTCCATTTTAGTTCACTGATTCCTAAAATGTTGATGCTCACACTTGCCATCTCCTGTTTGACCACTTCTCATTTACTTTAATTCATGGACCTTTAATTCCATGTTCCTATGCAGTATTACTCTTATAACATCAGACTTTTCTTCTATCACCAGTCACATCCACAACTGGGTGTTGTTTTTGCTGTGGCTCTGTCTCTTTGTTCTTTCTGGAGTTATTTCTCCATTGTTCTCTAGTAGCACATTGGGTACCT
Organism: Aepyceros melampus; assembly: GCA_006408695.1. NCBI lineage: Eukaryota > Metazoa > Chordata > Mammalia > Artiodactyla > Bovidae > Aepyceros > Aepyceros melampus. The sequence goes on from SJXQ01001132.1 coordinate 46,966, forward strand.
ACCGACCTGGGGAGTTCATCTTTCAGTGTCATATCTTTTTGCCTCTTCATACTGTTCATGGGGTTCTCAAGGCAAGAATACTGAAGTGGTTTGACATTCCCTTCTCTAGTGGACTATTTTTTGTCCGAACCCCCCACCATGACCCATCCGTCTTGGGTGGCCCTACATGGTATGTCTCATAACATGTTTTGAGTTATATGTCACATTGTGACATATTATCACATATTTGGAGTAATCTTATCAATTGAAAAGCCTATGAGGTACTCTTTTAATTTGTTGAAAACAAAGAATACAGAAATCACATGATATATGAAAAGATTTGTTACCAATCATCTCTGGCATTTTATTTCTAGGCACTAAAGCAAAATTTTTAATCATCCCTTTATTTCTGCCCTCGATAAATTGTATATAATAGGGAAATTTTCAATATTACATTATGAATGTGGTAGTATATTTTTAGAAAAAAATTAATGAGGGAAACTCCTTAGGGGAGATGGTAAAGAAACACTGACTTGTTCTCAGGAAGGCTAAACTTATGAAAGTGGACATATGAGAATCATGGGAATGATTGTTTTGTTTCCCCAGAAAATCTGTATGTAACCCCAGGTTGTATTATTGCTTCATAAATATATTACTAGTTTACTATTTTTAAAGTGGTGTTTCAAAAGCTTTGCAGAAACATAACCTTCTTTACAGTGCTTACTATTTGACATTTTATATATCTCAAAACCCTGTCCAACCAGGATTTCCTGCTAGCAAATAGGCCATTATGTCAAGGAAATGGCTCTTTATAGATTAAAGAAATTGAACTGAGACTGCTGAGTAAACAGTAATGAATAAGAATATAAACTTCTTAGGTTCCTTTGCTTTTCTCTGGGTGGCACATTGAATTCCCTGTTATCTCTCTTTGTTCTTGTCACCTAAAAACAATGTTAAGAGGAATCAGGCAAACCTACATTTGGTCTGTTGCCCACAATTTCTAGCTGAAAACAGGCTTGATACTCTGTCTTTATCTAAGTCAGTATATCGTTTGTTTATACTAAAAACATGAAAGTAGTCAAGAGTAATTTTGAGTGGCATATTTCAAATTCTTCAAGAACTGAAAAATGTATACAAGTCAGGAAAGCTGTTGGTGTTTTCAGGGTTGAGATCTTCAAGTATGTCATTGCACTGTCAAATAATCAGCCTCTGATATTCCCTCATGATGATACTTCAAGGCCAGATGCTAAACCCTTGATAAATGTGCAAGTAAGAATAGAAGAGGGGGTTGCTCAGTGAGACCCCGGTAATCTATCAAGCCTGCTGGTATCTTATCTTTGCTTTACCTGATGGTTATCTTATAACATGTGTTCTTTTAATTAAAAGTAATACATCTTCTCATATTTAACTGACAAGAATGTCTGCCCACAGAAAACAGAGGGCAAGGAAATTACTATTAGAGAAAAGCCTGACTCCTTAACAGTGAGTCTCTATAGGCCATAAAAGGATTTGAAACTGTTTGCTCCAAAAGATACTTGAGGAAAATAACATTTTTGTGCTTTTGGTTATTTAGTTTGTTTTCTCATTGTTTGTAAGCTTTTGTATATTCAACAAATACTTAATGACTCAAGACTTATTAGAAGTTAAAAATATCACATTATACAAAACAGACAAAAATCCCTGACCCATGACACTTGTACCCTGGAAGGAAATTCTTAAATTGACTTTATGGAGACAGAATAAGCAGATCCATGGATTAACTGTTGTTTGGTTGCTAAGTCATGTCTGACTCTTTGAGACCCTATGTGGGGTAGCACTTAGACTCCTCTCTCTTCAGCTATCTCCTGTGGTCCATTGAGTTGGTGATAATATTTAACCATCTCATCCTCTGCTGCCCACTTCTCCTTTTCCCTTCAGACTTTCCCAGCATCAGGATCTTTTTCCAGAGAGCTGATTCTTCCCATCATGTGTCCAAACTATTGGGGATTTAGCTTCAGCAACAGTCCTTATAATGTACACTCAGGATTGATTTCTTTTAGGATTGACTGATTTGATCTCCCTGCATTCCAACGGACTATGTAGAGTAATTAATAGGTGTATATGTACTAAAAATAATATTTCTTGTATAGTTCAGTTCAGTCGCTCAGTCGTGTCCGACTCTTGGCGACCCCATGAATCGCAGCACGCCAGGCTTCCCTGTCCATCACCAACTCCCGGAGTTCACTCAACTCACGTCCGTTGAGTCCGTGATGCCATCCAGCCATCTCATTCTCGGTCGTCCCCTTGTGACACAATTTACATCAGTATAAGAGATGTTAAGAAGATGAAGACAGAAAATTTGTTTGGCTATGATTTCAGCCATCCCTTATGCTTTTGTGATGAGAGCCAAGACTGTCACAATGTCAACGGGAACAAGAACTAAATACTGAACAATATAAAACCACTGAAGTATTGGTGTGATCCCATGACAGATTTGTCTAAGACTAAAAGGAGGACCCAAGCATGAATTTAGTCCTATGTATGCCACTGCTAGAATTTTGAATATCTTAAATAAGTGACACATACAAGAAGGAGACTTTTAAGGAAGAAAGTAAAAGATGAGTTCAGTAAGAGAAATGAGTACAATAAGAAATCATGTTGAATCTATAACAGACCACTCAAATTTCTTAGAATTTCTGGTATAGATATAAACAGTATAGCTGTTTATTAGACACTGTTAGGAATTCTAGTAAATAGACATAATAAAGAGATAAATTGCTTCCCTGGTAGCTCAGACAGTAAAGAATTCACTTGCAGTGCAGAAGACCTGGGTTCAATCCCTGGGTTGGGAAAGTCCCCTGGAAGAGGGCATGGCAACCCATTCCAGTATTATTGCCTGAGAATCCCCATGAGAGGAGACTGTCGGGCTACCGTCCATGGGGTCATGGAGTCAGACACGACTAAATGACTGAGTACAGAAAGGTAGACTGCTGTTTATAAAGATTTTGCTTTATTGATGGAGTCTGAGGTGATGAATCTTGATAGATTATTTTGAACAGGATAGCATATTGACTTCTTTAATTACTCAAAACTATGATATATGATAAATTAAGAGACATTTGTTGTTTGAGGGGCACCATTTCTGAGGAGAACTGAAGACATTGTTAGAGAAGAGGGAGGCTTTCTTACCAGCCTGTCTAGGGGGAATTTTTCTGCCGCAAAGCAGCAAGATAACTTGTTTTAACTGTCCAATATTAAATCTTAATTGGTTTATATTTATATGATTTTCCTAGAGCTATTAATACTTCCTTACTTTGTTATACTATGTCAGGTATTGAGCCTTCCTACACTGGATTATAATGCTTCTAGAGTTTGTTAGTGACACAAATAGGAAAAGATATTTTCAAAATTACTAAGAGACCACACAGGGAAGTATCCATAAGTACCAGGAAAGATTTTTCTGTTTGTTTCTCTTTTCCTAAATTTACTGCGGCATGGGAAACTACATAAGTAATGTAACCCTGAGGTGAAGAAAAACTTCTGCGGCCCTCAAAACCTTAAATGTTTTATTAAGGTATTCAGTTCAGTTCAGTTGCTCAGTCGTGTCCGACTCTTTGCTACCCCATGAATTGCAGTTATCCCAGGCCTCCCTGTCCATCACCAACTCCTGGAGTTCACTCAGACTCATGCCTATCGAGGCAGTGATGCCATCCAGCCATCTCATCCTCTGTCATCCACTTCTCCTCCTGCCCCCAATCCCTCCCTGCATCAGAGTCTTTTCCAGTGAGTCAACTCTTCGCATGAGGTGGCCAAAGTACTGGAGCTTCAGTTTTAGCATCATTCCTTCCAAAGAAATCCCAGGGTTGATCTCCTTCAGAATGGACTGGTTGGATCTCCTTGCAGTCCAAGGGACTCTCAAGAGTCTTCTCCAACACCACAGTTCAAAAGCATCAATTCTTCAGTGCTCAGCCTTCTTCACAGTCCAACTCTCACATCCATACATGACCACAGGAAAAACCATAGCCTTGACTAGACGGACCTTAGTCGGCAAAGTAATGTCTCTGCTTNATTTCTGTCCTTTATCGAGCCCATCTTTGCATGAAATGTTCCCTTGGTATCTCTAATTTTCTTGACGAGATCTCTAGTCTTTCCCATTCTGTTGTTTTCCTCCATTTCTTTGCATTGATCGCTGAAGAAGGCTTTCTTATCTCTTCTTGCTATTCTCTGGAACTCTGCATTCAGATGGTTATATCTTTCCTTTTCTCCTTGGCTTTTCACTTCTCTTCTTTTTGCAGCTATTTGTAAGGCTTCCCCTGACAGCCATTTTGCTTTTTGCATTTCTTTGCCATGGAGATGGTCTTGATCCCTGTCTCTTGTACAATGTCACGAACCTCATTCCATAGTTCATCAGGCACTCTATCTATCAGATCTAGGCCCTTTAATCTATTTCTCACTTCAACTGTATAATCATAAGGGATGTGATTGAGGTCATACCTGAATGGTCTAGCGGTTTTCCCTGCTTTCTTCAATTTCAGTCTGAATTTGGTAATAAGGAGTTCATGATCTGAGCCACAGTCAGCTCCTGGTCTTGTTTTTGTTGACTCTATTGAGCTTCTCCATCTTTTGCTACAGAGAATATAATCAATCTGATTAAAACATGCCTCAGTGGGGCCAAGGTGACCCTCCAGTACTCTGACTTTAGGAAGAAAAATTAACCTTTTTGGAGAAAGATTAATACTATCCAGAGCTTCTATAATGTTTAATCTGCATGATCCAACAATGAATCAAAAATCATGAGGCATGGTAAAAACAAAATGAACCTGAACTAAATAACCAAAAAGTCAACCAAAACATGACTTGGATATTGGACTCATCAGATGGGGACTTTAAAATAACTGTGACTAGAATGTTAGAGAAGGTAAAACAGAAAATGGGTGACAATAGAAAATTTCAGTAAAAAATAGGATTTTATACAAATGGACATTCTAGAACTGAATTAAAATTCACTAAAGGAAATGGCAACCCACTCCAGTGTTCTTGCCTGGAAAATCCCAGGGACGGGGTACCTGGTGGGCTGCCATCTCTGGGGTTGCACAGAGTCGGACATGACTGAAGCGACTTAGCAGCAGCAGCAGCAGCAGTTAACATTTACAGCAGACTGGATTGGGTTGCTTTAACAGAACACCATAGGAAATTCCCTGGCTGTCTAGTGTCTAGGATTCCCTGCTTCCATTGCTTGGAGCACAGGTTCAATCCCTGGTCACAGAAATAAGATCCTGCAAGCCGTGCTGTATAGCCAAACACACACACACACAAACAAAACAACAAAATCCAAAACAGAATACCATAAGACTGGATATTTTGTAAACAATAAAAATTGATTTCTTACAGTTCTAAAGGCTGGGAAGGTCAGGATCAAGGTTCTGGCAGATTCAATGTCCACTGAGAGCCAACGTCCAGGTGTGAAGACAGCCTTCTTTGTGATGGACCTTAATTGGTAAATGGGAGCCAGGGAACTCTCCAGGTATCTTTTATAAAGGCACTAGTCCCATTCATGAGGCATCCATCCTCATGACCTATTCACCTTCCAAACTCCACCCACCCCCATCAAATATCATGACACTAGGGGTTAAGATTTCAACATATGAGTATGCTGGTGGATACAGATATTCAGTCTGTATCACTGGGTATATAAGAAAGCATTCCTCAGTGATCAGTGCAAAGAAATAGAGGAAAACAATAGAATGGGAAAGACTAGATATCTCTTCAAAAAAATTAGAGATACCAAGGGAACATTTCATGCAAAGATGGGCTCGATAAAGGACAGAAATAGTATGGACCTAACACAGAACTGAACAAAAAAGATCTTCATGACCTGGATAATCATGATGGTGTGATCACTCATCTAGAGCCAGACATCCTGGAATGTGAAGTCAAGTGGGCCTTAGAAAGCATCACTATGAACAAAGCTAGTGGAGGTGATGGAATTCCAGTTGAGCTATTTCATATTCTAAAAGACGATGCTGTGAAAGTGCTGCACTCAATATGCCAGCAAATGTGGAAAACTCAGCCGTGGCCACAGGACTGAAAAGGTCAGTTTTCATTCCAATCCCAAAGAAAGGCAATGCCAAAGAATGCTCAAACTACCGCACAATTGCACTCATCTCACACGCTAGCAAAGTAACGCTCAAAATTCTCCAAGCCAGGCTTCAACAATTCATGAACTGTGAACTTCCAGATGCTCAAGCTGGTTTTAGGTAAGGCAGAGGAACCAGAGATCAAATTAACAACACCCACTGGATCACTGAGAAAGCAAGAGAGAGCCAGAAAAACATCGATTTCTGCTTTATTGACTGTGCCAAAGCCTTTGACTGTGTGGATCACAATAAACTGTGGAAAATTCTGAGAGAGATGGGAATACCAGACCACCTGACCTGCCTCTTGAGAAACCTGTTTGCAGGTCAGGAAGCAACAGTTAGGACTGGACATGGAACAACACACTGGTTCCAAATAGGGAAAGGAGTATGTCAAGGCTGTATACTGTCACCCTGCTTATTTAACTTATATGCATGAGAAATGCTGGGCTGGATGAAGCACAAGCTGGAATCAAGATTGCTGGGAGAAATCTCAATAACCTCAGATATGCAGATGACACCACCCTTATGGCAGAAAGTGAAGAACTAAAGAGCCTCTTGATGGAAGTGAAAGAACACAGTGAAAAAGTTGGGTTAAAGCTCAACCTTCAGAAAACTACAATCATGGCATCCAGTCCCATCACTTCATGGCAAATACATGGGGAAACAGTGACTGACTGTTTTGGGGGGCTCTAAAATCACTGCAGATGGTGACTGCACCCATGAAATTAAAAGATGCTTGCTTCTTGGAAGAAAAGCTATGACCAACCTCGACAACGTATGAAAAACAGAGACATTACTTGGCTGACAAAGGTCTATCTAGTCAAAGCTATGGTTTTTCCAGTAGTCATGTGAGAATTGGACCATAAAGAAGGCCGAGTGCTGAAGAATTGATGCTTTTGAACTGTGGTGTTGGAGAAGACTTGAGAGTCCCTTGGACTGCAAGGAGATCCAATCAGTCCATCCTAAAGCAGACAGTCCTAAGTGTTCATTGGAAGGGCTGATGTTGAAGCTGAAACTCCAATACTTTGGCCACCTGATGGAAAAGACACTGATGCTAGGAAAGACTGAAGGCGGGAGAAGGGGATGACAGAGGATGAGATGGTTGGATGGCATCACTGACTTAATGGACATGATTTGGGTCAACTCCAAAAGTTGGTAAAGGACAGGGAGGCCTGGCATGCTGCAGGCCATGGGTCACAAAGAATCGGACATGACTGAGTGACTGAATGAACTGAACTGAATGGCAGAAGACAGAATCACTGAATGGAAACAATCAATAGAAAATATCCAAAAGAAAGCACAGAAAAACAAAAGATTTTTTATAGAAGAACAGACAGTAAGACATGCAGGACACAGTCAAAAGGTCTAACATACATATAATTAGATTACAGTGCAAAAGGAGAGGAGAAAGAGAAAGCTGCAGCTCAATGTTTGAAGAGACAGTGCTTGAATTTCCCCAAACTGATGAAAGATATCAACCTATAGATTAGGGAAGTTCTGTGAACTCCAATCAAATAAAAACAAAGAATACCTCATCTGGCATGTCATTATAAAACTGCTGACAATCAAGAGAAAAACTCTTGAAAGCAGACAAAGATGCATTATCTCCAAAGGAGCAACGACACATATCTGATTTTTCAGTAAGGAAAAATGGAAGCCAGAAAACAGTAGAATAACATATTTTAAGTACCAAAAGAAAAAAAATGTTGCTAACCTAGAATTCTTTGGCATTGGAATGAAAACCTGATCTTTTCCAATCCTGTGGCCACTGCGTTTTCCAAATTTGCTTGCATATTGAGTGTAGCACTTTCACAGCATCATCTTTTAGGATTTGAAATAGCTCAGCTGGAATTCCATCGCATCCACTAGCTTTGTTCATAGTGATGCTTCCTAAGGCCCATTCCAGCATGTCTGGCTCCAGGTGAGTAATCACACCATGATGGTTATCTGGGTCATTAAGATCTTTTTTGTATAGTTCTTCTGTGTATTCTTGCACCTCTTAATATCTTTTGCTTTTGTTAGGTTCATACTGTTTTTGTCCTTTATTGTGCTCATCTTTGCATGAAATATTCCCTTGATCTCTCTAATTTTCTTGAAGAGATCGCTAGTCTTTCCCGTTGTTTTCCTCCATTTCTTTGCATTGATCACTGAGGAAGGCTTTCTTTGAAACTGCATTCAGATGGGTATCTTTCCTTTTCTCCTTCACTTTTTGCTTCTCCTCTTTTCTCAGCTATTTTTAAGACCTCCTCAGACAGTCATTTTGCCTTTTTGCATTTCTTCTTCTTGGGAATGGTTTTGTTCACTGCCTCCTGTACAATGTTACAAACCTCCTGTCCATAGTTATTCAGGCACTCTATCTATCAGATCTAATTCCTTGAATCTATTTGCCACAGGACTAGAAAAGGTCAGTTTTCATTCCAGTCTCAAAGAAAGGCAATGCCAAAGAATGCTCAAACTACCACACAATTGCACTGATCTCACATGCTAGCAACGTAATGCTCAAAGTTCTCAAAGCTAGACTTCAACGGTATGTGAATGGAGAACTTGCAGATGTTCAAGCTGGTTTTAGAAATGGCAGAGGAACCAGAGATCAAATTGCCAACATCTGCTGGATCATAGAAAAAGCAAGAGAGTTCCAGGAAAACATCTATTTCTGCTTTATTGACTATGCCAAAGCCTTTGACTGTGTGGATCACAATAAACTGTGGAAAATTCTTAAAGAGATGGGAATCCCAGATGACCTTACCTGCCTCCTGAGAAACCTGTATGCAAGTTAAGAAGTAACAGTTAGAACTGGTTGAGTAACAATGGACTGGTTCCAAATTGAGAAAGGAGTAAGTCAAGGCTGTATATTGTGACCTTGCTTATTTAACTTATATGCAGAATACATCATGCGAAATGCCAGACTGGATGAATCACAAGCTAGAATCAAGATTGCAGGGAGAAGTATCAATAACCTCAGATATGCAGATTATACCACCCTATGGCAAAAAGTGAAGAGGAACTAAAGAGCCTCTGATGAAAGTGAAAGAGCAGAGTGAAAAAGCTGGCTTAAAAGAACATTAAAAAAACTAAGATCATGGCATCTGGTCCCATCACTTCATGGCAAATAGATGGGAAAACAATGGAAACAGTGAGACTTTATTTTCTTGGGCTCCAAAATCACTGCAGATGGTGACTGTAGCCATGAAATTAAAAGATGCTTCCTCCTTGGAAGAAAAGCTATGACCAACCTACACAGTGTATTAAAAAGCAGAGACATTACTTGGCTGACAAAGGTCTGTCTAGTCAAAGCTATGGTTTTTCCAGTAGTCATGTATGGATATGAGAGTTGGACCATCAAGAAAGCTGAGCGCTGAAGAATTGATGCTTTTGAACTGTGGTATTGGAGAAGACTCTTGAGAGTCCCTTGGACTGCAAGGAGATCCAACTAGTCCATCCTCAAGGAAATCAGTCCTGAATATTCATTGGAAGGACTGATGTTGAAGCTGAAGCTCCAGTACTTTGGACACCTGATGCAAAGAACTGACTCATTGGAAAAGACCCTGATGCTGGGAAATATTGAAGGCAGGAGAAGGGGACAATAGAGGATGAGACGGTTGAATGACATCACCAACTCAATGGACATGAGTTTGAGAAAGCTCCAGGAGTTGGTGATGAATAGGGAGGCCTGGCGTGCTGCAGTTCATGGGGTTGCAGAGTCGGACATGACTGGGCAATTAAACTGAACCTAGAATTTTACACCCAGGGAAATTGTACTTCAAAAATTAAGTAAATTAGGGACCTTCCTGGTGGTACTTCCACTGCAGGGGACACTAGTTCAATCCTTTATTTGGGAACTTAGATCCCCTATGCCTCACAGCATGGCCAAAAAAAAAAAAAAAAAGTAATAAAGCACTGATATACAGTACAGTGTGGGTAATACTCAGTGAAAGAAACCAGAGACAGAAGGCCCCCAACTGTAGGACTGCATTCTTCTGAAATATCCAGAGTTGGCAAATCCTTAGCAACTTAAGTAGATTAATGGTTTCCAGCACAGGGGGGAAGGGAGAAGTATGGGATTTCTTTTGGGAATGATGGAAATATTCTGGAATCAGATAATTGCAATGAATTAGATAATCAGAACCATAACATTGTGATTATATTAAAACCCACTGAATTGTGCACTTAAAATTGTTAAAATATTGGAGCTTATATTATGTGAATTTTACTCAATAAAAGTTTTTAAAAATGCAGTTCAGTGCAGTTCAGTTGCTCAGTCAACTGAACTTTGTGACCCCATGGACTGTAGCACACCAGGCCTCCCTGTCCATCACCAACTCCCAGAGCTTAGTCAAACTCATGTCCATCGAGTCAGTTATGCCATCCAATCATCCTCTGTCATCTCCTTCTCCTGCCTTCAATCTTTCCCAGCATCAGGGTCTTTTCAGTTCTTCACATCAGGTGGCCAAAGTATTGGAGTTTCAGCTTCAGCCTCAGTCCTGCCAATGAATATTCAGGACTGATTTCCTTGAGGATGGACTGGTTGGATCTCCTTGCAGTCCAAGGGACTCTCAAGCCTTCTCCATCACCACAGTTCAAAAGCATCAATTCTTCAGCGCTCAGCTTTCTTTATGGCCCAACTCTCACATCCATACATGACTACTGGAAAAACCATAGCTTTAACTAGACAGACCTTTGTCAGCCAAGTAATGTCGGTTTTTCATATGCTGTCTAGGTTGGTCATAGGTTTTCTTCCAAGAAGCAAGCGTCTTTTAATATCATGGCTGTAGTCACCATATGCAGTGATTTTGGAACCTAATAAAATAAAGTCTGTCACTGTTTCCATTGTTTTACCATGTATTTGCCATGAAGTGATGGGACTGGATGCCATGAGCCATTTTTTGAATATTGAGTTTTAAGCTAGCTTTCTCACTCTCTTTCACTTTCTTCAAGAAGTGCTTCAGTTTCTCTTTGCTTTCTGCCACAAGGGTGATGTCATCTGCTATTATCTGAGGTTATTGATATTTCCCCCTACAATCTTGATTCCAGCTTGTGCTTCATCCAGCCCAGTATTTCACTGATGCAAAAATGCAAATGGATTCATTCAAAAAAAGGTGAAGCAGAGACATCTGCAGACAAGACTAAAGCTGAGAGAGTGAAGTAATTCATTGCTAGATGGCCTGCACTACCCTAGGCTGAAGAAAATGATCTCAGATGGAAGTATGGGACTGCAGGAAGGAATAAAAAGCACAGAAAGGACAAATAGGCAGACAATATGGTTTGGAACAATGATAATAATAGATTTTTAACATATGCAACAGTGAAATATATGACCCCATAGGATATTAAGGATGCAGAATTATAATTGTCATACCCTGGAGTCTAGGATAAACACTAAGAGAATACTTACAAGAATGTGTAAGTGTAAAGGATTTGATTAATCCAAAAGTAGCCAAAAAGGGTGGGAATAAAGCAACAATGGAAACAAGGGATAAATAGAAAATAATTGCATTAGGTTTGAAGTGAAGTGAAGTCACTTAGCCGTGTCCGACTCTTTGCGACCCCGTGGACTGTAGCCTGCCAGGCTCCACTGTCCATGGGATTTTCCAGGCAAGAATACTGGAGTGGGTTGCCATTTCCTTCTCCAGTGGATCTTCCCAACCCAGGGATGGAACCCAGGTCTGGTCTCCCGCATTGTAAGCAGATGCTTTTACCATCTGAGCCATCAGGGAAGTCTACTTAAATCTAAGTGCATTGGGAAGCTGTTGGAGCAGTATCAGCAAGGGTGTGGTTTAATCCTCAAGCAAGAATAGTCTTTAACCACCTCACAACTACCCCCAGGGCTCAGAGTGATGTTGGGCACACAGAGGGCAGCCATTCATGAAGGCTTACTGAACTCCAGGCTGCTCCTCCCCCTGCTGAGTGGCTGAAGTGACCTCCCAGAAGACCTCTAACCATTCCTCTTATTGGGCAAGCAAGGTGAAAAGGAAATGGTCGGGCAGAGCATCCTCCCCTGACTTCTTGCCATCTTTTCCATGTGAGGACTATGGCAGCTTGCAAAGTACAGGAATACTTTTCCAACCGTGACTGTGCCGCTGAACACCTGGAGTGATTTTCAAATATTTTGATTATGGAGTCCAGGAATGTGCTTTCCCAACAGCTAAGGCAGCACTGGTCCCTGCCAGTCTTTGGCAACTTTCTCTCTAGTGCAGGGCTGCATTGGTGGTCTTCCATTTCCTCAAGCACTTCCTGACCTTGCCATGTCCAAATTTTCAAGATCATGTAGATGTGACATTGACCCATGAAGTTCCAACACTTTCTTCTTAAAATTTTTCTTTTCCTTTAATGTTCAGCTCAAAAGTCTCAACATTTTTGAAGCCTCCTTAGAAAAATTAACCCCTTTTCAACAGGCCACTTTCAGATTTATTTATAATTGAACAATTCTTTTCCTCCTATATAATTCCTGCCTTGGGAACAGCACTGTAGTTAGAAGAACCAGCCTAGACTGTTTGGGTTTCATTACCTAATCCACCATTTACCTCCTAGTGGGTTATTCTGGGTTCTATGAGAAGCAATCTCCAGACAGGATTAGCTGTGAAAGAAAATTAGGGTTACTGTAGAACCTCACAGAAAAGGGCCTGCTTTAACATCTCTTGCCACACTCAGTCACTGGCTGAAAGATCCCTTGAGGAGTGTGGCCTCAGAGTGAACCCGACGATGGCATTTCAGAGCACAGCAGCTAGGACTGTTGGTCAATTACAGTCCTTGAGCGATCTGAGGAAGATTTTCATAATCACCCCATTCCACCCCTTATGCCCAAGATTTCTCTCCACAAATTTGATGAGCAGCTCTACAGTTTCCATGGACCTCTTTCTCAGAGGGAAAAACTCAGAAGAGGGAGGTTAGTGAGATAAACTAACGTCCACTACTGCTGGTGACCTCAGGGCTACAAGTGGTATTTATCCTGTTTCCTCCATTTTGAATTTCCTTTACCCTCAGCTAGCACTTCAGAAGTCTTGGTGGCTTACCTGGATATACGCCCCAAGCCTTCATTCCTGGGGTGGCAGTGGTAGTGGGCACCATAACCTTCTCAGCCTGGTGCGATACTGTTGCACGTGTCTGCAACAGTTAAAGAGGCAACAGGGCACCACCAGAAGGCAACCCAGTGGACTACCTGGCTCTTCCCCTTTACTCCCATGTACAAGCAGCTCTAACTTCTCCTGTTGATCAGGGTTTGTTACCACTGCCAATACGGCAATTCCTCTTCTCATGTACTGGTCCCTGGGTATAAGTTCCAAAGTGCTCTGGTAGCAGCCCTAATGTGTAGTTTTGTGGGACCCCTGCTGTGTCCTCTGGCAAAGTGCACCCCTATCGGAATCCAGGACCTTCAACCACATGGAGCCCAGATTGCTGGAATGGGAAGTACAAAAATCACCCAGGTCACTGAGAATAACAGTAAATGAAGCCTCTCCTGTTTGCCCATGTGGTTCCTAGACCCATGTATTCTTCCTACTGGGGAAATAGCACCAACAGAGGTCTCTTACTTAACACCGCATCCTGAAGAACGACACCCTATTCTTTACGAGTGTTGCTTCTTAGCCAGTGCTTCATTATCAGTATTCTGTTAGCTGGCTGTTTCTGGATGGTATAGTATTACATGACAAGATCAACAGACTCCATGGTCATGGATCTGTTTCTCCCATGCCATCACTGGACAGTGGGTCCCCTGAGTCAGATGCTATACTGTGCAGCAATCTGTGCCTCAATCTGGCATTCTGCCGGCAGAGGCTCTCAGATTAAGAAAGTTAAATCCATGCCCACAATAGCTATCTATTCCCATAAGGAAGAACTGCTGGCCTTTTCAAGAGCAAGGGGCCCATTGTAGCTGACTTGCCACAAAGCAGCTGCCCGATATTCCCTAGGAATAAAGTGTATCAGAGACTCAGTGTTAAGTCTGTTGCTGACAGGTTGGACGTTCAGAGGCACCCTTGGTGAGTGGCAGTCCTCTCTCCGAGACAGAAGTTGGGCCTGTATGTAGCCTCCATCTCTGCCATTAGGGCCACTCCATCCATGGGCCCAGCATATTAGGTCTGCAGCGGCCGAACGCTGGCTGTCAACTGGTTATCAGTGAATTACTTGGTTATCAATGCCTCTTCCATGGTGGAGGCTTTCTGGTGGGCACTGTATTGTAATAAAAAAATTTTCACACATTGTGCCTTCTCCATATAGCCCAACCACACACCGTTATCCAAAAACAATCTGTTGGACCCTGCCCAGGAAATCTGTTTATATTCTCACCTTAACCCACTTCTTCCACACAAAGTGGAAAGCTCAGGGCACAGCTTGAAGCTCTACTCACTGCAATATTTGTCGCTCTCCACCATCTTTCAGGATCCTTCTTGCGTCCTTTAGATTTTAATGGTGGCACTAATCACCATCCTCCAATCTCCATCCCTCAATAAGACACTTTTATTTTTTGGTTATGCCTTGTGGCTTGCCAGATCTTAGTTCCTTGACCAGGGATTGAACCTAGACCGTGGCACTGAAAGTGCCAGTCAGTGGCTGAAGAGCAGTTTCCAAGGTTTAGATTTGGCCTTTCCTGTCGTAATTCTTATCCCACAAGCCAGAAACATGTTGATAGATCATTTTCATGATAACTTAACTGTTTCTAGATCTAGATTATTCTAGATCATTTCCAGTTATGTATTTGGGGGCTGGGGAATGACCACTGGATGGGTTCACACTAGGTAGGGCCACTGTGAGCCATAATCTGGCCAGGACTCTTATTTATAGTACGAGGTCCCCACAGGCCAGGGGCCTATGTTGATGCTTTTGGTCTGATATCAAAGACAACTCGATCAAATATCCAAAAAGTCCTCAAATATATGGTTATTTCTCTTTTGTCAGTGTATAGTCCCAGGTAAATGGCCATGAGTCTCTTTGGGGAAAACACTGAAGGAATCATACACTTGGCATGGTGTCGTAGCATCTGTTCCTAGGTTCATAGCTACTTGTTCATCAATGGGTTCTGGATCTGGAAACTGGCTCAGGTCTAAAAACTGAGCAAAGGAACATGCGCTTTGGGGATGACCACCTTTAGCCTGCTGCCCCTCCTTTCTTGTGGATTTTTGTTTGTAGATGTTTAAAAGCACCCTCTTTGGCTGTGCTATTCTGCTCCCAGGGATGCTATCTTTTATTGGCTCTCTCTCCCTGGTTCCCTGCTGGTCAAGGTCCTTTGGTCAGTTCTTCAGTCTTGCTGGTAATAAGGGTAATTGTGGTCTCCTGGCTTCTGAAAGTAAAGCAATGCCACCTGGTCTTTATTATTCTTGGGCCTCAATCATCCCCATCTTACCACATTTTCTGGAACTCTCGGCATCACCTGTTATCTAGGTCTAGGAGGAAGCAGAAAACCAAAGAGGATTAGGCATCAACAAAAAACCAAACAACCCAATTTAAAAGTGAGCAAGGGACCTGAATAAACATTTCTCTAAAGAAGATATACAAATAGCCAATAAGCACATGGAAAGATGCTTGACATCACTAACCACTAGGGGAATACAAATCAAAACTACAGTGAGATACCACCTCACACCATTCAGATGGCTACTGTCAAACAAACAAAAACCCAAAAGCAAAAAACAGAAAATAAAGAGTTGGAAAGGATGTGGAGAAACTGAAGCTCTTATGCATTGTTTGGTAGGAATGTAAAATGGTACAGCTGCTAGAAACAATATAGCAGTTCCTCAAATAATTAAGAACTGAATTACCATGTGATTCAGCAATTCCACCCAAGTATATACCCAAAGAACTGGAAGCAGGGTCTCAGAGATATTTGTACACCTATGTTCATAGTAACATTATTCACAATAGCTAAAATGTGGAAGCACCCTAACTGTCCACTGACAGATGAACGGATAAGCAAAATATGGTATACATGTATACAATGGAATACCACTGTCTTAAAAAGGAAAATCTGACACATGCTACAACATGCATGAACTTTGAGGACATTAGGCTAAATGAAATAAGCCAGTCACAAAAAGACAAATACTGCACGATTCCACTTAGATGAGGCCGTTAGAGCAGTCAAATACCCAGATATCACTCTGTGTGGTAATTCCAGCCTCAGCACCCAGAAACCCAAGACAAATGAGGGCATTTGGAAGAATGTAAAATGTCACAAGTACAGACTGACTGCTTTAATTGTGAATGCAAAGTACAGAATATGTAAAATAAGTATAGGATATGTAAAATTTAATCAAATGCCACCTACATGTTATTTTCTCTTGAACTTGATTTTTAACATTTCTCCTATAAATTGGAATAACAATATTATTCCACAACACTGTTTAAAAATGAGTGTGTTAGAAAGGTGGAGAAGACGATGGCACCCCACTCCAGTACTCTTGCCTGGGAAAATCCCATGGACAGAGGAGCCTGGTAGGCTGCAGTTCATGGGTTGCTAGGAGTCAGACACGATTGAGCGACTTCACTTTCACTTTTCACTTTCATGCATTGGAGAAGGAAATTGCAACCCACTCTAGTGTTCTTGCCTGGAGAATCCTAGGGACGGGGGAGCCTGGTGGGCTGCCGTCTATGGGGTCGCACAGAATCGGACATGAGTGAAGTGACTTAGCAGCGGCAGCAGTGTTAGAAAAGGGCTGTGTAAACTACAAAGGGACAAACAAACAAGAGATTGTTACCAACAAACTGATTAAAGGACAAGGACAAATGTTTATTTTTAGAAATTTCACTTACAGTCAACCACTGAGATGGGAAACCAAGGAAAGAATACTATGGAAGAGAAACAGTGGTGTTAGGTTTCTTAGTAATTTGGGGTTTACTTCTTTATTCAGGACCTTTTTACCTCTTTTTTACTGGAGCACATGGCTCCATGACAATATTAAACTTATGGATTTAGTCCTCCTGCAATCTAGTATACTCCATTTGCTGTTCAGCTGGAAAACATTTTCAGCCTTTCCAGTCAATCCCAGAACACCACGATTTACAGCCAAAGAAATTCCTGAACTGAACAGAACAAAGAAACTGAGGCAAGTGGCCAGAGCTGTGCTGAGCAGAAACCCAGGAGTCTACACATGCCCAGTGCTGCTGCCACTGCCAGGAGCACTGCCAAAGACTAGGAGAAAGAGAAGAGAAAGTCCTCCCCTCCCCACACAGAGTCATCTGGACTCAGAGACTAATAGGAAGCCGCAAGCAAATGTAGCTTGCAGGATTTAGACCCTTGAATCTGTGAGTAAACAGATAAGTGACCAGTGCTGGGGACTTAAGAGGCAACAGTAAAAGAAAACTGCCAACTACTGCCTCAACTTACTTCATTAATTTAAATAAGATGTTTACTTTTGATCCAGGGACCACCCTGTGTAATTCTGACCCAGTACTACAGAAATGAAGAAATCTACAAGGCAGTCTGGGATTAGACCCCTTTTCCAAAAGGCACACAGGTTCCCGCCTCTAGCATTCAAAGAGACAAAAGACATCAGAAGCTGAAACATATGGTAAATGCTTTATTTTCATATTTTACATTAAAACATAAAACACAAACATTAAAACATAGGACATGAATAGAGATCCCACTGTCTGGTTTTCAAAGCACGTATAAGGATATATATATAACAAGAAAATATTTTTGAGTCTGCTTAACTCCAAACCCTCAAATGGGAAAACAATCTCAGAGACTGGGGTGAGGGAAGATGGTGGGGCAGAGCCTGTATCTACAGATGTCATCTCCATTGCCAGGCAGAGGGGAGCAGGGGTGGAGGGGAAGTTCTTCCACTGGAGAAATCAGTCACAGTTGCAGCAATTTTTCTTTCTCAAACATCTAAACTTACTAGGGGAATGCAAGGACTGGTAAGGCATGAGATTCTTTCAACTTCTCTAATAATACAAGTCCCTTGGTTTCTACGCTTGGGGGTGGGGGCAGATCTCAATCAGCATCAGCTAAGTGTACTTCAACATTAGTCAAATCCTAACCCTGACCCGGATTCTGCCCTAGTCAAAAACAAAGGCAGCCAGGGCCTGACCACTTGTATCCTCTCTCTTATCATCTGCTGAAACCAGACTGTTTTTTAATTCAAATCCTTTTCTGCCCCTGAAGCTCTAGGCCTGGGCAGTTATTCTTAATCATCAACATATCAAAAGGTTACACCTCTTCTAGAAAAGGGAGCTTTTTCCCAGGTTCTGGAAACTGGCTTTTTGAAAGATGTCCTTAAATGAAGGAGGCCATTCTTTAAAAAGCACAACTACAACATGGAACTCTGGGGAAATCTACTGCAATAAGCCCTTGCTGGTGAGAAATGGTGGAAACAGCTCAGGAATTGACAGAACAGAACTGTTTTAAAATAAAAATAATGATAACATTTCTACACAGTTATTTAAGAAATTCAGTTAGCCATCCTGCTCCCCAAGAACAAGGAGCATGCCTTGAGACACGTTCTGTTGTGGAGAGTAGTTTAGTAGAGTAGCCTTTCGTAAAGCAAACAGATACAAACTGAACCCTCTACTGGAGAAAAGTACAGCTCCAAAAGTGGGACAATCCAGGGCTGGAATGAAAGCTGGTGGGCATCTCCCTGCAATCCACACAGGCCTCCAACCACTGTTATTATTTTACTAAAAATACTTTCTTAAAAAAGTTAGGGAAGGAGGCAAATCAGAGGAACTTGGAATCAAATATCAGTTTCACCTGGCGACAGGCTTTAACCAGGGAATTCTAAACACACTCAAGAATGGCTCTTACTCCAAGGGGTTGACTTTATTCAGAGAAACTCTTTAAAAATGCAAGAGACAAGTTCTCTTCTGCTTTCAACAGCAGTCTAAGCAGCTTCTGTTTTGTAAGCCTCTCTTGGTTAGATCTCTCTAACCATGCTTCTGATCTCTCATACTAGTAAGAGCTTTGACATATGGCTCATCTTTTCCTAGTGAGAGGACAAAGCACTGGCTTATATAAAACCAATCATGAGATCTTAGCTGCCTAGAAAAAGAGTGAGTCTTCCCCACTGCTCAAACAACTGGTCTCTTTCCTTGATTCGCACAATGTGATGAACCCTACACTTGGCTATAGGAAAGGATCTACAGCTCATCAGCTGCCATCATCACTGGGTTTACCACTATTCTGGCACTGCACACCTGAACAAAGCTGTTCCTGCCACAGAGCAAACCAGATAAGCTCTACCATACAGTTCTGTGGGGATGAGACCAAGTTATTAAAAGATTATCAGCCTACAAGGTCAGAAATAGTCAAATCCTTCAGAAGATTGTATCGTGCCCTCTTGTGCTCAATTGAAGACTTCTGCATCCAGGCTGCATCCAAGGAGCATCAAAATGGTTAGTCCCATCAGGAACATAAGCACTCCCAAGTCATGCAGTCAAGTGACAAGACAACTTGGGTGGGATGCATCCAGAAATGCTCAGTGTACATTCATATCCTAAGTGACTGCAGGGAGGATACTCTCCAAGGCCCAGCAGAAAGTCTGATCAAACATATTGATTCTCAACAAAGATTCATGAAGGCTTTTAACCCAAGAAATGGATAATGTTGATGGAGTACCAGTCACTTACTCTTTTGATGGACACTGAAGATACATCATCTATAGTGTTTTGCTGACCTAGAATCCGAGGATTATATTAACCTAATGGAACCATGATCCCACAAGTTCTAGGCCACAGACAATAAGCACAGATCTTGCTCAAGGCTGTGAGGTACTAGCAAACAACATGGAACATTAACCAGCAACATGACTGGTAAGCTTCAAGACCATGGTCACTCCCACCTATAGATGTGGACCGTCTTTTCTGTTAAGGTAGCCAAGCAGCTGTTATGATTCACCTCAAATGGGCAGATGTCCAGGACAGGCTGATCGGCCTGCAGATCCTGCAGCAATGAGCCACTGCCAGCATCCCACAGCTTAAAAAGAAGAGATAAAGGTCAGGAGTCCTTCAATTCAATTCAGGACTTGCAGTCTTTATCATCACACAACTCTGAATGTCCCTAACCTTCACAAGGTTGCACAAAAGCAGCACATCTGACATAGGTCATGCACAGCCTCTTATAATTCGCAATTATGGTCTACCTTCCCTGGTCGCTCAGAGGTTAAAGCATCTGCCTGCAATGCGGGAGACCCAGGTTCGATCCCTGGGTTGGGAAGATCCCCTGGAGAAGGAAATGGCAACCCACCCCAGTATCCTTGCCTGGAGAATCCCATGGAGGGAAGAGTCTGGTAGGCTATAGTCCATGGAGTCGCAAAGAGTCAGACACGACTAGCTACTTCACTTTCACTTTCACTTTGTGAGTGGATCTGAAAACCAAGCCTAGTATTCTCCCCTTCAGTCTATATGCCAAGAACTCTATTAGGGGAAATAAGGGTCAATAAGACAATAAGTCCCTGTCTCTGCCCTCATGGAAACTGTATTCTAACTGCTGCTTTCTTCTCCTTAAAAAAAAAAATTTATTATGGACAAAAAATTCATGTAATAAAAAGTAGAATAGTACTATGAGTAATCCATCACCCAGATGACTAAGTTTTTACCATACCTGGTTTACTGTTTTTTTTCTTTGCTGACATCATGTCATTTTACCCTTATACACTTAAGTATATATCTTTTAAAAACAAACAAAAGACATGTTCCTACATCTCAATGTCACTATGCCTAACAAAATGAACAATAATTTCATAGTATTCTCTAACATATAGTGCAAAATAAAAATTTTCTGATAGTCTCTTTGTATATTGGTTTTGTCTGATTCAGGATTCAAATAAGGTCCACATTACCCTTGGTAGTCATAAATTTTAATAAGCCTCTCTTAGTTTGAGCAGAACCAACCTCCCCACTCTTTTCTCCTTCTGCCACTGACTTGAGGAAGCAGGATCTGTTGTCCTACAGAATGTCCACAACCTAGATTTATTTGCTGCTTTCTGTGCTGTTACTTAACTAATACTCTTATCCACTGCAATTCCAGTAAATAAAAGCATTAGACTGAAGAGTGACACTATCCAACATGCCTGCCAATAGCCACATAAACCTCTTCACATTTAAATTACACAAAAATTTAACAATTACGTTTTTAATTCACATTAACATTTCAAGTGATCACATGGCTAATGTGCCTTAACTGGGCAGTGCTGTTCTATGGATTCATGGACATCTAGGCATCATGTACTTCATTTTGGCTTACATCAAGAGGCAAATTATTTCTGCTTAAGCAACTAACAGTGACACAATAGTTGATTGTGTATTCAGGTGGTAATAGGCTGACCCCTCCACTGTAAATTCCCCATCAACCTTCATGTGTTAGTTTCATCTTAAATTGATCAACTATTTTATAGAAGTTTCAGTAGTGCCTTTTCCCCCCTAAACCATATAGCTATATGTTTATCATCACACAACTTTGAAAGCACTGCAGGGACAGCACCACCTGGGGGATAAAACAGCCTGTCCCTAACCTTCACAAGGTCGCACAAAGGCAGGATATCTGACATAGGTCACGTAAAACACTACAGCTCACATATAAAGAATGATGTCAATCTATAGATATTGGTATGGAAAGATAACCAAAACAGGAAGTTAAATGGAAAAGCAGTATGTATTGGGTTGGCCAAAAAGTTTCTTATGTTTTTAAGTAAAAATAAAAGACCATTTTCATCAAGAACTTTCTCGAACGTTTTGTTATACTACATTCTGCCATTTTTCAGGCAACTTCATAACTTTATCTTCCAAGAACTTTTTATCTTTTGAGCAAAGTACTATTCTATGTGCTTTTTACAGTCTTCCACAGAATTGAAACTTCTTCCATTAAGAGAATTTTGTAAAGACCAAAATAAATAAATGGAAATACAAAGGTGCAATGTCTGGTGAATAGAGCAGATGAATAAGAACCTCCCAGCCAAGCTGTAACAGTTTTTGCCTGGTCATCAAAGAAACACATGGTCTTACATTATCCTGATGGGAGATTATGTGTTTTTTCTTGATTAATTCCGGACATTTTTCATTGAGTGCTGATTTCAGTTGGATTGAGTGCTGATTTCAGTTGGTCTAATTGCGAGCAGTACTTGTTGGAATTAATCATTTGGTTTTTTGGAAGGAGCTCATAATAGAGGACTCATTTCCAATCCCACCACATATACAATATCATCTTCTTTGGATGGAGATTGGCCTTTGTTGTGGTTGGTGGTGGTTCATTTCACTTGCCCCAGGATCTCTTCTGTTCCACATTATTGTACAGTAACCACTTTTCACTGCCTATCACAATTTGTATTAAAAAAAAACATTTTCATTACATTTCAGTAGAGAATCACATTGGAGAAGCAATGGCACCCCACTCCAGTACTCTTGCCTGGGAAAATCCCATGGACGGAGGAGCCTTGTAGGCTGCAGTCTATGGGGTCCCTAGGAGTCGGACACGACTGAGCGACTTCACTTTCACTTTTCACTTGCATGCATTGGAGAAGGAAATGGCAACCCACTCCAGCGTTCTTGCCTGGAGAATCCCAGGGACGGGGGAGCCTGGTGGGCTGCCGTCTCTGGGGTCGCACAGAGTTGGACACGACTAAAGCGACTTAGCAGCAGCAGTAGCAGCAGCACAGAATCACGTGCAGAAACACAAAGTGTTTTTCACTTAACTTACGTGAAGCTCGGACATCAAAGTGATTAACATAATCAGGCTGATGCAAATGATCTTTCACACTTGATTTGGATATTTTGAGTATGCTGGCTATCTCCTGTGTGGTATAATGTTAACTGTTCTCATTTAAAAGTCTCGAGTTGATCGCTATCAACTTCAACTGACCTACCCGACTGTGGAGCATCGCCCAGCGAGAAATCTCTAGCACAAAACTTCGAAAACACTTTCAACATGTTCAGTCACAGCACTTTTTCCATACACTGCACAAATCTGTTTCTGCATTTCAGTAAAGTTTTTACCTTTCTTGAAATAAAGCATAATATGCTGAAAACGTTGCTTTTTTCCCCTTCAACTGTCAATATTAAAATGGCTACACAAAAATTCACCAATTTTGACAAGTCTTATTTTTAGTAAACACTGATATGATAGCTGTCACAATACAATCTACAAAATTGTTTCAAATGAAGTTACAGACAACCGTGTGCTCCTAGAACCACTAACAGAAAAAAATAACTTTTTGGCCAACCCAATAAAGTGTGACTTGTATAAAAAAAAGCAACCACACATATACACATATGAAGGTATGTGTATTATGGAGAACTTTGGTTTTTTGCTTTAAACACATCAGTATAAAAAACTGACAGACTACTCACCAGGGCAGAGTTTGATGCTTCATCCCCAGTACACACCAGGATGCTGCCATTGTCTCTGGGTTTTGGAAAATGGCACTCTTGGTTAGCAATTTGCAGGAGGGTCCCCCAAGGAATGTTTGTACAGGATGGCAGGAGCAGATGGGCTCTCCAGCATTACCCAGTTTATAGGACATCTCCATGAGCACACTTCGTAAGGTGTTGTGATTTTTATCTAAGAGAAAGAGAAATCAGCATTATCTGTAGGGATGGTCCAAAGAAATTAAGCAAGTACCTAAACTTGGTTGTAATACAGCTGAGTAGAAAAGGCAGTTTTATCAAGCTATCATTAATAGCTACAGAGCAAACACAGTAAGAACAAAATAATATAGCACAAATGAAATTCAGAACTTTTGGCTATAGGATGAAGTAAGTTATCTACAATAGGTTTTTGTCTATGAGGGAAACAACTCTGAGAATAAGCTAGCCTTTTTAGGAAAATCACTGTATCCAGCTGGACTTCTGTTTTGGTTTTTATCTTCCTTAAGGGTTCGGGCTACAAGGTCTTTTCCTTCCCCCAGTGAGGAACCTACTAATACCCGGAACTGTACAAATAAAGTGAAAGCATATTATCACAGAAGGGGAGACATATCACTGTGGTTCTGCTGAGAGACAAACAAGAGCTAGAGAACAGAATGGGATCTCCAAGCTTTCTACATGTCATAGCAAATCTATCGAGATAGGGGACCTAGGAGATGGGTCCAAAAGGGAAAGGAGAGTCTGCTGAGGCAGCTTCTCAGCTCAAACAAAACTTAAAATGATTAGGTCAACCCACAACTAGCAGAAGTATGGGCACTTTAATGACTATTTCTTTCTTTTTTTTAATGACTATTTCTTACCAAAACATCTACTTGACCATCAGTATAGCTCACCAGATTAGATTCATTATCTTTCAGCTAGGAAAAAATCTGTGAATTTAAGCATAGTCAGTCAAGGGTTGCAGTCCTGGTTCTGGAAGCTGTGAGAAATTCGGCTGGCTGGGGCCACCACAGTTGTCCATCTACTCCCCACTTAACTTTGGGGCCCCAAATAAGGACGACAGCTAACAGCTTAGTGTCTGGGCCTTCCTTGTAAGTGAACTGAGGGGCGAGCAGAAGACATGAAACTGATGTAAGGGCAGCTCAGTGGCCTCAAGAGCAGGTCTCCTCATTCCATCACTGTCATAAGTCAGAGAGGATCCTAAAGCAGAGGATCCTAACTCCACTTCCAAGGAGTACCTGGCCAAGTATGTCCCAGTTCACACAAGCGAGGGACAGGGAGGCAGGCTCCACAGAAGCTCCCTGCAGGAGCAAGAGCTATTAGTCCGTGAGGGGCTGACCAGCACCACCTGAAAGCTAGGGCAAGCTCTCCTTTCCTCCCCTCTACCAATCTACTTCCAAACCAACCACAGGTCCCATGAGGATACCCCAACAACACTCACCAGGCCTATAGGTCACGAGACAGTGGCGGGTGCTGCTCTCTACCTGAAAGTCTATGCAGCCCCCAGGCTCCATGGGCAGCACATGAGGCCAATGAGTAAAACCCATTTTCAGCTCCCAAAAAGAGGCATTCTCCAACGCTCCAGCCAACACGCCACCATATGGAAACGTAGCAGAGGCAGCTCTGGGCACATAAGACAGGGATACCAGAGGGCATCTGAAGGGAAAGAAAGGAAACTGAGTCTCACCTGCCAATATCTGAACTACTTCAGGCGCCACTATGAGGAGTCAAGGACATTCCTACCTCTATAGAAGAAACTTTGTGAGTCACTGTCCTCTGATAAAAACTACCAACCCACTCTATAGGAACAAAACGGCATATACATAATATTCCACATCCAGTTTCAGAGGAAATTCCACATGCTCTAAAAGCAGTGGGGAAAAAACAGAGTAGGAAATTTAACAGTACAAGAGTACACACACAAGGAAGCCTGACTGGTGTGAAGCTTCTGGAAATGGGGTTAGACCCACACACACACAAAAAGTCAGGAAGGAAATTCAACTTATACATCCAATAAATTAAAGCTTCCAAGTTCTATTTGACAGATTCCCTCAATTAAAATACAGCATAGAGAATTCCCTATGGTCCACTGGTTAGTTCACAACAGGCCAAGAAACGTAACCCAGGCCACACAGCTCATAAATGGTGGAGTCGGGTTCTGAACAAAGTAGTGATTTTATTTTGGCACACTGTGACATGTAATTCTATGAATCTGGTTATACTTGGTATGAGAACTTTCTGCCATATGAACTATCATGAACACAAACTCTAGGATCTTACTGATTCTGAAGTGAGAACAGATCAGAGGACGCAGAGAACTGCCCTCTGTGAGAAATTCTGATCAACTGTGCAACACTCGTAAAAGAGGATTAATATAATAGTCTAAGAGAAAGCTTTTACTTTTAGGTGGCTCCCTACCTAGCTCTCTGAGGTACTAACTCCTGGACGTGACAGCTTGTATTTCGAAGGTCATATAACAGAATTGAACCGTTGACCAGTCCAGCATAGATGTAATTGTTTTCATCAAGACACCAGCAGCAGCTCCAGACAGGCCGCCCAGTATTGTAAGTCTGGACCACGGTATTTGTTTCCAGGCTGTAGAGTTACAAAAGACTTTTACAATTAGGCATTACAAAAATCAAATACAGAACAAAGATATAAAAGATAAGAACATACCCACACCTCAAAACTATATGGATTCCCAATTTCCCCTAAGGTCTGTGGAGATAACTCCTCTTAATTCCACAATATTTGTTTTGGAGGATACAGATTTTCCTCCTAAGCTAAAAGGAAGAATAAGTTAAAGGGACAGATAAACAGTATATTCCTTCCCCTGATCCTATATCCTTCTCCACGGCTACCTATTACACAGGTATTCAATGTTTAATACTGAAAAATTAGAAATCACGTATAAGAAAAATAAAAAGTTATAATGCAACTATCCAGAGGTAGTAGTCATTAATGACAGTTTGGTATTTAACCTTTCTTTTTTCCCTTCTATTTTTCAATACTACTAAAATAAGTCATAGCATTTAGATATATATAAAACATAACAGAATTGATACACTGAGTTTTGGGGTAAAATTAAGCTGAAGCATTCTTGAAAGTCAAAAGATATATATCTGCATGGTTTAAGATATATTTTGTGGCATATATAATTTTAAAGAAATGGACGACCACATATTCAGCTTTGCAACCAGCTGTGTCCACTTCTTAAAGCAATACATTTAAAATTCAATGAACCTGGATCTGAGAAAACAATGCCTTGGACAGCTCCCATCCCATCCCCACCCCAAAAGCCAAGGTCATCATAACACAGATACTAATTTCCAAGCTATTCAACACTAGGCATCCCAAGGCCCATCTTCCCCACAAAGTACTCACCTGGTCAGTTTAATTGTGCTGTCCAGGGAAGCAGAGAGAAGTAAGCCTTTGGATCGACTGCTGAAAGCCAGTCCACGTATTTGTTTGCTATGCATAGGAATATACTGACTGCTTTTCATGTTGGCAGTACTCAACATCTTAACACCAAAGCCTGCCAAATTTATGAGAGAGTGAAACAGATCACTGAAAAGTCAATTAAGGGCAAAGGAAACTACCATTTCAAGCAACACTTTTGTTCACCTTTCTTGGCATGTCAGTTTCTGGGAAAAAACTAGTCGAACAAAGAAAATAACTCCCAGGTTATAATTTATTTTAAAAAGTACATTCTATCCCAAATGTCTATCAAGTATATGAGAAACCATCATATATACATACAGTGGGATACTACCCAGCAATAGACACAATAATATGGATAATCTTCATAAAGTACCTCGAAAGAAGCCAGACAAAAAGAGTAACACTGTATGGCTCCAGTTATGTAAAATTCTAGAAAATATAAACGAATATACCAAGATAGAAAGTAGTTGCCTTGGGATAGGGAGAGGAGGGAGGAACAGGTGGATGATGGATTACAAAGAACCTGAGCAAACTTTCAGGGCAACTGATATGTTCATTACCTTGATTGTTATGATGGTTTTAGAAGTGTATACAAATATTGATATATACATCAGTACTCACCAAATGGTATATCACATTAAGGATGTGCAGTTTACTGTATATCAATTATACTGCAATAATAGAATTTTAAAGGAAAGCGAGAGACTAGTCTTTCTGAACCACATATACTCAAAAATGTAGATTAGAGTGAACAACAAACGGAGATAAATAATTTCTGTGTCATGTGGTCAGGATGTTACATTTTTCTGAAAACAGACTGAAAATAGGTAATATTAAGTATCTTAATGTATATCATTCCAAGAGGGGAAAAGAAAGCCAAAAACTTGTCCTTTTAAATTTATTTGTTACTCTGTTCTCTTACCAGGGAATAACAACATATTTATTTTATCAAGTATATATTTTATCCAAGTTATACACTAACAAAATTTGTCAAATCTTAGATTTAAGATATCCTTGAGGGACTTCCCTGGTGGTCCAGTGGCTAAGAATCTGTCTTGCAGTGCAGGAGATATGGGTTCAATCCCTGGTCTGTAAACTAAGATCCCACATGCCACAGTGCAATTAAGCCCGTGCCCGTCAACTACTGAAGTCTGTGCGCTCCAAAGCCCACCTGCCCCAACTAGAGAGTTCAAGAACTGCAAGGAAAGATCCCGCACGATGCAACTAAGACCCAATGCAGCCCAATAAATAAGTGAGTTGAGACACTTGAAAAAAAAGATAGCCTTGAATCACACTTCTCCTTCACTAGGGAATCAAGCAAGAGAAAGTTTATTGTGATTCTGCTAAAACAGAATTAGCAGAGCCAGAGAAACAAACATAGAAACTATAGGTTTTAAATCAACAAGGGAACTTGAGATTTTGCCTAGTTAATCATTAAAGGAAACAATAAATTAGTATTATCAGTCTATCAGGACGAGCTGGCTGTGCAGGACAGAACAGACACCCTAAGAAATAAAGGAACAGATTACACCCAATTTGGGGAACAACTGGAATAAATATTTTTCCAATTAATGGGGAAGGTTTCACTTGAAGATAAATCTTTTTATTAAAACTGTGAATGGAATATAGCAACATTATAAACAACCCTTTTACTTTCCCCTCAATTGGAGCCTCCTGATAGCCTCTCAACTTACAGTTAGTGTCAGTAACAGACAAATATATGATATTCAAGGGATTCCACTACAAATCCTGTACACACCTATGTATGGGGGACACAGCTTTGAAGCATTTGAAAGGAACTTCTAAGTGGGGAGACACTAAATCAGGCAGAAGCAAAGGGACCTTACAGTTGGCAGAAATCATATGCTGAAGAGAGCAGGAAAAAACATCTACAACAGTGGGCCTGTGAGGTTTGGTTTTAAACATTAAAACAACCTAAAATGAAACTTGGAAAGCACACAAAAAAGAGAAAATCAGTACAATATTAATAAAATAATAATGTTCCCAAATTCTTTTACTTGGAATTTGTCAAATGTGCACACTACTAAAAATAAGCATTCAATCTTGTTTTAACTTGAATTAGACCTTAGGGTAGTGTTTGTTTCAAACATTTCTAGTCTAAAATAAATCTGTATTTTAGCAGGACATACAGGCAATTATAGTCCTTATCCTTGGACAACTCACACTTCTAAGTACGTGTTCTCTCACTTTACCATGGTTCAACATCTCTGCCCTTCTGGTGAACAAGTTTACGGAAGTCAGACAGACAGTGCAGACATCTCTGTAGTGCCCTGAAGTTATCTGTATCAAGGAAAGCAACTAGGAAAAAAGTGATCTGGTGGGCTGTGGACAGTGTTCACCTACTAGTGAGTCCTGGATTATCCAAAAAGGGAGGAAATAAATAAACAGAGTCCAACAATGAACATAAAAACTGATGTTCTGGACTATTCACCTGGAAGGAAGGCGGCTTGAGGAGAAGGTTGTGATACAACCAGGCAGCTCAAAGCATCACAGTATGTCATGACTCGACAGTTTCCTGTTTGAGACACTGTGAATGTCTTCTGGAAATGGTACTTCTGTTGACTCTGGCTGGAGGGCAGGCCACCTAGGAAATGTGGTTGGGAACCCCCAGGCTGCTGTGAGATCTTATCCTGACCGATAAGTTTTTGCAAGTCCTAAAACGAAAACGATTTTGAAGACATAAAGCTTTTTCGTCTGGTATTACCCTCAATACAATTCCTTGATCTAATACAAGGATATTTATCCTTTACATGAAAATGTAACATGAATTCTAAAGTACTGCTGCAGTTTTCACAATATTTCAACAAGCAATTGAAATAGGGAGAGCACATCATCATAAAGGGCTGAAAGTCTTTAATGATTTGACAGTCACTTTGTCTAAAATTCCCACTTTATTGGTAGATTCAAGGAAGTGAAATGACCTAAACAAGTTGTGAATTATCAGGTGGCTGTCCAATTTTTTTTTTTAATTCAGGATGCAGTAGAATTCATCATAAAGCACATATATAATTTCTAATAAAAAATAAACAGTTGACCATGTTTCCTTCCTGAAAAACTTGGTAAATCCTATATGTATCTGAGTGAAACTAAATATTTAGATGCCTTCTTAATTCCTATTCCAACAGTTCTTTGGATTAGAAAAGGCAAACTTACCTGAACACGACTTTGAAGCCTAGAGCATTCATCAGTGAGGGCTTGAAGCTGCAGCCGACACTGTGCAGAGTCTAACTCAGCCTTCTTCCTTAGCTTCTGTTCCTTTTGTAAGGAACTAGAGGGGGAAAGCCAGCAACAGGTGGAGATTAGAAAGGCTACAAAAGATTTCTCATCAAGATGCACAGTAAATTTATGCTATGATATACACACTTTGACTATAAATATATCATTTAGGGAATAAAATATAACGAGAAAAATCTCTCAAACTGAGAAACATTACAGAATAGCAGACAGGGCTGAGCTCATCAGCCTACTAGAGTGGGTCTCACTGCTGAGGTAGGCAATGACCAGGAATTTGGCTCTTACTAAGGAATGGGGACATAAAATGCAAAATGAGGGATTACAGCCAAGCTCACTGCCTGAGTTAGAGTCAAATTAGAAAAGAGTAAAATGACCTGTTAAAAGAGCAAGATCATCTACCAGATAAAAAGAAAATCATGAAAAATCTCTCAAACTGAGAAACATTACAGAATAGCAGACAGGGCTGAGCTCATCAGCCTACTAGAGTGGGTCTCACTGCTGAGGTAGGCAATGACCAGGAATTTGGCTCTTACTAAGGAATGGGGACATAAAATGCAAAATGAGGGATTACAGCCAAGCTCACTGCCTGAGTTAGAGTCAAATTAGAAAAGAGTAAAATGACCTGTTAAAAGAGCAAGATCATCTACCAGATAAAAAGAAAATCAGCTATTAGATGTTCATGAGATATTCAAATAAATAACACTATAAAAAGAGGTTGGAAGTTTTAGAAAAGTATATATCAGGTAAATGCTTAAAAAAAAAAAAAAAGACTGATTACAATGAAAAAGGATGGACAAGCATAAAGAGGAACAATGTACAATGAAAGGACACATTCATAGGTATGAAAATCATAAATTCATGTTTCAAAATATCCAATAAGATAGGAGAGAAAAAAGATGAAAATTGGAAAGGAAGAGATAAAGTGGCTCTTATTTATCTTCACGGAAAATTCAAGAGAACCCACAAGCTATTAAGAGTTTAGTAAGGTTACTAGAGTTAAGATCAAGAAAATTAGATCAACAGCATTCCCATATACCAGACAGGTGATTTGTAAATGTAACCAAAAAAGTTCATTCGAAATGGCATTCTAACAGTAACCTAGGAATAAAGTTAAGGCCTTAAGAAGCAAAATACAGTTATAAATGACACAAGGAAACAATGAATAAGTGAAAGGATATTATATAATGTTGATGGCTAGAAAAACTAAACTGAAGCACTAGAACAGATCCTAGAACAAAAGAGTAGTTCATTTATAACATAGAAACTTAATTTAGAATAGAAGTAGCAATTGAAATGGATAGGACATACTTCACTAAAAGTAAAAACTTTCTCAAGAAAGGATACCATAAACAAGTCAAAGAGACAAATCAAAAACTAGAAGATGACGTGTGCAATGTGGACAACCAACAAAGAGTTAGTATAAGGAAAACAAAGAACTATAAATCAGTAAGAAACAAATAAATAACACACTTGGCTCAATAGAAGTAAGTAAAATATTTGAACACAATTTACAGAAGAGTATGTTCAACCTCATAAGTGATTGAGAAAAACCTCATAAGAAAAGCAAACTAAACGCTACTTCACTTCATGAAACTGGCAAAATTAAGTCTGATAATATAAAGTAGATGAGGTATGAAAAAAATGCGAAATCCCTTACATTACTGCTGCTGGTATAAACTGGAAAAGCCTCTACGAAGAGCAATTTGACAATATCTAGTAAAGTTGAAATTACATGTACCCTATGATAAAGCAAATCCATTTCTAGACGTAATGAAATTCTCACCCATTTCTCTGCAGCATGGCTTATACTAATGAAAACTGGAAACTACTTGTCTACCAATACAAAATACATATAGGAAAACTCTACAGAACTAAAACACTTTATAGAAATTAAAATGAATCAACGAGAGCTACATATATCAACCAGGATATGTGCGCCTCAAAGTATTAAGCAAAATCAAGCTACAGAAGAAAAACTATAATCCAATAACCTTTCCATAAAATGTGAAAACTTTCTATTTTTTTTTTTTTGGTGAAAACTTTCTAAATCACACTGTACGTGCTTTATGGTCATAGACCATCTGAGGAAAGAGATGGAATTAAGAAAAACTTGGTGCACAAGGAAGCCTCCTTGGTATCTATAAGGATATATTTCTTTTTTAAAAGACCCAAAACAAATACAGAAAATGTTAAGATTTGATAAAGTTGAGCCTGTGGGTATTCATCCTATTAGTCTCGGTATGTATCACCATTTTGAAATTCTTCTCAAGAGGCTAAGGAGTACACCAATTGTAGTAATCAGCAAAGTTTTAAATACAATCATGCATTAATAGCCACCCCTATTGGTTTTGCCTTTTCAAGAAAATTTCCCCCACCACGTACCTGTCATTTTAACATACTACCAATAAATATTCATTGGAGTGAATAAAAAAAGGCAAACAAAGAGTAAAATTTATACATCTGTAATTCCACTTTACAGTGACTACTTACATGTTTTTTTCCAGTTTGCAAAAACATAATCACACTAACAATATGCTTTCACATGACAACATACTATATGTACTTCAACATCAGTTTTAATCAATGTATAGTGTTTCATCACATGGATATGCCAGAGTTTACTCAATCAATTAACCTTCTTGGTTTGGATTTTAACTAAATGAAAAGCCTGATTAAACACATCTTTGTACATATCTTTAATCATTTTTTTAGAATGCCTAAAGCAGAATTACTTTTAGACTTCTGAATTATATTGCCAAGGGCCTCTCTAAATGTTAATATCTATGTACATTTTTACCAGTAATGCATAAGCAAACCCATATCCCTGTACTCTCAATGCGGGGGTGAGGGTGGGGTGGGTGGTTTGGCTGCTGCTGCATGGCACATGGAATCTCAGCTCCCTGACCAGGGAACAAACCTGCCTCCCCTGCATTGCAAGGATGATTCTGAACCACTGGACCACCCGGGAATTCCCAATCTTTACTGTTCTTAAAGCATATTTTATAAGTAGTGCTTTTAGCAATTGTCCATTGGCTTCCCAAATCCCAATAATTTCTTGCATTGTACTGTTTCAGTTGAGACTTCTTTGTAGAATACTGTGGCAGGAGGGCTTAGGGACACAAGAAGGAAAAATTCTCAGTTTTTATTTCTTTATTATTATTTTTTTAATTAATTTTTATTTTTTAGTTTGTTTTGCTTTACAATACTGTATTTGTTTTAAATTCTCAGTTTTTAAAAAAGTATATTTAAGCCTATTCTAATGACAAGAAGGTTGAGACTTGGAGTGTGTTCTAGATGGCTGTGAATTGGCCACAATGAATTGGCCACTCATTCCCTGATTCAGTATTCACCGAATTTAGTGGCAGAGGCAGACTGTAAAGATAATCCCTTAAGGAAGAAGCTGGACAGGCTACCAAAAAATCCAGGCTGCTTTCTGTGTGGGTCTGTTGTCAGCTCAGGTGTCAGGTATTACTGTATGGCTAAAGGTTTCTCTATTACTTTTGATTTCAGGAGGGCTTACCAGACCATGTCTTGGCCTCCCCAAGTCATATTACCAAAGACTTAAGTCTTAGCGCTGACTCCAAGTTCACAGGAATGCCAAAGTGCTCCTGCAGAGCTACCTGTTCCAATCAGCACACAACCCTCAGGCCCTGAAAATGGAGGCTCAGGAGAGTGCTGAGCACACAGACAAGTGCAGCAGTCTACCGCTTATTGCTCTTCTTTCAACCTCCTCTCTTTCAAGAAAGGAGATTTTTATCCTCTACTTCTCAGTTGTTTTCCTATACATTGACTTCATTTTCTGATATTCTATACTAGCTTTTTACCCCGACAAGTTCAAGCAAAAGTCCTGGGGCTGACATTCATTGAGCTAGGTGAAGTCACAATAATTTGTTACTCCAGATCATCACTTTTAATCCTATATGGAGAGCAAACCATGCATCAGGTGATCAGACATGTATCATAAGTCACAATGTTAAACTGCCACAATCCCCAGAGATCCCTAGTCACAGTCCAAGGAAAGCCTCAGAATCACACTAAGAGTGAATCATACCCCCTTTTACAGATGAGCCTACAAAGAACCAAAAGGGAATATTCCAGCTAGATAGACTCTTTCCACCTACCTCTTCATGAGCTCCTGCTCACTAGTGTCCAAAGCTCTCAAGGTCCGGGCATAAAGGACAACGATATCACTTTGCTTGGCTTTCTTGTTGCACTGAGGAGCCCAACAGGACACAATTAGTGTGGTTCTAGGAATCTGCCTGACTTAACATGTTGACTGTGCATATACACAGTTCTTAACTACGGTCTCTACCTGGGGACATTTTCGGGTCTGTCCTCTGAGCCACTTTGAAATGCATTTGTACCCAAAGAGGTGCCCACAGCGCAATGCAGAGAGCCGGTGATCTCCAGCATTGGTCCACTGTTCCAAACATATTGTGCAAGTGTCTCCATCTTCCTCATCCACAGAAT
Organism: Aepyceros melampus; assembly: GCA_006408695.1. Taxonomy (NCBI): domain Eukaryota; kingdom Metazoa; phylum Chordata; class Mammalia; order Artiodactyla; family Bovidae; genus Aepyceros; species Aepyceros melampus. Next base: position 81,513 of record SJXQ01001132.1, read on the forward strand.
TTAGAGAAGGGTTAGACTTCTGGGGAGACTGCTGGATGGAAACCACAATACATTCAAATTAGAGAAAAGGCTTGAAGATATGAAACTAACAAATTAACAAGTCACACAAAAATGAACAAACCCAATTGAAAAATGCCAAAGAAAAACCCAACACCCATGAATCACTTCCCATTCTTTCCAGAGTGCAATCTGGTCAAAGATAATATAAACTGTGAAAATATTATTTTAGCCTTTGAACTCACAAAATTCTTGATTTTTTTTCATTCAAATGACAAAAAGGAGCTAATTTATAAAGATATTAAAACAAAACAAACCCAGAAGTGACCCAGTTAAATAACAACAGGGAATATTAAGTCTTTTTTCATACATTTGAAATTAGGTTCATAATTCAAGTAACCATAAAATATCTGGTTCATGTGAATAAAGATAAAAATACAAGGGAAAAGAGAAAGGAATATAAACAGCTCACACAAAAATACAAATGGTTAGTAAGTGTTCAGCTATAATTAAAGGAACAAAAATTAAACTATGTTTTTACTTCTTTTCATCTATTAGATAATGTCTGGTAACATGAAGCACTGAGGGTGAGGAAGAAATGGGCATGCTTACATACTGCTGTTCCAGGTAGAAACTGGCACAAAATTTCCAGAGGGCAACTTGGCATTATCTATCAAAACTAAAAATACAAACATTCTTCCTTTGATAAAGCAACCTCTCTGAAGAAATATATCCCATGAATATAACCACAAATATTTGCCAAGACAGTAATGCAAAGATGCTCAGTGCAGCATGATCTTAGCAGGAAGCAACAATAGTGCACATGCAAGGGAAGAATTAACTAAAAATGTATTCCTATGTAAAAACACTATGCAGCTATTACCACCAGTAAGAATGAGATTCAATTTTATGTTGGATGTTGGATAGTCACTAAGTTTGGAGAAGGCAATGGCACCCCACTCCAGTACTCTTGCCTGGAAAATCCCATGGACGGAGGAGCCTGGTAGGCTGCAGTCCATGGGGTCGCTAATCGGACAGGACTGAGCAACTTCACTTTCATGCATTGGAGAAGGAAATGGCAACCCACTCCAGTGTTCTTGCCTGGAGAATCCCAGGGACAGGGGAGCCTGGTGGGCTACCATCTATGGGGTCGCACAGAATCGGACACGACTGAAGCGACTTAGCAGCAGCAGCAGCAGCAGCAGTCACTAAGTTATGTTCGACTCTCTGTGACCCCATGGACTGCAGCCACCAGGCTTGTCTGTGCATGGGACTTCCTAGGCAAGAATACTGGAGTGGGTAGCCATTTCCTTCAATTTTATGTACTGACAATAAAAAGCTCTCCAAGAGAAACTTCCCTGGTGGTCTAGTGACTGGGAATCTGCATTCCAATGCAGGGGACATGGATTTGATCCCTGGTCAAGGAACTACGATTCCACATAGCACAGAGCAACTAAGCCCAGGCACTGCAATGACTAAGCTTGTGCATGCCAGAGCACAGAGAAGAGAAGCTTGGGTGCTGCAACTACAGAAGCCCCTGCGTGCTGCAACGAAGACCCAGCACAGCCAAGATTAAAAAAAAAAAAAAAAAAGATAGGACTAGAATCAAGATTAGCTGAGCAATTTAATCACTTTTAATCATTTAGTCTTATAATTAAAAAAAAAAAAAAAGCTCTCCAAGATACAAGAAGTCAGGGGGAAAAGAAACCAATCCTGGAACAGGACAGCATATAATCTCTCTTGTGTAAATTTTAAAATAGAGCATTTAAATGAATTCAGTAAAGTCGAAGGATACAAAATTCATCTACAGAAATCTGTTGCATTTCTACACACTAACAATGAACTATCAGAAAGAGAAATTAAGAAATATAATCTCATTTATGAACTGTATTAAAAAGAATAAAGTAAACTAGAAATAAATCTAACCAAAGAGGTAAAAGACCTGTACTCTGAAAACTATGACATTGATGAAAGAAACTCAAGATGACATAAATAATTGGAAAAACATATTATGCACGTTGGAAGAACTGGATTGGAAGAATTAACATTGTTAAAATAATCATCTTCCCACCAAGGCAATCTACAGATGCAATGCAATCCCTGCCAAAATATAAACAGCATTTTCCATAGAACTAGATTAAATGATTTTAAATTTATATGAAAACAAAAGACTAGAAACAGCCAAAGCAATCTCAAGAAAGAAAACAAAGGTGGAAATATCACACTCTCTGATTTCAATCTGTACTACAAAGCTACAGTAATCAAAAAAAAAAAAAGCTACAGTAATCACAACAGTATGGTACCGTCACATAAGCAGACATACAGACCACAGAACAGAACACAGGGTGCAAAAACAAACCCACACTTACATGGGCCATTAACTTACGAGGAAAGAGGCAAGAGTAGACAACGGGGAAGACAGTCTCTTCAAGAAATGGCGTTGGGAAATCTGGACAACCAGACTACTTTCTCTAACTTTCTATTTTATACCAATGTTTGTGATAGTTTCAGGTGTACAGCAAAGGGACTCAGTCAAACACTGGACTACTTTTTCACATCATGTACAAGGGTAACCTTAAAATGGACTATAGATTTAAATATAAGACCTGAAACCATAAAATTCGTAGAAGAAAACACAGGCACTAAAGCTCTTTGACAGTAGTCCTAGCAGTATTTTTTTGAATATGTCTCCTCAGGCAAGGGAAGGAAGTAAAAACAAACAAACAAGACTATCAAACTTAAAGCTTTTGCAAGCAAAGGAAACTAACAACAAAATGAACAGGCAGCCTACCGAATAGGAGAAGATATTAACAAAAGATGTATCTGATAAGGGATTAATATCCAGAATAAATGAAGAGCTCATACAACTCAACAGCAAAGAAAACCTGACTAAAAATGGTCAGAAGGCGGGAATACAGATTTTGCCAAAGAGATGGCCAAGAGACACATAAAAAGAAAAGATGCTCAACATTAGTAATTATCAGTTCAGTCGCTCAATCGTGTCCGTCCGACTCTTTGTGACCCATGAACTGCAGCACGCCAGGCCTCCCTGTCCATCACCAACTCCCAGAGTTCACCCAAACCCATGAATCAGTGATGCCATCCAATCATCTCATCCTCTGTCGTCCCCTTCTCCTCCTGCACTCAATCTTTCCCAGCATCAGGGTCTTTTCAAATGAGTCAGCTCTTCGCATGAGGTGGCCAAACTATTGGAGTTTCAGCTTCAACATCAGTCCTTCCAATGAACACCCAGGACTGATCTCCTTGCAGTCCAAGGGACTCTCAAGAGTCTTTCAATGCCACAGTTCAAAAGCATCAATTCTTTGGCACTCAGTTTTCTTTATAGTCCAATTCTCACATCCGTACATGACCACTGGAAAAATCATAGCCTCGACTAGACGGACCTTTGTTGACAAAGTAATGTCTCTGCTTTTCAATATGCTATCTAGGTTGGTCATACTTTTCTTCCTTTTCTTCCAAGGAGTAAGCGTCTTTTAATTTCACGGCTGCAGTCACCATCTGCAGTGATTTTGGAGCCCAGAAAAATAAAGTCTGACACTGTTTCCCCATCTATTTCCCATGAAGTGATGGGACCAGATGCCATGATCTTCGTTTTCTGAATGTTGAGCTTTAAGCCAACTTTTTCACTCTTCTCTTTCACTTTCATCAAGAGGCTCTTTAGTTCTTCACTTTCTGCCATAAGGGTAGTGTCATCTGTGTATCTGAGGTTATTGATACTTCTCCCGGCAATCTTGATTTCAACTTGTGTTTCTTCCAGTCCAGCTTTTTTCATGATGTACTCTGCATATAAGTTAAATAAGCAGGGTGACAATATACAGCCTTGACTTACTCCTTTGCCTATTTGGAACCAGTCTGTTGTTCAATGTCCAGTTCTAACTGTTGCTTCCTGACCTGCATACAGGTGTCTCAAGAGGCAGGTCAGGTGGTCTGGTATTCTCATCTCTTGAAGAATTTTCCACAGTTTACTGTGATCCACACAGTCAAAGGCTTTGGCATAGTCAATAAGGCAGAAATAGATGTCTTTTTGGAACTCTCTTGCTTTTTCCATGATCCAGCAGATGTTGGCAATTTGATCTCTGGTTCCTCTGCCTTTTCTAAAACCAGCTTGAACATCAGGGAGTTCACGGTTCACATATTGCTGAAGCCTGGCTTGGAGAATTTTGAGCATTACTTTACTAGTATGTGAGATGAGTGCAATTGTGACGTAGTTTGAGCATTCTTTGGCATTGCCTTTCTTTGGGATTGGAATGAAAACTGACCTTTTCCAGTCCTGTGGCCACTTCTGAGTTTTCCAGATTTGCTGGCATATTGAGTGCAGCACTTTCACAGCATCATCTTTCAGGATTTGAAATAGCTCAACTGGAAATTCCATCACCTCCACTAGCTTTGTTCCTAGTGATGCTTTCTAAGGCCCACTTAACTTCACATTCCAGGATGTCTGGCTCTAGATGAGTGATCACACCATCATGATTATCTTGGTCACGAAGATCTTTTTTGTTCAGTTCTTCTGTGTATTCTTGCCACCTCTTCTTCATATCTTCTGCTTCTGTTAGGTCCATACCATTTCTGTCCTTTATTAAGCCCATCTCTGCATGAAATGTTCCCATGGTATCTCAAACTTTCTTGAACAGATCTCTAGTCTTTCCCATTGTATTGTTTTCCTCTATTTTTTTGCATTGAGCGCTGAGGAAGGCTTTCTTATCTCTCCTTGCTATTCTTTGGAACTCTGCATTCAAATGGGTATATCTTTCCTTTTTGCTTCTCTTCTTTTCACAGCTATTTGTAAGGCCTCCTCAGACAGCCATTTTGCTTTTTTGCATTTCTTTTTCTTGGGGATGTTCTTGATTCCTGTTTCCTGTACAATGTCACGAACCTCCGTCCATAGTTCATCAAGCACTCTGTCTATAGGATCTAGTCCCTTAAATCTATTTCTCACTTCCACTGTATAGTCATAAAGGATTTGATTTAGGTAATACTTGAATGTAATTATCACGGACATGCAAAAACCACAAGAGATACCACCTTATACCTGTCAGAATGGCTATCATCAAAACAACAACACACAGCAAGCACTGGCAAGGATACGGAGAAAAGGAAACACTTGTGAACTATTGGTTGGAACATAAGCTGGTGTAGCCACTAAGGAAACAGTATGGATTATGAACAAATACCATATGATCTCACTTAAATGGAATCTAAAAAATAAAACAACAAAAACCCCGCAGACTAACAGACACAGAGAACAAATGGGTAAGTGCCAAAGGGAAGGAAGTGGGGAGGGAGGGTATGACAAAACAGGTTGAAGGAGATTAAGAGGTACTAACTTGCACTCATCTCACACGCTAGCAAAGTAATGCTCAAAATTCTCCAAGCCAGGTTTCAACAGTAAGTGAACTGAAAACTTCCAGATGTTCAAGCTGGATTTAGAAAAGGCAGATGAACCAGAGATTAAATTGCTAACATCCGCTGGATCATCAAAAAAGGAAGAGTTCCAGAAAGACATCTACTTCAGCTTTATTGATATGCCAAAGCCTTTGACTGGGTGGATCACAATAAACTGTGGAAAATTCTTCAAGAGATTTGAATAACAGACCACCTGACCTGCCTCTTGAGACACCTGTATGCAGGTCAGGAAGCAACAGTTATAACTGGACATGGAACAACAGACTGGTTCCAAATAGGAAAAGGAATAAGTCAAGGCTGTATATTGTCACCCTGCTTATTTAACTTATATGCAGAGCACATCATGAGAAATGCCGGCTAGATGAATCACAAGCTGGAATAAAGATTGCAGAGAGAATTATCAATAACCTCAGATATGCAGATGACACTGCCCTTATGGAAGAAAGTGAAGAACAACTAAAGAGACTCTTGATCAAAGTGAAAGAGTGAAAAAGTTGGCTTAAAGCTCAACATTCAGAAAACTAAGATCATAGCACCTGGTCCCATCACTTCATGGCACAGAGATGGGGAAACAATGGAAACTGACAGACTTTATTAGCTTGGGCTCCAAAATCACTGCAGATACTGACAGCAGCCATGACATTAAAAGACGCTTGCTCCGTGAAGAAAAGCTATCACCAACTTAGAGCATATTAAAAAGTAGAGAGAATTATTTTGCTGACAAAGGTTCATCTAGTCAAAGCTATAGTTTTTCCAGCAGTCAAGGATGGATGTGACAGTTGGACCATAAAGAAAGGTGAGCGCTGAAGAACTGATGCTTTTGAATTACAGTGTTGGAGAAGACTCTTGAGAGTCCCTTGGACTGCAAGGAGATCCAACCAGTCCATCCTAAAGGAAATCAGTCCTGAATATTCATTGGAAGGATTGATGTTGAAGCTGAAACTCCAATACACTGGCCACTTGATGTGAAGAACTGATCATTGGAAAAGCCCGTGATGCTGGGAAAGATTGAAGGCAGGAGAAGGGCACAACAGAGGATGAGATGGTTGGATGGCATCAACAACTTGATGGACATAAGTCTGAGCAAGCTGTGGGGAGTTTGTGATGGATAGGGAAGCCTGGCATGCTGCCATCCATGGGGTCTCAAAGAGTTGGACACAACTGAGTGACTGAACTGAACTTCCAGTGATAAAATAATAGACCATGGGTATGTAACATACAGCCTGAGGAATGTGGTCAATAATACTGTTACAGTTTTGTATGGGGATAAATGGTTACTGAATTTATTGTGGTAATCAACTTTATAATGTATGCAAATGTCAAGTCACTTTGCAGTACACCTGAAACTAACATTGTATGTCAACTATATTTCAATAAAGAAAAAAGTATACATAAAAGTAAATTTACATGAGCATAATTTTTCTAAAGAGAATAAATAAAAACAGAAACATGCAAAAAGTGAATCAATGATGTTTCAGAACTGGCAGGGTCCACAGTTTATATAAATATGTCTCATATTAAGGACAATGATATTATTTTTAAAAATGAAAACTGTTTATCTCATAGCAAGCATTCTGCCAGACAGTTCATAAACTGCATTCATATCTGCTAATTTAATTGATACATAACCTTGTTAGGTGGGCAGGACAAGTTTTCAAACCTTCCCCTATCCTCTGCTTTTAAATCTAAGGGTCAGCAGTCACACAAATAATGAGTAACACCTGGGCCCCCTGCCTATAAAGTCTGAGAGTTTTCCATTTTAGCCTGCAGTCTCCTTTTTAAATGTAAATGCAAATTTAAAAGGATGTTCATATTACCTGTTTGGGGAGAGTGTCTTCTCCACCAATACATGTAACTTCTTGGTCTGTTGAGGTGTCTTCTAGTCGCTCTGCCAAGTTGTTTTCAGAAATGATGGGACACGTAACATATAAAAGAGGATATAAGTCAGGTATGAGGCTAGCAGCAGAGCCTAATCACCACAGCTTTCCCTTTTAAAGCAACACTACCAATTAGAAATGGCAAGGAGAGCAGATTCAGTCTCTGGTTGGGGAACTAAGATCCTGCATATCAAAGAGCAAAAAAAAAAAAGAATTCACTGATGCTATTTCAATCTAAGACCCTATGAATACATTCATTACTTTTTTTAATGCTCAAATTGCCTCAAAATGTTCAAAGTGCCCTAAGCCACTAGGTTCTCTTTCAAGGTTGCACCCATGCATACTGACATAACTGTAAGACATACAGCTTTGCTTTCTACCACAATAAAATGCCCTAGGCTCATCCTGTATATCTCTTATCACAGACTTGGAAAAAAGTGACCAATTCAGTGGGTCACAAATCACATAAAATTGCAAGCCACATAAAATTCTTTCTGTATAGTTCTGGCCAGTGTAAGCTCATGGTATCACCAACTCAACGGACATGAGTCTGAGTAAACTCCGGGAGTTGGTGACAGACAGGGAGGCCTGGTGTGCTGCAGTCCATGGGGTCGCAAGGAGTCAGACAGGACTGAGTGACTGAACTGACTGACTGAGTGTAAGCTCTGTACTATAAAGCAGTAATCTATGACATCCGGAGTGAAGAGGAAAAGTATCAAAACAGAAGTCTAGAGTTTCTAGCCTTCTGGAGCCTAAGCTTTTTGGATGTTGACCTTGTTTATGAAATCTGGATAAAGAATTGCTAATTGCTAAGTCACTTCAGTCGTGTCCAACTCTGTGCGACCCCATAGACGGCAGCCCACCAGGCTCCCCCGTCCCTGGGATTCTCCAGGCAAGAACACTGGAGTGGGTCGCCATTTCCTTCTCCAATGCATGAAAGCGAAAGGTGAAAGTGAAGTTGCTCAGTCAGGTCCGACTTAGCGACCCCATGGACTGAAGCCTACCAGGCTCCTCCATCCATGGGATTTTCCAGGCAAGAGTACTGGAGTGGGGTGGGATAAAGAATACTCACCTTCTAAAACAACAGCTTCAGGCTCCTCTGCCTGGGCAACTCCCTCCTCAAACTCTGTGGAGCTGTCACTGCCAGAATCAGAACTACCTGATACCTGCAAGTCAGCAGAGACAGGATTCCTCGTCTCTGAACCATAAGAGGTGGTTGACGAACGAGGCTGGGTCCTGCTCGCTTGAAAGAAAGCATCCAACGGTGCTCTCAACCTATGCACGGAGAAAGACAAGAGAATTCTAGTACAACAGACTATCATCACAAGAATAATCCACAGTAATCTGGAGGTAAATCCTAGTCATTTGTCACTGCCAGAATCAGAACTACCTGATACCTGCAAGTCAGCAGAGACAGGATTCCTCGTCTCTGAACCATAAGAGGTGGTTGACGAACGAGGCTGGGTCCTGCTCGCTTGAAAGAAAGCATCCAACGGTGCTCTCAACCTATGCACGGAGAAAGACAAGAGAATTCTAGTACAACAGACTATCATCACAAGAATAATCCACAGTAATCTGGAGGTAAATCCTAGTCATTTTAATGCATCACCAGCCCATTAAATGTTGAAGTAGGAAAAGAGATTCAGGCAGATGCTGACTGGACTACATATGCTCTTTCCATTCAATTATTCCATTAGCTCACACTGAAGCTTGACCTTTCTGCTAAAAGCTAATCTTACTTTACTGGTACTTCTTTTGTCAATATCTTTTAAAGACATGACTCATTAATACATTAAAAGAAAGAGAGAGAAAACTTAGCAATTTGTCTGCTGATGTTAGGGGGCTGAAAAGAGAGTGGGCAAGATAAAAAACGGCCCTATTGATCAAATACGGCCTCGTAATTTTTGCTGCTGCAGCTACCCAGACCAAGGTCTTTGGGGGTATTAAGTCTGCCTACAGTTATTGTTTCAACTCCCATTTTAAGCCATTTTTCTTTCAAGTTAAAAATGCTAAAAAAAAAAAAAAGTTTAAAGTTCTCTCTTTTGCCCACTCAAACTTTCTGTTGAGCTCTCCAGCAATTTTTTTCCCATTTAGTACATGTGTCAACTCCAGTATTTCTACTTTGTACATTTTATACTTCAGTCTCTTTATTAAAATTGTCTATCTGGTGACAGTGTTTTATCCTTTGCTTTAGTTTTTTTTAATATATTTAAATAATCTAGTAAGTTCAACATTTTGGTTTCTTCATAAACAATTTTTTTTTCCTGTGTAATGATTATACTTTCTTTACACATCTTATATTTTCTTGAAAATTGGACATCTCATAAAACATAATGTGATAACTCTGGAAATGAGAATTCACCGTTCCCAGGGTTTATTGCTGTTATTTGTTATAGTTGCTACTGTTTGTTTAGTGACTTTCTGAAGAAATTCTATAAAGTTTGCATTCTTTGCTATGCGTGCTGCTTAGCTTTGTGCTCAGTTCATGACTAGACATAGATTTCCTTAAACACCTGGGATCAGTAAGCCTCCCAGTCTTCACTGATGTATCTGACGTGTGTGTTGGGGCACATCATTAATAAACAGCCAGGCAGGTGACAACTCTACCTTAGATTTCATTTCTTGCTTATGCAGAGGCTCAAGGTCAGCCAGAGATGAGAGCTAACTGCCTTAGTGCCTTCTTAGGCCTTTCCTGAGCATGGGTACAGCTGCACACAGCCCTTGACATGTATGTGGCCTTTTAGATTCCCAGGAATATGTCAGAACTTCTTAAAACCCCATATGATCACATTCCCCAGCTTTTCCTTTTAGGCTTTCTGGTTAGTCTAATGTTTGCCCCAGTGACCATCCACTGCCTCAGGCAGATCCTGGGGAATAGGCTTTAAGCTTTTAGGACTAAGACAAGACAAGAATAAACTTTCAAGTGGCATTTTCCAGGAAATCACTAAACAGGTGAAAAAAGAATTCTTTGGGATTGAGGTTTCAATGTACCTCCAATTCCATTCTACTCTCTCTAGTTGCTTCTAGGTTACTGCCCTTTCACTGTGATTACAGGCAGTTTTCAAGACTACTATGGAGCTGAGAAATAGATTTAAGGGCCTAGATCTGATAGAGTGCCTGATGAACTATGGAATGAGGTTTGTGACACTGTACAGGAGACAGGGATCAAGACCATTCCCATGGAAAAGAAATGCAAAAAAGCAAAATGGCTGTCTGGGGAGGCCTTACAAATAGCTGTGAAAAGAAGACAGGGGAAAAGCAAAGGAGAAAAGGAAAGATAACATAAGCATCTGAATGCAGAGTTCCAAAGAATAGCAAGAAGAGATAAGAAAGCCTTCTTTAGCGATCAATGCAAAGAAATAGAGGAAAACCACAGAATGGGAAAGACTAGAGATCTCTTCAAGAAAATTAGAGATACCAAGGGAACATTTCATGCAAAGATGGGCTCAATAAAGGACAGAAATGGTATGGACCTAACAGAAGCAGAAGATATGAAGAAGAGGTGGCAAGAATACACAGAAGAACTGAACAAAAAAGATCTTCACGACCCGGATAATCACGATGGTGAGATCACTCAGCTAGAGCCAGACAACCTGGAATGTGAAGTCAAGTGGGCCTTAGAAAGCATCACTAGGAACAAAGCTGGTGGAGGTGATGGAATTCCAGTTGAGCTATTTCAAATCCTGAAAGATGATGCTGTGAAAGTGCTGCACTCACTATGCCAGCAAATTTGGAAAACTCAGGAGGGGTCACAGGACTGGAAAAGGTCAGTTTTCATTCCAATCCCAAAGAAAGGCAATGCCAAAGAATGCTCAAACTACTGCACAATTGCACTCATCTCACACGCTAGTAAAGTAATGCTCAAAATTCTCCAAGCCAGGCTTCAGCAATANAAAAGGCTGTAAAATGTTAATTGGCCCTTTTGGCCAGAAGATGATGTAAACCACCTAAGACTTGTGTATACAACTATGTATGCAGAGAGAAAAGCCTAGTTTTAATGAGAGTCTGGGCTGCTAACACTGCATAATTTTGTATTACCCATAGATCTCTATGTACAATCAAAAAGGTATAAAAGGCCCTTCTAGACAATAGAGCCCGGGCCAGTCGCTGGACTGGTTTCCCCGTGTCTCCTCTTTACTCTAATTTCTGGCTGAATTCCCATCTGGGGCATGGAGGCTCGCCATGTCTACTTACTTGTCCCGACTTTTAAGATCCATGCAAGGGGGAGCCTGAGGTGGGGCACCCCCTGATATTCAAGAGAACGCCAGTGGCCTAACGTAGATGGTGCAAACTTCTTGTCTCCAAGTTTTATTAGTTCTCCATGTAAACCAAGTTATTCAGCCTCTTTTCTCCACTAAATTTTCCTACTACACTATTTCTTCCTAATCTAATCTTATATTAATAAATAAATAAGTTTTTTCCTCGCCTAGTCCGTCTCCCCTTCGAATCACCCTGGATCCACCAGGGCTGGACCCCGGCACAATATGGCATAGGTGGTGTCCCCAGCACCGCAGGTAGGGCTCGAAAGTGGCTGACGCACAGTTTGGGAAAAAGAAACTAGAGACAGAATTAAAGGTTTAAAGATGGGGCTGGGGGACTCAAGACCTCTTGGGTCAAGAGCCCTGTTCCTTGGAGCCACACCACTTTTATTGAGTGTCTCAGCAAGCAGAAAGTAAATGTTGTGCTACGATGAAGTCAGCCTCCTGTGTCCCCGGTCACGTCTCCCACTTGATTGATTACTCTAAACTATCTTTGTTATTTTCGTGTACAAGGGCTCTCACCTAGCTGGAGGTCATAGACCGACATATGCCTTGGGAAAACATCTTAGTGTGTGCACAAGCAGCATTCTGAACTTGCGCTGACCCGCGTTCCAAGGTCCACACTATGTTTTTCCTTAGCTTAGCAGGGTATGATGACCCCAACTGATCAACCCAATGTACTTTCATTTGTGTTATGCTGTATTGCTATATTTTGCTTTTATTCTTTTCCCATGGTGATTTTCTCATGGCTTAGCCAGAGCAACAGGCGGCTGACTATTAACGCCTGCACATAGGAACCTGGAATGTTAGGTCCATGAATCAAGGTAAACTGGAAGAGGTCAAACAGGAGATGGCAAGAGTGAACATCAACATTTAGGAATCAGTGAACTAAAGTGGCACTGATATAACAGTGAAAGATGAATTCCCCGGGTCGGTAGATGCCCAATATAGCACTCCTCTGAGCTACAGAAAGCGTATAGGCTGGAATAATCTGCCTTCCCACCCCACTTTAGACTAAACAACGCCCTTCAGGCAGGGTTTCTGAACTCCAGTGCTACTGATAATCTGGGCCAGATAATCTTTGTTGTAGGGGTTGTCCTGTGCATCCTAGGATGTTGAGTAGCTTCTGTCCACCAGATACCGGTGGACATGTCTACACCACCGCACCTCCCCTGAGCTGTAACAGCCAAAAATGTCTTTAGACATTGTCAGTGTTCCCCGAAGGGCAAAACCACCCCTGGTTGTGATACACAAAGAAAATCTTTCACAGATGTTAAATAACACGTGTGGTCCATGCTCTTTAGACCAGAAAGAGCCCTACCTTTAACAGAGGGCCTCCTGGAGGGCTCATAGGCACGGCAGTCATCAATGATCTCCTGCAACTGTGAAGGGCAGTCTTCACCCACCGGCTCCCGGTACCGGGACTCAGCCACCAGCTGGTAGATCTTCTTGGAATCACAACCTGGAGTGGAAATGATATGACGGGAGGCTTAAAGATTGCTTTGGCAGCCACACATCCCTCTGGATCCTGCCAGCTGGCATCAGACCTAGGGACTCTGAGAATGGAGACATAGGAGCTTCCAGTGACCCCCACTGACCAGCGCAGGCAGTGCCCACATTGAAGAAGAAGCGTCCAGGAGAGCACTGATGTTTAACTCTAGTCTACCGTCTGAGTCAGCTTTCACACTGGTTACCTTCAAATGGGCTCTTCCCAGTGGCGATCTCCCAGAGGACAATTCCAAAGCTAAAAGAGAAGCAAGAAAATGAACAGTGATAACAAGTTTCCTTTTTTCCATGACCCGTAGCCATTTCCAGAAAACACAGAGAATTTTCTTTTTCTTTTCTTTTTCTTTTTTTTTTTGCACTGTGTAGCTTGTAGGATCTCAGTTTCCCCAGCCAGGGGTTAAACCCAGGCCATGAAGTGGGAGTGCTGAATCCTGACCACTAGCCCACCAGGAACTCCCCACAGTGAACTTTCTCATCACCATCAACTACATTCCAGGAATGCTCCTCCCTACCGGCATTTGACTGAGACTTTCTTGTCAGGTTCATCTGAGAATTGGCGTGAGAACATAAACATACCTGTATATTTCAGCTTTTATGTCGTATTTATTATACACATTTTCCAACCTTTGGGGTGAGATGTATGCGGCAGAACTGACTGTCTCTGCTGCTTTTCCTCTAGTTTGTCGGCTGATGGAAGTCTGTGTTTTGCTCAACTCAAATCCTGCAAGCTAGAGAGAGAGGTGACTCAGAGGCAGAAAGAAATGGCACGATCTCGGGTGGGAAGTAGAGGGCAGGGACTGGTGCCACACGTGACTGTCAGGGGATGGTCTTTTTCCTTCGGGATGTTTCCAGTGAGGTCTCCTGGCCGTGTGGCTACTCTCCTGGCTGCATTCTGGGTCCAATCTATTACGGTGCATTGACCGAGAGAAACGCAAAGAGGTTTCTTCTCTGTAAAACTGAGACAGTGCGAATTACTTGAAATGATGGTTGTCAAGCACCTGTAAAACTTGCACGTGTTTTTTAAAATTAATTAGTTGACTGATTTGGGGCTGTGCTGGGTCTTTGCTGGCGTCTGTGGACTTTCTCTAGCTGCAAAGAGTGGGGGCTCCTCTCTAGTTGCGGTGCTGCTCTCTAATAGCGGGGCGGGGCTCCTCTCCAGTTTCGGGTTTCTCACTGTGGTGGCTTCTCTTGTTGGGAGCACAGACTCCAGGTGCCTGGGCTTCAGGAGTTGTGGCTCACAGCTTAGTCGCTCCGCTGCATAAGACTTGGCATGTTGTAGTTATTCTAATATTACTACATTAGATATGTACAGGGCTTCCTCAGTAGATAACTCAACTCCACTGTGTTAGGATGGACAGGGGTGCCTGGAGCTACCGATGCCTCGTTTTCTCTTGGAGGCAGACAAACAAAAACAAAGAAACAAAAAACCTCCAGCAACACGGGGGATCCTCTCTGTCGTATCTGACCCTACATGGCCAATGTCATGCTCTTAAAGAAGGCACAGCACAAGTCATGGGAGAGTGTGTTCTTCTTGCTCCGTGTACATCTGTCATTAGCACCATCTGTCTGCAGAGGGCTGTCTGTGCCAAATGCAGCCAGGGAGCCAAAGCTAGGGGCAAGAATTAGATGCTTATGTGGCTCCTCCCTCCTATTGACAAGTTCAGGGAGCACTGACATCCTCTGATGTCTGGCTCCACACTAACCACCAGGGGTGAGAAGCTGAATAGCACATGTTACAATCACATGTGATGAGCACCAGGAGAGTGCTATAGACACCGTGCTTTGGGAACACTTACTTATATTACACCAATGGCGGGGAGATCCAACTAGTCCATCCTGAAGGAAATCAGTCCTGAATATTCATTGGAAGGACTGATGCTGAAGCTGAAGCTCCAATATTTTGGCCACCTGATGCAAAGAACTGATTCATTGGAAAAGACTCTGATGCTGGGAAAGATTGAAGGCAGGAGGAGACGACAGAGGATGAGATGGTTGGATGGCATCACTGACTCGATGGACATCAGTTTGAGCAAGCTCCAGGAGTTGGTGATGGACAGGGAAGCCTGGTGTGCTGCAGTCTATGGGGTCGCAAAGAGTTGGATATGACTGAGCGACTAAACTAAATTGAACTGAGTGGTGGGGAAAGACATTTGAAGGGCAGAAAAGCCTGTCTCTTGTTATTCAGAGAAAACTATCCACAGATGACAAAGAATATATGCTTTTAGCATTTGGGAACTGTGGACATGGGGTTAACAAAACCCTTTCCTCATCCACAGGACAATCCGAATGTCAGTGAACTTTTCAGTTCTATTCCCCTGGGAACCTGACAAAAGCAGACTGTTACTTATGCTGCTAAGTAATATATATTGCTGCTGATTACTAAATGACCAGGAAGGTTATTTATTATTAATAAATAACCAGCGACCAGGAAGTCATTTATGGGCAAGAGGTCGGGGCAGTGGGGACTGTGAAGAGCTACAGGGGTGCTGAGCTATGTGGTGACTCACACCTGGCATGCCCCTTGCGGGCATACTGGAAGGCATGCCTGCAGAGTTTATAAAAGAATATCGAGGACTTCTCTGGTGGCCCAGTGGATCAGAATTCACAGTGGATAAGAGTGCAGGGGACACAAGTTTGATGCCTGGTCCAGGAGGATCCCACATGCTACAGAGCAACTAAGCCCGTGAGCCACAGCTACTGAAGCCACAACTACCTAGAGCCTGCAGGCTGCAGCTACTGCAGCTCAAGCGCCTAGGGCCTGTGCTCCACAACAAGGAAGCCTCTGCAACGAGAGAAGCCCTCACTCGCTGCAGCTAGAGAAAGCTCTTGCAAAACAACAAAGACCTAGCGCAGCCATAAATAAACAAAAAACGCAGGGATACCACACACACACACACAAACTCCTCCAGTTTTAAAAAGAGAATATGGACTCCTGTGAGTCATGAGGCTTCTAAGCTTCTCCTGTACCCATGGAGAGGAGCCTCTTTCTCTGCACTCGGGGTGAGGGGGAGGAGGATATCTCCTGGAGGATTGTGGCGGCTCCCACTGGATGGAAGGATCTGATGCTGCCTAGGTGGCATGCGGTGTTTCCTGCATGATACCTTTCTAATTGCCTCCAGGTGCCAAGCGGGGGCCACGTCCAGTCTGTGAGTCTGGATGCCTCCTTGGACCTAAGAAGACATCCTCATGGTGTTGCAGGGACACAGAAGTGGTGTCCAGGCATCCAAGAGGAGACAGCTCTTAGCCCGCCGTCTCAGTGCCCGTGTGGGGCGCTGTCCAGGCATAGGAAGCGCTGAGCTCAGAAGCGCTTCAGCCAGTTCCACGGTGAAGGCAGAGAAGCAAGCAGGCACAGACTTTTAGGGAAACACGCATGGCTCTCCCAGCACCAAACAGTCACACGGGTCAAACTCAGAGGGTGCCCGGAAGGACACACTCACCTTCACGTTGTAGTCTTTAGTCACCAGGAAGCTCGTGCTACTGATGTTCCTGTGGAGTTCTGAGGGTGTTTCTGAATGGTGCAGCCTGACGTAACCAAAGGCAGGGTACGTTAGTGACCTTTGCACAGACTTTCTTTCTTTTTTAAAAAATAATCTCATTTATTTATTTTATTTTTGGCTGTGCAGGGTCCCTGTTGTTGTACGGGCTTTTCTCTATGGCGGAGAGTGGAGGCCACTCTCTAGTTGCAGTGCTCCTCCCTAGTCTTGGGCTTCTCATTGCAGTGGCTTCTCTCGTTGCGGAGCACGGACTCCAGACACGTTGTGGCACATGAGCTCAGCAGTGGCGGCTCCGGGGTATAGAACAGAGGCTCAGTAGTTGTGGCCCATGGACTCAGTAGCTCTGCAGCATGTGAATCTTCCTGGACCAGGGATCGAACCCGTGTCTCCTGCATTGGCAGGTGGATGCTCTACCACTGGGCCACCAGGGAAGCCCCTGCACAGACTTTCTTGAAAGGCATGACAGTCAATACCGGGATAATGAGGCTGGTCAGTAGCAAGCCTTCTTCTTGGGTAGGTATCCATGGGTTAGTAGGAAAACCAGGATGCAGAGGTGAGATCTGACAACTGTGTGCTGCACGCTTCTGTGGAGCTCTGCCTGGGAAGCGGTGAGCAAAGCAAAGGGCTGAGGCATGGCTGGATGGTTGGGCCATATCTAGGACCCTTCTGCTTGAAACAGAATGGAAAGCTGGGGTTTCCACCAACTCAGTAAGTAGGGGGACTTCCCAAGTGGCACTAGTGGTAAAGAACCTGCCTAGGTTCTTTGGATGAATGGAGCTCCTGCCTCCCATTTTGGGCTTCTATCATAGAGTCAGCCTCAGGCTGGGTTCTTCCAGAAGCAGATCATGAGCATGCACTGTACAAGCGACTGATTAGGAAGGTATTTCCAGCAATTAAGCCCTCAGGCCACAACTACTGAAGCCTGAGCTCTGCAACGAGAGAAACCACCGCAGTGAGAAGCCTGGGCTCCACAGCTGGAGAGCGCCCCCGCTCCAGCCCCCCCGCTCTGCACGACTGGAGAGCGGCCCCCCCACCGCTCTCCAGCAGTTAGAGAAGACTCTTGAGAGTTCCTTGGACTGCAAGGAGATCCAACCAGTCCATTCTGAAGGAGATCAACCCTGGGATTTCTTTGGAAGGAATGATGCTAAAACTGAAGCTCCTGTACTTTGGCCACCTCATGTGAAGAGTTGACTCATTGGAAAAGACCCTGATGCTGGGAGGGATTAGGGGCAGGAAGCGAAGGGGATGACTGAGGATGAGATGGCTGGATGGCATCACGGACTGGATGGACGTGAGTCTGAGTGAACTCTGGGAGTTGGTGATGGACAGGGAGGCCTGGTGTGCTGCGATTCATGGGGTCACAAAGAGTCGGACATGACTGAGCAACTGAACTGAACTGAACTGAGCTAATCAAAAGGAAAATATTAAATAAATAATATTGGGATTACTGTGAATACAGTAATAACTACGTATGTGGTCTGTTAGTGACTGATTTGGGGGGGGCCCTTGGGCTAAAGGAACCATAGATTATATGTGAGAGTAGGTAGAGCTGGTGGATAAAATATAGGACATGCAGATGATTTTGAATTTTGAAAAATCAATACTTTTAAAAAAAGAAAGTACTAAAAAAGTATAGGGGTTATATGGAATTCTGTATATCTGAAATTTCAGTAAAAGTATATCTGGTGTCATATTTGGAACATACTTACAGTGTACTAAAATTGTTTATTGCTTATCTAAATTCAAGTTTAACTGGACTTCTTGTATTTTTATTTGCTAAATGTGGTGATTTGCTCAAGGAGGCTTCCGGCCTCTTCTCTGCTTGTCTCTGGGTCAAGCGGAAAGGGAGGCAGACTCATCCTCTCCCTCTGGGCGCCCTCTCCCCACGCTGGTACCTGTACAAGCCTCTGGCTGCCCCGAGGGCCAGGATGATGCGCTTGGCCAGGGTGAGGTCCTTTTCCCGATCCAGTAGCTCCCTCAGGGTCCCGAGCTCACAGTACTCCATGACGATGGATAACTGAGGGGGTGTCACTGATGGAAAAGAGCTGATTGCTGTGAAGATCCATCCCTGCTCAGAGGTCCTGTTTTCTGTAGCCCATCCCACCCTCTCTCCAAGAGACAGACGCAGCTCTGCTGTGTTTCTCCGTCCCCATCTCACATGCTTTGACTCCTTGAATGAATCCAATACCCACCGAGTCCCCATGCCTCTTCTCTGTGGCATTTGGCATGTCAGAACGCTACACTTCCCCTAGTTATTTGAGTAACTGACTCCCTGACTCAACACTACAACCCAAGAGGGCAGGGCCTGCTTTGTCCAGACAGTGCTCAAGGGAAGTTGAATAAATATGTTGAGTAGAGGAGCTCAGACAGGAAGTTGAGGCCTCAGGGCAGGGCCATGAGACCTGTAAGAACTGACGTACACAGAGTGAGTCAGTCACCCAGGAGGACAAATATTACTAGAAGTTTTCCTTTAGCCTGGGATTCTGTGCTCCAAAGTCAGGTCCCCTGAGCCTGAGGAGAAACTTCCAGAGGGGATAAGAAGGGAGCTGCTCTGTCCTCTCTGTAGGCAAAAGCAGCAAAACATAACCAGCTGGAGAAGCCACATTGTGAGAGGAAATGCAGTCATATTTAAAAAAAAAGAACATGAACCTGACGAATGAAGTTCTTGGTAAAAGGGCGGGTTAATTTAGCTTTTAGATTCACGCTACACTAATGATCAAGGTTAGATTCCTTGTTTGGGTCAGTCAGCTTTGCAATGTTTATTGCAACAAACACTCATCACCCAGGTCGGCATCTGAACAAGCATTTCCTTGGTTCCCAGTGAATCAGCAGGAAGAGATGTGGTTGCATTAGTGCAAACCAGCCCTCAGGCTGAACCCAACTTCAAGCCTCTTCTCCTGAAAGAAGATGGGAACCTGCCTCGTGGGATGCGAAAAAATGGATGTCTATAATAAAAGCACCATGCAGATGCCGCCCTTTGAGCTGTTGTAGTAAAACAATGCAGTAAAGTGCAAAGACATATGACAGACCACAGACAGCATACCCAGGCCCAGAGGCACCTCTCACCTGTTTCATCGATGCAAATCCCAAACATGCGCAGGATGTTGGGGGAGTCAAATTTCTTCATGGTTCTGATTTCATTATTGAAAGTACGCCTCACTATTCTATGAGAATAAAAAGGGAAAATAGGATTTCAGGCTGGGGAGGTCCTTCAGAAAACATTCAGTGTAGTGACCATCCGTATATGCATGGGGCTTGAGGGATCATCGGCCATTCCTTGGTGGCTCAGATGGTCAAGTGACTGCCCGCAATGTGGGAGACCCAGGTTCGATCCCTGGGTCAGGAAGATCCCCTGGAGAAGGAAATGGCACCCCGCTCCAGTATTCATGCCTGGAGAATACCAGAGGAGCCTGGTAGGCTACAGTCCATGGGGTCACAAAGAGTCGGACACAACTGAGCGACTTCACTTTCACTTGAGGGATCAGCATCTCCCAGGGGTGAGGATACGGCATATACAACCTGTTCTAAAGAATCACCTGGCAATTCTTAGTCAACTTAATATATGCATACCCTATGATCGATCCATCAGTTCCTCTCCGGCAATACAGCCCCAAGAAACTCCCACACAGGGCCATAAAGGGATACCTATGGCAGCGCTGTTTTTGATGGGCAAAAGTTAGAAGCAGGTTGTGTTCCATCACTGGAAAAAGAGGCAAACTGTGGATTTCCACCACGGATAGCAGTCAGAGGGAAAGGACTACAAGCACAGTGTAAGTTTCACGCGCTGAGTGAGAATGGTAAGAAAGGCAGGCGGCAGACATGACACACTACTGTCTGTGAACGTTTAAAACGCACGTGTATAATAACAGCAAACATTTTGCAAGAACACATACGAACAAAACATTTTATCGTCCATGAAAGGGATGGGAACCCAAGAAACAGCAATGAAAGGGAACCTGCCTTTAAAAAATATCTAAATACATGAATAAACAAAAGACGTTTCTAGAATCGACTTTGGAAGACGTACCTTTAAGTCTAGACTGCGTTCCTTAATAACAGAGAGCCAATATTTAACCCTCTGGGGTCTGAGTTCCCCCATATCAGAATATGGAGACAGTCTGCCCCTCTCCTTGAGTTACAGACAGGAAGTAACTAGGGGAGAGAACCATACAAAACTGCTTACCCAATGTCTCTGGAGTTGTTGAATACTTTTATGGCCACTGGAGATTCGTGGTATTTTCCTTCATAAAGTGTGCTGGATTCATTTTCCTTTAGTAGGATCCAGTCGGCTTCTGGAAGCTCCTCCTTCTTAATCTCCTTTATTTGATCTTGTGGGAACCCCTTCTTGGGTTTCTGTGAATCTGACCTCATCCCTAGGAGAGAAGGTAACAAAGGGTCAATAGCTGAGGACGGTGTCTTATGAGGGAAGAGGCATCTTAGCAATGCTTGAGAGGGAAGCCCCCCTAGTGAACCAAAGCTGGGTCTGCCTGGAGCTTCTGATTGCCTCCTCCCGGGAGAGAGGTCCCAGTGCCTCTGAGTGACTGGTAGAGACACAGCCGATGGTAACAGAAACGTCTCATGTACTTCTTTCCCCTCTTCTTCAGATCCAGCCTGTCTCCAGCCTACAGCCCATCTCAATCCATCTCTCATCCCCTCCTACTGCACAACAGCTTGGCGCCTGAGCGTTTGGCATCTTGTCTAGTGAGTTCAATTCTAATAGGCAGACACACAGTTTAAGCTCAGTAACCCCACTGCTGTTGTGTGTCTTTCCTTTCCCTTACTCTATGCCATGGCTGGGAACTCTAGAAGGCAGAGTCTTTCGCTGTACCTTAGTTTCCTGTACACACAGGCTCTAGCATAAAGCAGAGACTCACAGATGTGTAGAATGGATAAGCATTTTTAATTTGATTTGAATTTCTTTTTTTTTAATTTTTAAAAACTTTTAATTTCGTGTTCAGGTATAGCTGATTAACAAACAATGTTGTGATAGTTTCATGGGTACAGCAAAGGGACTCATTCATACATATACATGTATCGGATTTTGAATTTCTTCTTGGAAATTCAGCAAATGAATTGAAGCTTTGATGCTATCTAGAGGAAGTCATCAGGGGACTTCCCTGGAAGTCCAGTGGTTATGATTCTGAGTTCTACTGCAGGAGGCATGGGTTCAATTCCTGGTTAAGGAACTAAGATCCCACAAGCCACAAGGGAAAAAAAGAGAGAGAGAAAGGAAGTTGTCAGCACTTTAACAGGTGCTGGAAGATACCTTGCTGGTCAAGAAATCCCCTTCAAACACGACCCCATGCACAAAAGCCTAGGCCAGCCATGAACACATCCCCAAAACCTGTGGGCTGCTTGCAGCCATCCAGCCCAGAAAATGGGCCAGGCTGGGGCGGGGGAGCCCGAAGTTCCTAACAAATTCATGACTTCTAGTTTGGGGCAGCCAGAAGCAGCAGGGCATGTGGCAACTCACAGCTCTGCACGGCTTCGATGGTTTCCTTCATGTTCTCCAATTGCCTCATAAAGTTTTTTACAGTTTCTTTCTCTGCAAGAAAAATAGCAGCAAATACTCAAAAACAGAAATGCTCAGTGAGAGCACACTGAGATACCCATTTCTCATCTGTCATGTTCATTACAGTAGGAATAATTACTGTTCACGAATATCTGGCTCTCCACTTCTAAGCAGACAGGAAGTGCCCTGACGCATGACTGCGTGCCTTGCTCTGGCCAAGAAATGAAGTGAAAGAAATTTTCAGGGAAGTCTGTGTCAGCATGAAAGTGCCACAATACTGAAACATCCTGAAAGGATGACAGCTACCTTAGAGATCTCCTGGACTCTCTCTGAATGAGAAAAAGACATTTCCTTCTCTAAGACACTGAGGTTTGTTTTGAACCATGCTATAATCATATCTATCCTGACTTACATATTCAGAAATATGTTAAAAATTAATCATATACTAGATTGGGTGACCAACCATCCCAGTTTTCTCAGGAGTGAGGAGCTCTGAGGATATGAGACTTCAATGCTCAAACCAGGAAAATCTCAGCAAACACGTACATGGTTCGTGGCATTAATATTTCTAAAAGCTGTGTGGAAGTTAATCTGCCAACTTGTATCAAAGTTTTAAAATGTCCATACTCTTTGATCTAGCAATTAGACCCAGTAACTCAACTTATAGGAATTTTCCCTAAGGAGATTCTGAAATACATACAAAAAGACTCACTGTAGAACTATTAACAATAGTGGAAAACTGGACACAATTTAAATATCCATCAATAGAGAGCTCCTTGAATATATCTGGTCCCTATAAACCAACGATACTAGACAACTCTATGGGTATTTATATGGAAGAATATTTAATGAGAAAAACAAGAAGGAGAACAGTGTGCTTAGTATGCTATTGATTGAACAACAGCAAGAAAGAAAATATATACTTAACTCTCCAAAAGGCTATTAAAGAAACTGGTAAGAGAGTATGTGTCTGGGAATGGAACTTTCCTGTCAAGGGTGAGAGGCAGATTTCCATCTCATGCTGGGTCTTTTTCTGCCTTTTGAATTTTGTCCTATGTGAAAGTATTACCAAATCAAAATGTTTTCACACAATTGCAGGAAGTATACTCTTTCCTCCAAGTTGATGACACCGAGGCACCTCCTTCTACCAGAAAGTGGACCAACGAATGCTAAAGATGAGGAAGGCCAGGGACCAATCCTGCTTTTTGGCAGGATCAGCTGCTGCAATGCTTTCGACATCACTTCAACCCAATTCCTGACTCGTTTTCCTTGGTGGTAGGTGTTTGGTTGAGGGAATTAAAAATGCCTCACTTTTCCTCATCAAAAAAACAAACAACAAAAAACCATTTGCCTACAGGTCTCTTCCGTACCTGGTTTGTGATGCCAGAGAGTCTCCTGCAGACCTGACTGGGAATGCACCATCCTCCACATCAAGGGTGAGAACAGTTACCCTCTGAGCTCCAGTGCCTGGGCGGGTCATCGAAACTCTTACCCTTAATTCCTCTCCCTCCACCCACAACCCTAATAAGAGGGAAGGATCTGGAATTAATGCCACCACAGTCTGCAAAAGTGGAAAGTCATATCTGTTTCCATTGTTTCCTCTCTAGCCAAGCCCTAATCTCATTCCCTTGGAGCCCTGCCCTCCACTTAGTCCAGCCCCGGCCACTCTGACCCAAGTCACTGCCATGTCTGCACAGCCTCTGACGTGGTCTGACGGCACTCACAATTCCACTCTTGCCCCTGGCTCTGCTGAGTTACTGGCCCCAAGTCTTCACTCCCATATAGTCATATCATACATCCACCCTCTGGCTGTAGCCTCATGGCGGGCACCCCGCTCCACTCAGATGTCTGGAATTCTGAGTCTCATTGACAGATACTTGCCCAAACCTCTTCAACCTTCCTGATTTTCCAGTAAACCAAAATGAGACTAACACCCCTGCATGTGCACCCCCCACCTGAAAAAAGTCCTCACCACTCAGTCCTTGGAGAGCTTTCCTGTCCTCGTCTGCATCCTGCTGATCTTCCTGTTGCCAGGACACTCCTGGGCTGAGGCTTGAAGTATGCCTCCACTGACCCACCTGGAGCAGCAGAGAGAGCTCCTCCCAGACATCGCTCAGCCTCTGGTTCACCCCACCAAAGATTATGCTGTCACGCCCTGCTGTTAGAAACTTGTGGATATTGGACTTATTGCTGAACTTGTCTATCTGCTCCTTAGCTTCCTCTAGGGCAGCCTGGAAACGGCTCAGCGCAGCGGTTATCTGGGAGGGCAGGTTCCTCTCTCCTTGGTCCTGGAGCATTTGCAGAGGCTGCAGCAGGCCCTGGACGCGGCTCCCTAGACGGCGGCACTGTTTCTGGCAGATTTCATCTCCTCACACTGGTTGTAGATGAGCTGGCCTAAGGAGATGATCTGCTTCAGCTGATCCATACCTGGAAGAAACTGATGGACTCTGTTTAAGTTCTGGGAATCTCCTTCATATTTACTACTGGGATAAGGGAACATCAAGGGTGTCTGTGATTTAAATGGCTGAAGAGGTCTTCCTATTGTTTTCATGTAAGGCAGAGATAGCTTGCATCCACCAAAACCTTCCAGTTTTAGCTGGGAAGTACTGGCTTTGCCAGGGGCTTCCCCGGTGGCTCACCGGTAAAGAATCTACCTGCAATGCTGGAGATGGGGCAGGAGCTGTGGGTTCGATCCCTGGGTCAGGAAGATCCCCTAGAGGAGGAAATGGCAACCATTCCAATATTCTTGCCTGGAAAATCCCATGGATGGAGGAGCCTGGAGGGCTACAGTCCACAGGGTCACAAAGAATCCGATATGACTTAGTGAATAAACAACAAATTGGCTCAGCTAGGACTACATCTCCCAGACTTTCCTGCAGCTTGATGGGCTGTATGACTATTTCTCACAGAAGGGGTATAAGCAATAAAGTGTCACTTTGGGTTTGAGTCAGGTTTGTCTCCTCCACACACTGTCAGCTGGTTGTATAGGGGGATGTAGCCCTGGGTGTGGTGGAGCCCAAGAATGCAGAATCCTGGATCCCTGAAGCATCGCTCGGAGGAGAGCCGCTTATCAACCTGGACTGACTGCCATGGACTGCTAAGTGAGCAAGGAATAAACTGCTATTGCATTTGAATGATTACATTTTGGGGTCAATTTGTTGAAGCAGGTCAGCCTATTCTAACAAGCATATCCTGCCAAAGTATAGAGGTGGCCATAGGACAGTGGGTTGAAATGCTCAGATTCTGTCTAAAGAAGGTAAGGATTACCCAGTAAAGTTAACAGCTGCTGCTCTTCATGGATAAAGGGCCCAGTGGTAGAAGATTTTTCTAGTTTTTAGAGAGCAGTCAGAAATCTGGATTTTTATATTTAATCTCTCAATTAAAATCCCACAACTAAGTCAAAAAATGTTTTAAAAACTACACAGTTCGATACTGTGTTGGTCAAATAAATTTTGTTTTTCAACCGAAGATTGCCTTGGAAGCCTCAGTTCATAACCTTGGCCACAGCCAGCCGAGGATGTTCAGGACTGTAATAGAAGCCGGCTTCTGTTAATCTCAAACTTTTCTTTCTGTCTCTTTTTCCAATGCTTGAGTGTGCCTGCCTCCATGGTCCACACCTTCATCCCTCCCTAGTGTGTTTTTAGCACTCTGTAAATCTGCTGCAGCCTCCCCACTGGCCGATGCATCAGTAAGACTTCTTGTTATAAGTGCTGGTCCCTCAGAGGCATTTGCATAAACACTGAGAAGCTTGCCAGGCTCAGCAGAGTTGCGGTAGACATTTGTGTTGCCAACACAGTATCCATTTCTCTGCTCCTAATGCACTGTGTGTGTGCTCAGTTGTGTCCTACTCTGAGGCCCCATGGACTGTAGCCCACCAGGCTTCTCTGTCCATGCGATTTTCCAGGCAAGAATACAGGAGAGAGTTGCCATCTCCTACTCCAGGGATCTTCCCAGCCCAGGGGTGGAACCTGAGTCTCTTGCCTCTTCTGCGTCGGCAGGCGGATTCCTTACCACTAGTGCCACTTGGACTACCTTCATATTTTCTGTAACAATCTGTTCCTCCTTCAATCAGCAATCCGTTTGTGGATTTGAGGTCTATCCCATTACTCAATTACAGGCTTCAAGAACCAATAACTTTCTCTATTGCTTAAGCCAGTTTGAATCATATTTGCTGTACATGCAACCAAGAGCAACTGGGTTCAGTAATGAATGATGCTAACAGCAAAGATCCCGACCCGCTCTATTCACCTGCCGCAGGCTAAGGGATTCGGAGCCAAGAGGTCACAGCGGTCATCTTAATTTTGTAGATGAAGACACCAAGTTAGGGAGAAGCTTGCATTTAAATAAGTACAGGGCCACGGAAACAGTTTCCAAAGCAGTTTTAAACAAAGCTAATCTCAACGTTCAATGAAACAGGTAGGAGTAGTAGTACTAGTTTGGAGAAAGTAGTTGGGCTGGAACCAAATCTGGCTTAAAAACCAAATCTGGCTTTCACTTTGGTAGAAGTGAAACCAAAGATACTCTTTGTTGTTATTGTCTTAGCATTATAATGATCTAGGAAGGGAAGTAACAGGTGTTGCTGCTGCTGCTGCTGCTAAGTCACTTCAGTCGTATCCCACTCTGTGCGACCCCATAGACGGCAGCCCACCAGGCTCCCCAGTCCCTGGAATTTTCCAGGCAAGAACACTGGAGTGGGTTGCCATTTCCTTCTCTAATGCATGAAAGTGAAAAGTGTTAGGGCATGCCTAAAAGACTCAAGGGGTCTCAGGCTACCCAGATATTCCTAGTTGCTAAGCAGAGAGATTCAAGGCCATTTTGGGGGGACTCCTGGGGGCAGTGAACTTTATGCCTTCCTCTGGTCCACTGGAGACAGAAGCAGATGTGAAAGTGTTGCTCAGGGAAACTTGAGGATTTCAGCTTCATAGCTCCAAGCTCCAGTTATCTTATTCAAAAAAGCCATATCTCAGCAATAATTAGTCAAAACATAATGGGGAAAATATCCAACTCATCAAAGCAACGACTTAAAAGAATACATTTCACAGGAAAAGTGATGACATGGTATGAAGAAAACCATGGAAAACAAATCCTCAAGAAATGGAGAGAACTATTATTTATTTTGCTGGGGAGATTAAAAATTACAAACCTGGCAATCCTTTTCAAATATAAATCTAATTTAATGCAGTTCCAGTAAAACTCTCAGTGGTACATTTTGGTATTGAAACTGCTGCTGCTGCTAAGTTGCTTCAGTCGTGTCCAACTCTGCGCGACCCCATAGATGGCAGCCTGCCAGGTTCCCCTGTTGCTGGGATTCTCCAGGCAAGAACACTGGAGTGGGTTGCCATTTCCTTCTCCAATGCATGAAAGTGAAAAGTGAAAGTGAAGTCGCTCAGTCATGTCCGACTCTAGCGACCCTATGGACTGCAGCCACCAGGCTCCTCCGTCCATGGGATTTTCCAGGCAAGAGTACTGGAGTGGGGTGCCACTGCCAACTAAATGATCCTCAAAGTTCATTTGAAAGAGGAAATTAGTAGGAATAGTCAGGATTTTTGTAATAAAATAGCGCCCATCTATCAGATATTAAAGTTATAATAACTAAAATTGTTTAGGGATTATTGAGTATAGGATAAAGATATCAAAAGGATGAAAGGGTATATAAATACATATACACTTTTACTGGACAATGTGAATTTCTAGGAATTTGTGCTGTAAAGAAGCTAGTGTGTATAGATAGACGAATGCTAGAGGCGCACTGAGGTGCTATTTATAATATGTAAAACTGCTAACATCCCTAATAAGGATATGTTCACAGGTTCCTTGCAGGAAAACAATGAGGGGTAAAAGTCACTCATTTTAAAAGTGAAAAATCTTAAAATGGTTAGTAACAATATAAACCCGTGAAAAATTCTGATGCCATTTCCCTCTCTCCTCCAATAACTGGCATCAAGCAACCTTTTCTGATGAGACTTTTAACACAGAGTTATTCCTCTTGTGCCTAAAACGGGCTCTGGAAAAGCAAGGGGGCATTAACCATCAAGACGTGGGATCAGCTCCCGGCAGCTTCCGCGCTGACTGCCCGCAGCCGGGCTGTGCAGGGCAGTGGGCCGGCTTCCGGAGGCCCCTCCACGGCGACCCCCACGTGTCCCCTCCCCTACTCCGCGCCTTCTTCAGGAGGAAGCGGCGCGAGAGGGAGGCAGCACCCTCGGGGCCGAGGAAAGGAAACCAGCCCGGTCCTGAGTTCCGGGAAGCGGGCCTGTGGCTCTCCCCTCACCGCCCGGGATCCCGGCTGCGCCCTGCAGCCCGCGCGCCCCGGGCACCGCGCGCCCCGGGCACCGCGCGCCGGGACGCCCGCCGGACTCACCCCGCCCTTCCCGAGGCCGTCCAGTCGGTCCAAATGGCTCCACTAGTGAATTCCCGGAAGGGCCGTCGGCTTCTCGGACGTTCCGCCCCCGACACGAAGTCTGCGACGGGGGACCCCGGGGAGGTGCCGGGTCGCGCGCCGTGCGTCCGGCCGGCCGGCGGGCCCGGAACAGACGCCAGCGGCGGGTGCGGGCGCGCCCCTCGGAAGTCCCGCGGCCTCTGCTCGCCGGGCCTGCACCCCGCCCTCCCCGCCGCCCCGCCAGCCCGTCGGGCGGGGAGTCTGGCGCGCCTCCTCGGAGCTGTGACAGGGACCCTGCAGCCGCGCCCAGCCTCAGGCGCCGTGGTTCCCTAGACCTCTTTCCAGGTGGTTCAGGCAGAAGGCCCCTCGCTTCCCCCTGGTCTCCCCCCGCCCTGTCCACCTCTCCCCCACCTGACCGAAATTTCTCAGTGACTTTACGGAGTGCTCCTGGTGCCACGTCCTCTGCTTGGGGCTGGGGACTCAGAAAAGAATAAGGCCCCAGAAACTAGTATAGCGAGCACCCAGTATGGGAAAGATTAGATGAGCAGGAAAAACAGAACTGGAGAGAAGGTTCTCGTGTCTGCTTCTCGGTGCTTGAAAATACCGAGTGTGGTGGGGAGAGAGCCAAGGAAGACACACATAGGTGGGATGGGCTCAGGAGAGGGGTGGGCGGTGGGTGCGGGGAAGCCAGCTTCCTCCTCTGCTTTATTAAAGTTAGCTGGGTCCTTAGCTAGGAAGTCTGAGCAATGTCATTCATTAACTCATCAGACTGTTCCCTCCAAAAGGACAGAACTGGATTGTAAGAGTTTTTGAGCAGGGAAGCCCTGGGTGGAGGGTGTCTGGGGTGTTGCTGCGCTTACATTCTCATGTTGCTGTTCACCTGCTGCACCCTCAGTTTCCTTCTTGGGTCGGGTAGCCTAGAAGTCTGAGGACAAGAATCGCCTACGTGTGATTTACTGAAGGAAGCCTCTCAGGATCCAGGGTAGGAGAGGCAGTGGGGGAAAATTAGCTAAGCAGAGACAGCTGCTCTCAGTGGAGACCAGCTTCAGCCAGACTCCATGGAGAGGTGAGCCAGGGGAGCTCTGCTCTGGATACATCAGAAGTTAGGTCACAAGTCTTAGCAAATTGAAGAGGACTGAAATCATAGCAGAAGATGACCCTCTACCGTGGTCATCTTTTCTGGCCAGAGTGGAATGAAACTAGCAATCAACAGCAGAAGGAAAACTGGAAAGCTTATAAATACGTGGAAATTAAACAGCTCTTGAACAACCATTCTGTCAGAAAAAGAAATCCAGAGAAAATCAGAAAGTACCTGGAAAGAAATGGAACACAACATAGCAAAACCTAGAGGATGCGACAAAAGCAGTACCAAGAGCTTAGCGATATGCGTGCATGAGCCCATAGCAACACACGCCGGCAGAACACAGAGGACCTTCCCTGCCGGCCCGCTGCCTAGAACCTGCCTGCCAACGCAGGAGACAAACGCCAATGCCTGGTCTGGAAGGATCTCACATGCCATGAGGCCACCAAGCCTGTGCGCACAGCTACTGACCCATGGGCCCTGGAGCCTGCGCTCTGCCATAAGAGAAGCCGCCGCAGTGGGAAGCCGAAACAGCACAAGGAACAGCCCCGGGCTGTTCACCACACTGGGCTTCCCTGGGGGCTCAGCTGGTAAAGAACCCGCCTGCAGTGCAGGAGACCCCCGTTCAAGTCCTGGGTCGGGAAGATCCGCTGGAGAAGGGAAAGGCTACCCACTCCAGTGTTCCGGCCTGGAGAATTGCAAAGACTGTCTAGTCCAGGGGGTCGCAAAGACTCAGACACAGCTAAGCAACTGTCACTTTCACTTTCTCACCACAACTAGAGAAAGCGCACCTGCAGCAAGGAAGATCCAGTGCAGCCATAAACTAATTAAGAAAAGGAGAAAGATCTCTGTCAACCAAACTTAACACTTCAAGGAACTAGAAAAGCAGGAACAAACTAAGCCCGAGGCTAGCAGAAGGGAAATAACACAGAGCAGACAGAAATGAAATAGAAAAATAATAGAAAAAACGTGAAATGGAGTTTATTTTTTAAAGATAAACTCTACAAACCCTTAGCTACATTAAGGTGAAAAGAGAGAAAATTTAAATAGACTCATCAGTAAAAGACATTACAACTGATGTTACAGAAATAAAAATTATCAAAAGGGACTGTAATGAGGAATTCCCTGGTGGTCCAGTTTTCACTGCCATGGGTCTGGGTTCGATCCCTAGGTGGCAAACTAAAATCCCACAGTGTAGCCAAAAAAAAAAAAAAAAAAAACAGAGAGACTCTGATGAACAATTATATGCCAACAAACTGTGGAACCTAGAAGAGAGATAAATTCCTAGAAACACACAGCCTCCTAGGACTAAATGATGAAGAAATAGAAAGTCTGAGCCTCGTGGTTCGGTCGGTAAAGCATCTGCCTACAATACAGGAGACCCAGGTTGGATCCCTGAGTCAGGAAGATTCCCTGTAGAAGGAAGGGCAACCCACTCCAGTACTCTTGCCTGAAGAATCCCATGGATTGAGGAGTCTGGTGGACTACAGTCCATGGGGTCGCAAGAGTCGGGCACAACTTAGCAACTAAACCACCACCACCATAATTAATAATGGAGATTGAATCCGTAATTAAAAACCTCCCAGCAAAGAAAAGTCCAGGGCCAAATGGCTTCACTAGTGAATTCTATCAAACATTAAAAGCTGAATAAAAATAAAAATGAATTAACCCCAATCCTATTTAAACTCTAGCAAACTACTGAAGAAGAAAGAACACTTTGAAGCGCGTTTTATAAACTCAGCATTACCCTGATATCAAAACCAGACAAAGGCTTAAGAAAATTACAGGCCAGTATCCCTGATGAATATAGATACAACGATGCACGACAAATTACTAACAAATCAAACCCACCAACACATTAAAGGGACCATACACCATGAGCAAGTGGGATTTGTTTCTGGGATGCAAGAATGGTAACATATGAAAATCAGTTAATGTGACACACCACATTAACAGACTAAAAACATGATAATCTCAATAGGTGCAGAAAAAGCATTTCACAAAATTCAACACTCTTTAATGATAAAAACTGTCCAAATTTCACATTCATCCCATAGCATCCTTTATTACTTCTCTGTAAAGAAATCTCTATTTTTTGCAGCCATCATATCTTTATAGAAAGTTAGAACTGGAAAGTTCATATATATAGTTTCAGCTTTTTCTCAAAAATAGTAGATGAGATAAAATAATAAGAGAACAGGTAAGGTGGAAAAGATGAAAATTTACAATCACCAATTCCCAGTCACAAGGACGCAGAGCGTCATGCTGTCATCAGGGGGCAGCAGAGGCCAGGGGACAGGGGAAAACCAAAGCCCAACAATGTACCCTGCCTGAGATCCGCCAGAGCAAAATAAGGGAATCGCTCAGTCCTGTCAGACTCTTCGGGAACCCATGGACTACAGCCTACCAGGCTCCTCTGCCCGTGGAATTCTCCAGGCAAGTATACGGAGTGGATAGCCATGCCTTTCTCCAGGAGATCTTCCCAACCCAGGGATCAAACCTGGGTCTCCTGCATTGCAGGCGGGTTCCTTACTAAGCCGCCAGGGAAGCGAGAGAGAGGAGACCTGCATTTACTGGGGCCTGTTACAAGTTGGGCCCAGTGCTGAGTACAATTAGAAATAGTACAAAGTTCGAAGGCAGAGAAAAAAAATCACAGGCTCCAAGTTTTAGGCTTTTCCATCACCCTAGCTGTGTTGGCATCTTGATAATGTCCCTTGCTGGCTTTAGCATGGAGTCTTTGACTCCTCCTTAGGCCTCCTGCACTAGAAGGTGAAATCCCCTAACTCTAGCAGAGGGTCACTCTGTAGGGACGACGCTATGAGTGCCAGCTGACTCAAGGTTACGGGCACTTGCTATATTAGCCTCCTCTGTGGGGTGGGGCTCACTCTCTCCTCCCAAGGCCTTGTGGAAGTTCCTAACCCCTGGGAAAGCTGTAGCAGGCACAGTAGCACGCTCTGGGAGACTCAGCCTAATTTTCACTGAGTGGGGCTTTTCATTAACAGATCGCTTCCCCCTCCCCAGATCTTCTCATGGCTATGCCACAAACTCACATATATTTTCGCATTTCTTCCTAGTTCTGTTTCAATCTCTTTAAAGAAGGTTTTTTTTTTTTTCTCCAATTAACTTTTTGCTCCAGCATGCTCATCTTAGACCTGCCTCCGGTGAACTCCCATATGGGAGTGATCCTTTCCCTGGGGAGTGATGCCCCGTGGTTGGATCCCAGCACGTTCCAGGGAATGGAGGTCGGATTTCTGCTGCTTGGACTGCCCGGGTCCAGCAGCTTGAGGGATGCGTGGCTCAGCCAGGTGGCCCTAAGCTTCAGGCTGGGAACTGCTCGAGCAGGGAGCGGCAGAGGGAGCGGTGTCCCTCTGTGGGCCAGAGCCTGGCCAGCATCAGCTTGTCTCTTTCATTTTTGCCTCTGCATGCTTGGGCAGGCAAATCCAGAGCCCACCTCTGCCAGACTACTGAATTAGACCCTGAGTGATGAGGACTTGGAAAACAGTAACGAAACCCAGTAAGAGGATGAGAGTTGGTCTGCTTTTCATCATCACTATACCCCAGCAAATCTACACAAGCTGGTCAGTGACCAAGCCAATACTACTTCCTGTGGGCCTTGGCCGCCCCCCTCCCACCCTTCTGTGCCCTCCTGGCCTTGACCAAGTCTGTGGCTTGCCATCAATAACTTGCACCTCATCTTTGGTGGTTTCTTTTCCAGTGTTTTTATTTTTCAAAATATACAATTTATTTACACCTTTATTTCACAATGGTAGTTTGTATATTTATTCCAAAATCTTTAAATAACTCCACAGTAAACAGTACAAATCACAGGATCGGTCCAACTGCTTCCCTTTAACCTTTACACACGTCGCGTTTCAAGTAGTAATGGTTTGTAGGTAAGAAGGGAACAAAACTAAGACCAAAAAAAAAAACGAAACCCAGTAAGAGGATAAGAGTTGGTCTGCTTTTCATCATCACTATTCCCCAGCAAATCTGCACAAGCTGGTCAGTGACCAAGCCAATACTACTTCCTGTGGGCCTTGGCCGCCCCCTTCCCACCCTTCTGTGCCCTCCTGGCCTTGACCAAGTCTGTGGCTTGCCATCAATAACTTGCACCTCATCTTTGGTGGTTTCTTTTCCAGTGTTTTTATTTTTCAAAATATACAATTTATTTACACCTTTATTTCACAATGGTAGTTTGTATATTTATTCCAAAATCTTTAAATAACTCCACAGTAAACAGTACAAATCACAGGATCGGTCCAACTGCTTCCCTTTAACCTTTACACACGTCGCGTTTCAAGTAGTAATGGTTTGTAGGTAAGAAGGGAACAAAACTAAGACCAAAAAAAAATTTTTTTTTACATAAGCTTGACATGTAGGATTAGAAAAGGCAATCTGAGCAGCTACTTGGTCCGAGGCCCAACTAAGGGTATTGATATAGTTTATAAATAAGACCCTCTATGGGCATTGAGGGTTTTGGTTACGAGGAGGAAAGGGTGGGAACGCACCTGCGGGGCTGAGGCGCTGTTGCTGGAGATAAGGCACCGTGTCAAGGCTCCTTCTCGCTCGAGGAGGCACCGGCTGGAAGGGTCCTGAGTGAGGCGGCGGAGGCCCACCTATGCCAAGGGGAGGCTGAGAATGCCTGGGGACGGGAGAGGGTTCCCGCACACGGAGAGGTCTCTTTACCCTCCTCTGGGGAAAAGCTTTGTGATTCTGGAGGCCGGGAGAGCCGGTTCCTAAAGAGAGGGCTGGGGGCGCCCTCCAGCCTTGAGCCCACCCGCACAGACAGCCGAGGGCCGCTGTGTGGCCGCTGGAGGCGGCTCTGCCCAAGGCACCTCGCGGCACAGCTGGCGTTGGTCATCGGCAGGGACAGAGGCATCGCCCCAGGACTGGCTGCGGGCGCGAGAGGCTTCATGCTTGCTCTTCTGAGGCCGCTTCATCCATCTCCGCGTTCTCCGGTCCGGAACCGCACACCCTCTCCAGGACGGGGAGGCGGCCCGCAGACCCCTCTTCGCTGCGCGCAGCAGCTCCAGGGGGCAGGGGGCAGCTCCTAGGGAGCCCCGGGAGCTGAGACACAGGCCTGGGCCCAGGGGTCAGTTGCCTTCACTCCCCTCAGGAACGTCCCCGCCAGCCGGCTCCTGGAGCGTCCTGGGGGCGGGGGCCCTAGGCGGGGGCTCTCCAGGGAAGAGCCGGTCCCCGAGGGCGCTTAGGCCACCCAGCAGACGGGGCACTCCTGCGCCGGGTCAGGAGGGCAGGCTCAGGGTCATCCTTGGTCAGGGTCACTCCAGGACCCTCCACCGAGCCCGGGGGCTGGTCAAAGCCCGCGCTGTCCAGCCAAGCAACTTCCTTGCAGGATCTGGGCGGGGTGGGCTGGGGTAGCGGCCACGGCAGGGCTGAGGGCGGGGCGGGGCCGCGTCACTGCGTCTTCGGGTCGGGCTCCTCCGGAGTGAGGGTGTGGAAGAAGTGATCCCAGAGTTTGCTGCTGATGCCGAACCCTAGGATGGAGACAAATGGGGAGAAGGTGAGGCGCTCTTGAGGAGTGGGATCTCTTTGCTTGGAGGGAGCCCAGGCGGGCGAGCACGTAGGCAAGTTTCAACATCACCCCCGATGACCTTCCTAACTCCCAGGGCCATCCTGGCAGAGGTCAGTAGCAGGGTACCAGCGTGCCTAGGCTCCCAGGGGTGCTGTGGGAAGAACCTCAAGGCTCTTATCTGGCCTGCCTTCCTGGGAGAGCCAGGCGCTGCCTGCCTCTTCCTCTCTCCCCCAACAGTCCAGTCGCCTCCTTCTCTCTGAAGATGCCAAGTTCATTCCTGCTTCAAGGCTTTGGACCTGTTGCTCCTGGGATGCTCTTTCTCGGGGCTTCTCCTAATTCAGGTCTCAGCTCTAACGGTGTCTATGTAGTGATGCCTTCCTAGACCATTTCAGCTAGCATTCTGCTCTCCAGTAGGGTAGCCGCTAACCCATGTGACTCCTGCACATTGGAAACGTGGCCCGGGCTACAGAGGAACTGAATTCCTAATTTTATTTAATTTTATTAATAATTAACTTACATTCCAGGGTAAAAACCTAAACTTGGTTCAGTTATTGGAAAACCTATAGGCACATTTGGAGCAATTCATATATGTGAATCTACTTTTTTGACTGTCCATTTTATAAATTCTAAACATGGAAGGAGTTTTTCCAGTGGAGATTTAGCCCTTGAATGGAGATGAGCTTGTAAAGTGCAAGATACACACCAGATATCGAAGACTTAACAGAAGGACAGAATGGAAAATCTCTCATTAAGAATCTTCTTAGCCACGCTGCACGGCGTG
Source organism: Aepyceros melampus (assembly GCA_006408695.1). NCBI lineage: Eukaryota > Metazoa > Chordata > Mammalia > Artiodactyla > Bovidae > Aepyceros > Aepyceros melampus. The sequence goes on from SJXQ01001132.1 coordinate 117,353, forward strand.
TGGGATCCCAGTTCCCCAGCCAGGGGCAGAGCCTTGGCCCACCGCAGCAAGACTGCCGAGTCCTGAGCACTGGACCCCCAGGGCACTCCCAGCAATGTTTGATCACATGCCAAATGAGAATATTTCGGTTATATTTGGCCTGATAAAGTGGATTATTTACATCAACTTCATTGGTGGTTTTACTTGTTACCGTGGCTCCTCAAAAATGTAAAACCCCATCTGTAACTCACACTGCATTTTAGTTGCGAGTGTGGGACCCCCTCCCACTGACACGGTTTCCTGACCGTCGCCTCGCTTCCTTTTCTTGCTGGCACTTATCACTGCTCTGGAATGATCTTTGCTCTTTATTGGTTTCCTGGTTTTTCTCTCTGTACAGCCCCCTGCTCCAGGGCCTAGGATGGGCGTTCCTGGCTTGCCTTTCTGACTCTGAACCCCAGAACCCAGGCTGGAAGCTCAGCAGGAGCCGTGAAACGGGAAGTGAGCAGCTGAGGGAGGGGGCGGCACGGCGGGTCCTCACCAGACTGAGGGTGTGCGAAGTGGTGCCTGGCGTGGTGGGCCTTCAGCTGGAACAGGTAGGAGCCCTTGTGAGGGGAGCCGAAGTGCAGGTAGTAGTGGGTCAGGTCGTAGGCAACGTAGCCAAGCAGGCTCCCCGCGAACACGGCGCCAGCCACGGCCGCGGACAGGAGGAGCCGCAGCAGCGGTAGAAGAAGGCTATCGCCAGGGAGGCCGGCACGGGCGGGAAGACCAGGCGGGAGGTGTCGAAGGGCGCCTGCAGACAGAGGCTCACGCGTCAGGACACGGCCCGGGGCCCCGGGGCCCGCCTGCGGTCACACCCCGCACGCTGGCCGGAGACGCTCCTTCGGGAGAGGGGCTGGAGCAGCCCAGACGGGCCAGAGAGGGCGCAGGCCCTGTGGGCGGCTTGGGGAGGGCAGGCCACCAAGCCTGAAGCCCTGGAGAGCCTGTGCAGCCCCAGTAAGCCAGGACAGGAGCTGGAAAGCTCCAGGAACGTGGCGGGGGGGTGGCGTGGGCAAGATGCTCACAGGTAGGAGCAGCTTGCCTGAGACGCTCCGCTCTGCGCTCAGGAGGCCACTCTGGCTCTGGAACTTGCTAGGTGTGGAGAGGAGCCCCCACCCCCACCCCGAGGACCACGCAGGGCATCGAGCCCGAGGCCTGAGGGCAACGAAGGCACACGTGCTGGGTGACCCTGGAGCTGTTAACAGGCAGGTCTGCCCCCCAGGTGGCCTTCTTTGCTCCAAGGGGGTGCTGTCACATTGAACCAGACCACGAAAGAGCCTAGCCTTTGGTCCTGAGGCTTCACAAGCCAAGGGCCTGGCAGAGGTAAAATTTTAGAGACTGCGAGTATTGCGAGACCCTCTCTGGACTGAAAGAGGAGAGAGAGCGCGATCAGGTGACCGAGACAGACCACCACACTGACGTGGGCCCCCCTCCTTGCTGACCGGAACAACAACAGGACCTGCGGGGCTCCGTGCCGGAACCCCAGCTCCTGGTCAAAGGGGAAGGAGGGCAAGGGGAGAGTGGGAACCCTGCGGCAGGACGGGAACAGCATGGGGCAGGGACATCCTCTGGGCGGACCTGGCTTCCAATCCTGACTGCTGGGACCCTCGTGTGTTGCCCTGAAGGAGCCCCAGGGTGGGTGGATGACCGACAGCATAGACTCTGGCGTCCACAGGGGACGACGTCCTAGGGTTACCTTGGCTGAATGGCTTAGTTCCTTTATTTCCCCAAGCCTCAGTCTGCCACTCTGTGGAATGGGGAGAATGGCAGCACCTGCTTCAGAGGGAAGCTCCGCAAGGTCAGTGATTCTTGCCTGTTTTGATCGATGGTGTCCAGAACAGCACATGGCACACGGTGAGTGCTCAGTGAGCGTTTGTTGAACGAGCAAATGAATGAGCTGTTGTGAGGATTAGCGCTGGACACGCATGCTCACTCTGCCCACGGGCGGCTCAGGCTTGGACCCAACCACATGCCCCCGACTTCTCCTCGCCCTCAACCCCACCCCGCGGAGACGGGAGCTCCGGAGGGCGGCGCGCTCACCTTGTAGAAGGAGGGCAAGGGGAGAGTGGGAACCCTGCGGCAGGACGGGAACAGCATGGGGCAGGGACATCCTCTGGGCGGACCTGGCTTCCAATCCTGACTGCTGGGACCCTCGTGTGTTGCCCTGAAGGAGCCCCAGGGTGGGTGGATGACCGACAGCATAGACTCTGGCGTCCACAGGGGACGACGTCCTAGGGTTACCTTGGCTGAATGGCTTAGTTCCTTTATTTCCCCAAGCCTCAGTCTGCCACTCTGTGGAATGGGGAGAATGGCAGCACCTGCTTCAGAGGGAAGCTCCGCAAGGTCAGTGATTCTTGCCTGTTTTGATCGATGGTGTCCAGAACAGCACATGGCACACGGTGAGTGCTCAGTGAGCGTTTGTTGAACGAGCAAATGAATGAGCTGTTGTGAGGATTAGCGCTGGACACGCATGCTCACTCTGCCCACGGGCGGCTCAGGCTTGGACCCAACCACATGCCCCCGACTTCTCCTCGCCCTCAACCCCACCCCGCGGAGACGGGAGCTCCGGAGGGCGGCGCGCTCACCTTGTGGTGCTGGCCGTGCAGGGCGAAGTGCAACATGATGAGGTAGGCGCTGTCGCGGGGCGGCTTCATGTGGAACAGGAAGCGATGGATGAGGTACTCCAGGAGGCTCCAGAGGAGCAGCCCCAGCGCGAAGAGGCCCGGGAACGCCGACTCGGGCATGGCCACTGAGTACGCTGCATCAGGCGCGAGAGGGGGAGGTCAGGGGCTGGCAGCCCCGGCGGGGCAGCCCCGGCACACTGGGGGCTGCTGCCCTCGGCTCCGCAGCTGCGGGCCCCAACCCCACCACGGGGACCCGAGAGTCAAAGCAGGAAGGAGACTGTGAGGATGTGTGGGCTTATTTAGGAGGAGTCCCGTCAGGACGACTACTGCGGTGGATCACACTGATTTCAGGAACTGAGCCACCCTGCGTTCCAGGAATAAATCCCATTTCGTCGTACGCGAAGAGGCCCGGGAACGCCGACTCCGGCATGGCCACTGAGTACGCTGCATCAGGCGCGAGAGAGGGAGGTCAGGGGCTGGCAGCCCCGGCGGGGCAGCCCCGTCACACTGGGGGCTGCTGCCCTCGGCTCCGCAGCTGCGGGCCCCAACCCCACCACGGGGACCCGAGAGTCAAAGCAGGAAGGAGACTGTGAGCATGTGTGGGCTTATTTAGGAGGAGTCCCGTCAGGACGACTACTGCGGTGGATCACACTGATTTCAGGAACTGAGCCACCCTTGCGTTCCAGGAATAAATCCCATTTCGTCGTGGCGCATAATGCTTTAATATGCTCTAGGATTCAGCCTTCTAGTATTCTGTTGACGACTGCTGCATCTTGATCCATGAGTAACAACTGCTCTGGAGTTTTCTTTCTTGTGGTATTTTTGTCTGACTTCGGTATCACGGTAAGATTTGACTAGAGATCTGAGATCTTCCTTAACGGGACTGCAAGAGGAACAGCCACGGCCAGTGCTGGGCCTCTGCCTGGTGCTATGGTCTGCGTGTGTTCTCAAATTCACATGCTGAAACCTAACCTCCAGGGTGATGAGGGGTGCTCAGGTCATCAGGCGAACAGGACTAACTCCCTCATGGAAGAGGCTCGAGAGAATCCCCCCTTTTTGACATACGAGTATTCAAGGAGTCTTTGACCTAGAAGAGGGCTCTCGCCTGACTATGCTGGCACCCTGATCTCAGACTTCCAGCCTCTAGAATCATAAGCAATCAGTTTGTTGTTTACAAGCCACCTAGTCTATGCTATTTTGTTACAGCAGCCCAAATGGACTGACACCAGGAAAGAGTGACCTTGCCTCAGTGGCATGGAGGAGAGGGAGAGGTGATCCTGATGAAGCCAGCAGACCTGGGGGCTGTTGATGGAAGATGTTAACAACCATCTTCCAAGGGAAGATGGGACCAGGGGGCCGAGAGGGTCAGGAAAACCCAAGGAGAGAAAGGTTCATTGAGAACATCTAAAACCACAGCACATGAGGGAGATGTGAAAAAACGGAAGGTGATTAGCTTGGAGACCAGAAGGCTGGAGTGATGTCATTATCACCAAGTGAGGCCCCTGTGCCCAGCTCCTGGAGGACAGCCTGCAGTCCTCGCCCAGCTCCTGGGGGACCTAACTTTACAGGGACTTCAGCTCTCACTGTTTCTTCAGGTCTACCATACCCGCTAAGTTTTACTTCTCTTCTCCACTAGCCACTGCTTTGGTTATACTTTCTCTTTAAAAAAGTGGCAGCTTTATTGAAATATAACTCACATATCTTACAATTCACGCATTTACAGTGTAGTTCACTGATATTTGGTATATCTACAGTTGCACAACCATCACCACAATTTTAGAGCCTTTTCATCACCCAGAGAGAAACCCTTTACCCATTAGCAGTCATTCTTACCTTTGTCATTTCCCAGAGCCAGGAAACCTCTAATTTACTTTCTGTCTGTCATATTTTCTGATTCTGGACTCGTCATACCAATGGAATCATACAATATGTGGTCTTTTGTGACTGGCTTCTTTTGTTTACAATATTTTTACAGTTCATCCATTTTGCAGCATGTGTTAGAACTTCATTCCTTGTTAAAATGGATGCACCATAATTGTTGATCCACTCACCAGCTGATGGACAGCTGAGATGTTTCTATTCTGAATAATGCTGCTATGAACAGTCGTGTTTTTAGTTGTCTTGGGTATACACCTGGGAGTAGAATTTCTGGGACCTTATGGGAGAAGGCAATGGCACCCCACTCCAGTACTCTTGCCTGGAAAATCCCATGGATGGAGGAGCCTTATAGGCTGTAGTCCATGGGGTCGCTAAGAGTCGGACACGACTGAGCGACTTTCCTATTGCAACTATGTTTAACTTTGGGGGCACCATCAAACTGTTTTCTAAAGCTAACCATTCTCTTTTGACCTCAGCTGCCCCCATGACCTCCCAAGCCTGGATGAGCACAAAAGCCTGTCTCTCCACCCCAGACCCAAGCTGCTGAAGATGGAGGAGGAGCCATGTGTAGCCTTGAGGCTGGTGCCTTCAACCTCAGCTAGGCCTCAGACACTGCCTGGAGACCCTTTCATGTCTGCAGGTCCAGCTCCCTCCTCACTATGCTCAAACACTCCCTTTCCCTTCCATCCAGCTTCCTACTTCACAGGAAAGACTCCTTGGGGTAGAAGAGAGGAAGGGGAAGAATGGCCCTTCATAAGCGTCCACCTTCAACCACCCCTGATTGTGCTTCAACGCTGTAACTTCGTGCTCCTCAGAGAAGAAGCATGCACTCAGGTGCCTGGGCACTGGATGGTGGTTGGCGATAATAATCGCAGCAGCAGCAGCAAATGTGTGTTCACCAGCCCCTACACGCCAGGCGCCACTTAAGTGCTTTACACTTCACGTTCGTCTCACTCCAGCTTGACGAAAGAAGTGTTGGCATTGCCCTTGTCACTGAGGGTGTGGAAATACAGACAACTTACATCGCTGACCAGCTCACCCTCAGTCTGCCCCCCACCCCACCCCCATCCAACTCCTCCAGGCATCTTCAGCTTCTCCTCCACTGCTCTTCTGCTCATATTTAAGACTTTCTCATCATAGACGCAATCCCTTCATAGCCAAACCCCCGAAAAGGTCAGTTAGACTTAAGTCTACTTCCCCTCTTTCCATTCGCTCAAGCCCCTAAAGTCTGCCTTCTTCAAAGAACTATAAAAGCCATTTGTGATGTATTTCTTGGCAGATCGAAGTCATTTTTTCAATTTGTCTCTAAAATTGGCAGTGGCGTATGATGCTGGTGACCACTCTATTTTTGAATCTGTAATCACATCAGTGCCCAGCCTGAGGTTTAGGAACGCCCGGGGAGTCCTTGGTTGGATTTCAGAGTGAAGCTGTTGACACAGTGTCCCAAACAGTGCACCCGTGTGCACCTTTCTGGGGCGGATCCCCAACCTTCCAGATTCTCAGAGCACCGGGACCATCGCGGCCTGAACACAGAGCTGCACTCCCTGCTGCGGGGACACTTGGCTCTTCTCTTCTCACCTTTTTTCCCCTCTTCCTTTTCCTTCTTTCCTTTTTTTTTTCTGCCATGGCGCTTGTGGGATTTTTAGTTCTTCAACTAGGGATTGAACCTGGGCCTTCGGCAGTGAGAGTGCAGAGTCCCAACCGCTGGGCCTGCAGGCAATGCCCTCGCCTCTTCTCTAGAGGCCCTCTGTCAGGCCCCACTGTGGAAATGCCTCTGTCTCCAGGGTCAAAACCTTGACCCTCCGCTCTCAAATGCCCCCGTTTGATCTAGGACGTCAGTCACACCCACCTGTTGACAACCCCAGGTCTGGGTCTGCAGCCCAGGCCTGGATAGCCACTTGCTACTGGCATCTCCATGGAGCTGTGCACAGGCCCGCCTGCAAGGTCAGCAGCTTCCAAATGAAGCTCATCCTCCTCTTCTTCCTTCCCACCCAACCGCACCCGGGGGGAGGTTAATGACTTCCACATGTTACCAAAACCTTGACTTATTCCTCTCTCCCAAGTCCAACCCGTGTCACCAAGCTCTGTCAGCTCCCTCTCCTTAATATCTTTTGATAGATTAAAAAAAAAAAAAGCCAGACACAAAAGACCACATACGTAGGAGTCCATTTACATGGCGCGTCCTGAAAAGGCAAGTGTACACAGAAGCAGGTCGGTGGTTGTCGGGGCTGGAGGAGGGGGAATGGGGAGCAGCTGCTCAGGGGGATGAGGTTCCTTCTGGGGTGACGAAAGCATTTTGGAACTAGACAGAGAGATGGACTGAAGCGTTCCCTTCAGAATGGTTAATTCTGTATGTATCTCATCTCAGTTAAAAAACATCTCCAGGGTCAGTTCACCGCTCTGACTCCTCCAGGACCTTATCAGCACCCCACAGCAGCTTCCTGCTCCAACTCTCTGCCCCTACGTGCTGCTAAAACCCTCTTCTGGTGCCTCATTCTCCTCAAGTAGAGTCCAGCCCCCCAGCCTGGCACTCAGGGTCCCTTGAGACCAGCCCTGTCAGGCACATCCCTGCCTCATCTCCCTGCCACCCCGTCTGGGGCCCACTGAACCACGTGGGACCCCTGGGGACCCCATGCTCCCCTCCCCTCCCCACACATCTTTCCTTCACTGGAATCCCTTCCCTCCCTTTCTCCTGTAAGAAAGGAAAACGCTGCAGACGCCCTTTGCCCCGAACTGGGCGGGGTCTGAGCGAGGCCTTCCACATCCTTCTTTCCTCAAGCTGAACTGGGGCTTGTTCCACTCGTTTGCCCCCACCAGGTTATGAGCATTTCACGGGCAGAGAGGGTATTCTGCTCTGTCTCCTGCACCCTTAACACAGCAGGTGCTCAGACACTCGGGGGAGACTCATGGGCCAACCCATGCCTCTCTGGAGGGCTGGACAGGGATAAGATTTGACCTGTGCTATTCCAAAGGCAGCCTCTGGTTCTGTTTAAGGAAGCAGTTCTGAAGGGCTGTGCCCAGTGTGAATGGCCACGGGGAATCACTGCAGAAGGAGAGAGCCCAGGAAGGCGGTGGGGAGGAGAGGTGACTTTCCAGCTCTCTGGACTAGAGTCCGGGCCATTATGATAAACGGTTCCAGATGAGTCTGTAAACTAAGGAAGGATTTTTCATGCCTCACCTGGAAACTAACACGTAACACAGCCAAGATTCAACCCCACAAGGACCCACCTCTCTCAAATCAGGTGGTAAGCTGCTCTGATGTCTCTCATCAGCAGGGCCTGCGGCGTCCCCCACCCCTCCCCCCGGGCCTGACACTTGCCTGTCAGCGCTGCCTTGGCTGGGCGGCTCTGGCTGACCAGGTCCCCCTCTGAGGGCCAGCCGGCCACGTCTAGGGTCCTTCAGGACACCCTGCTCCAGTGCAGGGTTCAGGTCTCCGCCCTGTACTGTCTGCGTGCTTTCTCAACAGTAAAATATCCTGCCAGCTGTGAAGGGCTGTTGCTAGAACACAGGGAATACAACACCTGGCTGTGTGATAAGTATGTATCTCGGAGGAGCCTGGTGGGCTACAGTCCATGGGGTCATAAAGAGTCAGACGTGACTGAGGCCTTCATTTTCACTTCACTTACATGTAAGAATAATACACTGTGTAGGAACACATCATAATAAATAATACTCTTCATATGTTACAGGTCGCTGCTGTGATCTTTAAATGTTATCTGTCAAATACGTCCAGCCACAGTCCTCCTTGGGCGGCATTTACTCAGTTCTTGCAGGGCTCTGGAGGGTCCCTGGCTGGGGGAAGAGTTTCCCTCCTAAGTGCAAGAGCCCTTCCTTGCTGCGTAGGTCACTTCTCAGCAGGGAAAGGACTGGACATACAAAAGCATTCCCTGGCTACAGGCTGGGGTCCTGACCTTTGCTGGGGCTCCCACTACAATCCTTGCCTAGGTTGTTCCTCGGCACCCACTCTAACGCACCTCCAGGAACCATGCTGGGGGCCAGCTGGGAGGCGAAGACCCTCTCTGCTTCCCAAAGCATCTTCACACACGTACACCTGCAAGTTTTAGCCTTGAACTGCTGCCTCCGCGCAGCTCCCACTGTTCCTTGGCACCCCGAGTTCCTGCATTTCCTGCAGCATATCTCTTGTCCAGGAGCTGTGCTGGGCCCCTGCCGAGTCCCTGTCTGGGGCTGGGCCTTGCCTGGCAAGCCGCGGGTGAGGGAGGCGTGTGCGGCTCTCTCGCCACCATTGCTGGCATCCTGGTCACAGGCCCACTAACCCCTACACTGGACCTTTATTAGCACATTTCAGCTCTCCACAGCGCCGTCAAATCACCCGCCCGGCCTCACACCAGAGTTGCTTCCTATAGGTCAAGGCACTGCCCGCCCCCTCACCCCAGCACCACCCCTATCGGCCCATCAGGCTGGAGCTGGTACCGAGTGGCATCTCCGGAGGACTCCTGCAGAGGGACCTGGGCCAAAGCTCCGGCGTCCCCTTCTCCCTCCAGCCCCAGCCCTGTCGGCCCCGCCACTGTTGGCGATTGTTCGGGGAGCGCTGGGCAGAAACAGTGGGCGATTCAGTGAGCAGGCCGTCTGAGCAACAAGCCCTGTGCTGTGCCTGAGCTATTCAGCGTGGGCAGAAGTGGGTAACCTTGGCTTGAGGGGTGCACACAGTAACCCTTGGTGTCTGGGAGCAGCCTTAGCTCTGGGGGACTTCCTGCAGCTGGCTCAGCCCTACCCCATCCTGGGCCAGGTGGGGAAACTGGGGCTCCCCGCACTGTGGCCATGGCCCCTCTCATCTAGACCATTCAGCCCTCAACTTGTCCTCTTGGAGGAGGTGGGAGGAGAGAGCCCCGGAGCGTGGAGAGGAGGAGCTTGCATTCGGCGCTCACAGGGGTTCAGAGGCTCAGTCAGGAACATGACGTGTGGTCAGGAAAGGTACCTCTTCCACTTGCCCCCCCCACCCCCGGCTTCTGTCTGAGCCACTCACCATGGGCGAGCACTTTCCCAAGGTGGACTCTGCCAGGATGGGCGGATTCCCTGGGCAGGTGGTCCAGACCTGGAGGCCTGAGGTGGGTGATGAACTGGGGAGGCAGGCTGGCAGCAGAGGCCACGCCCACACGGTGCTGCCCTGAGGCTCAGCCTCACAGGCTCTTCTCTATGTCCCCTGCCTGCATGGGTGACACCTGGCAGCTACATCCTAGCCACGTGAACCTGACCTGCTTGCTTAACTTCTTAAGGTTCCATTTCTTTATCTCTAAAAAGGTGTAACGATAAGTCCCTTGCTTGCAGGCTGTTGGGAGGGTTAAATGAGATGGTCCCTGGAAAGTCCCAGACACGTGATGAGTGCTCAGCAGAGGTTACTGGGGTTACTACGAGTCAGGATTCTGTTGATGGCCGTTTGCCCGGGGAACACTCTAGGACACCTAGGATCTGATCTTTGTTTCTATCTTTCTCCTCCAGGTTCTAATCTCTGTTTTGTTCGCGAACCATTCTGAGTTCAGCTCTGCTGTCCTACCTGGTGAAATGACTTCATTTAGTTTCCTGACAAACAACACCAGGTCATACTTTTTCTATTCTTTGACTCAATGGAAATCCCCATCTTTACTGCTATACCACTTGATGAAATGATTTAATCTAATGTGTGTCTGTTTCTTTTTTTTTTTAATTCCTCTTTTGGAGGGTGGGGAAGTCTGACCTTTCTTTTGGAAGAGTATTTCTACAGATAGACTTCATTTTAAAATGCTTGTGATGTGGTTCAGGGTTCTAAGGTCTCAGAAACTCAGGAGCAGGGAGAGCACCAAGGTCCCCGCCCCCAGGAGCCACAGAGGCTGCACAGCGGGAAGACCAGACATCACCTGTGGGAAGGGCGCCAAGAGCTGGACGTTGCCCTGGGCGAAGGCGCCGTAGTAGGACCAACTGAAGTACAAGACCAGGGGGACCCAGACGATGGGGACACTGTACCTGCAGGAAGACCATCAGGGTGAGAGAGATACATGCAGAGCAGCCTGAGATGGCCCAGCTTCCCGAGAGACATACCTTTCCACTAGAGGGGGGACGAGAAGGCACTAAAGCAGGTGCAGAGAGCACATGGAGACCTGCTGTCAAAGGGACTGCTGCAGGGGTGGGGAAGGCAGGAGGAGGAAAGAAGAGAGCGGCTGTGAGTCTATCTCTCTCAGTCTCTGAGTTACTGGAACCGAAAACAAAAAGAATCCCTGTGGCTACTGACAGTGCAGTTGTACAGGTGCTGACCTCTCATGGCAGAGGAGGTAATTGCAGGCAAAACAGCCCCCCAAGGGCAGCAGAGGCTAAAAACGCCTCATAGGAGTCTGGAACAGAACAGGAGGGACATCAAAGCAGCTTCTGGCTACATGTTGGGTTGCCACTCGGTAGAAAAAACCATGCACAGGAATAGATTATGCCCATGGCATGTTCCACTGTCGCCAAGGGCTTGCAGTACAGCTCTGGGCTTCAGGGAGGGACCCTTCCCGTTTGCATCGGGCTGGCACCATCAGGAGAGGGGACAGCCCACCATGACCCCAGAGCAGGACTCACCAGACGGTCTTGCTGAGGGCCTCGAGAAAATCTGAGTGGAAGAGGCGGATAGGCCTGGACACCGGCTGGTGGACCCACTCATCGTACTTCTCTCCCAAGTGGCCGACCTGCCACAGCAGGGGCTTCTGCCAGTCCACCAGGTCCTGCAAGAGACAAAGCCGTGAGGACACTTGAGAGCCACACCTCTTTGCTCCCCTGGTTACGGCATCCCATCCCCAGCTCCACCTCGACTCCCATGGTCTGTATGGAGCAACCCATCCTCCCTACCGCAGAGACCAGGAACTAACCCTTCATCCCAACCCTTGGGCCACAGAAATGGGATCCAGGACAGCCCGTGGGCCATCATACACCCTTGCCTCTTGCTGGGGTGGCTGGGTTTGTGGGGCTTGACCCTGGAGTCGCCAGGGGAGCCTGTCTGGGGACTCAGTCAACATGGAGGATGGTCAAGCCAGGAATTGGAGATGCCAGATTCTGTGGATGACATCGGAGTGCCCAGATTCAGCACTGCATGCCTGGAGCTTGAAGCCTTAACCAGGATTCTGCAAGTACAGGAATCAATACATTCTGCAGGAGGAATCAAGTAGGCCCTTTCTCCTCCAGCAAGGCCTTTCTTCTTAGTGGTGGCCTAAGCAATTCATTCATCCATCCATTCAAACAATCATTCATTCAGCACTTTTCTTGATATACCTGCTGGTTGCTGGGGAAAATAAACAACAATGTAAAAGACCATCTTTGCTTTATATAACTTAGTGCTGAAGCAGAGTTCAGGCTCTGGGGGCGGGCGCTATCACTTCCTGTGTGACTCAGGAAATTACTTGACTTCTCTGAGCCTCAGTTTCCCTAGCTACCAAATGGAAGTAATAATAATGCTACTTGCATAAAGTACTCAGCAAGGTGCGACAAGCCAGGCAGGATAATTTAATGGGGATGCAGGCAGGCTGAGGTTCGGAGGCGAATGAATGGTACAAATGTCTGAGTCTAGGGTGGGAGAGGAGGGCTTTGTACAGAAACTGAGGTTTGGCTTTGGGTTCATACAGTATGGAAGACTTAGCAAGAGGGACAGGGAAACGGAGATGGGGAGGGAGCATGGGCGCAGAAGTGGAGTTGAGAATGACTGAGGCTTGTTTGGCCCCTTGACTTTTGATCTGTGGGGCAGCAGAAAGAAATCTGCTGAGGGCTTTAGATGACAGAACACCCAGTATCAGGCCCAGAGGCTGTCACTTCATCCTCCAGGCCAGCTGTCCCCAAGGTGAGTATGGATGTGTACCACAGAGGCACACACAGGCTGATTCCCAGAGGTGGAGAGGAAATATGAGAGACTGCTTTTGATACATTTCTCTCATATATAAACCAATTTGAATGCTTTCTAATGTACATAATACAAGAATACATAAGTTCATGCAAACAATTTGTGAATAATTAAAATGGACATATAACGAAGAATATGCTCAAAATGTTTTACTTATATGGTCGCCAAGATCAAAAAAGTATGGAGGCCACAGCTCCGGGCAATGAGCAGCCCTTGAAGATTTCTGATGAGTCGGTGTAGTGAAGATTAATCTAGACCAAAATCAGTAAAAAAAAAAAAACGACCTTGGAGTCTGGAGTCAGGCGACCCTCCTCAAAGCCCAACCCTGCCGTTTATGAGCCGTGGGATCCTGGGCAAGCGTCTGCCTCTCAGAGCCTCTCGGCTCTCGTGTCTGTGGAGCCAGGTGTGCCTGGACCCCCACACGTGATAGGAGAGAGGCGTCCATGCACCCCGTGTCTGGTGCTCAGGGGGTTCAATGAACCTCCAGTGCAGGGGGTCAGGCTGCCACTGCGAGTGAGAAGGGAGGCGGTGGCCGGAAAGGAGCGGAGAAAACGGATGTGGATACGTGTGGAGGACGACCACGGAAGCCAGGGAGGAAGCATCGACTGTAGTCCACAGCCCACCTTGCCATAGCCCCAAATGGAAGCTGCTCCGTGCACAGGCCTCCACGCCACAGCTGGCCCGGGCCCAGCAAGGGTCCCCGCCCTGCCATGACAGCCTTGGAGCAGGGGAGCAGGGGGCGGAGGGTCTCGGGGTAAGTGGGGAAGGTCCCCAAGCATTCTCTCTGTGCCTGAGCCTGGCCCAAAGATGCCGTGGTTCTGGCCACGTGAGCCTGGCAGGTCCCAGGTGCTGACAGCCTTCATGCCTCTCAGGCTGGAAGATGCCCCAGGGCAGCCAGAGCCATCCCACACAGCACCAGGTACCCCAGGCGACCGTCCAAACCCCGCCTGGCTATGACAGTCCTCCTGGCCCCAGTCCTCACGCCTCCTTGCCTTGGGTCTAGCAAACAGATCACGGGCGCCGGCTGACTCATTCCTGCCATTCCTCTGCCTCTCGTCTCTCTCACCACACACTCTCTCTGGGTCTCCCTTACACATAGGAAAGAACTGGAGGGACCAGCTAGTGGCCTGTTTTTACACCTTATCGCGCAACAGACCACAGAATCCCACCTCAGAGCAGCTCGGTCCGGAGCACAGCAAGCGCGCGAGGCTTTGTCCCTGTTGTGCCAACACCGAGAGCGGAGAGTCACAGAGCCCTGGTCACATGCTGAGCGTGGCTCTGAGTCCGTCACAGGAGCTAAGCCCTCCGATCCCCACCGGACCCCTCACGCGGCAGGTGCGGCATTGCTGCTGGCGCGCAGATGGGGAAATGGAAGCTGAGGAACTTGCCAGAGACCGCTCAGTGAAGACATTGTGATGAATCGGCCCCTTTATCACTGGGAAATACAGGCTCTGGTAGGACTTCTTGTCCTGAGTCCATTTCGTCTGCTCGTAGAAGCTTCCTCATGCTCAGCGGCTGCATGAGCTGCCTTGCCCACCCTTTCACTTTCACCTTGCTCACGGCTCACGACTGAGGTACGTCCCTTGCAGACAGTGTATAGTCGAGTCTGACTTTTCCATCCAGTAACTCTCTGCATTTTTATCTTTAATTTTTTTGATCCTGCTGCACAGCATGTGGGATCTTAGTTCCCTGACCAGGGATGGAACCCGCACCCCTAGGATTGTAAGTGGGGACTTCTCTGGACTGCCAGGGAAGTCCCCACTTTAACTGGAGTATTCAGCCCATTTACCTTTAAGGCTGTCTTGCTATTTGCCTGCTCTGCTCTTCACTTCCTGGCTTGTTTGCATTGATCAAGTATTAAAAATATTCTAGATTATCTACTCATCTTAAGTAAGTAAGTAAGTAAAGTCACTCAGTCGTGTCCGACTCTTTGTGACCCCATGGACTGCAGCCCACCAGGCTCCTCAGTCCATGAGATTCTCCAAGCAAGAATACTGGAGTGGGTTGCCATTTCCTTCTCCAGGGGATCTTCCCGACCCAGGGATCGAACCCAGGTCTACTCATCTTAGTGATGCCTTTTTTTGGTATTTTCTTAGTTGCTACCACCTATCTCTGGTTTTTATGTGTTCCACTTTTGCATGCACACGGCACTTAATTCAGACTCAGCTACCTTAGACAAGAAAAGTTTCCAGCTGTGGCACAGCACTGCGAACAGGTAGACCTCTTTTTTAGCCAAGAAGCAGTTGGGGCAAATTTTTCCTATTTCCCTTTTATTTTGTGAAGCATGCAGAAAACAGCATGGGATTTGTGAGCTTAATTCAGCTGAGACCCAGGGAGAAACGTCTAAGTGAGCAAAAAGCAGGGATTCTAGCCCAAAGGGGAAGGAAAGCGACCCTACCACCTTAAGTGTAGAAATTCAGGTTGGCTGACTTCCTCCCCACTTTGAGAAGGAGGACTCAGGCCCAGAGGGGTTAGGTGACTCTTGAGATGGAGCTGGGTGGTCCTATAGCAGGAGCCTCCCTTCCTGCCTCGCCCAGCTCGTAGCATCGTCAAAACACTCTCCTAAGAGACACAAGTGTGTCTTCCCAGTTCTCTTCCAGTCCTGCTCACCAGGGCTTCCCAGGTGGTGCTTACGGTAAAGAACCTGTCTGCCAATGCAGGAGACATAAGAGACACAGGTTCGATCCCTGGGATGGGAAGATCCCCTGGAGGAGGACATGGCCACCCACTCCAGTGTTTCTGCCTGGAGAATCCCAGGGACAGAAGAGCCTGGCGGGCTACAGTGCCTGGGGTCGCAGGGAGTCGGACAGGACTGAGCAGCAGCAGCACCCTGCTTACTGATGAGCATCTCAGGTGGGTGTGGGAATACACTCAACACCGCTCACTCGCTGGTCACTTCCAACACGCAACTGGCCCAGAAGCGACGATGGCAAGACATGAAGAGATGACAGCCCAGACCCAATGAGGTGGGAAGGGACTCAGGATAAATGTCACTTTCTGCTCTACCTGGCCAGGACAGCTTGGCCACTTCACACACATTCACACACACGTGCGTGCATGCACACACACACACACACACACACACACACGGCTCTCTTCCTCTGGAGCTGACCTGCTCCTGGCCCCTTCACACCCCTACTTCCTGAGGCTCAGGTTCACAGGGAAGGTGTCAGCAAAAGTCTCCCGGCCTCAGAAGGCTGGGTGAGGGACAGGATGGGGGACCAGCCCAGGCGTGTGGGGGGCTTCCATTGCCCCCCTCACAACAGCAAATCCTCCTTTTGTAGCAGTGGAACCTGATGGTCAGACAGCGTGGCGTCGGCTCAGTGCAGCAGCTAAAGCCAGACCCCACGGATGAGGGTGTGGACCCGCCCAGACATGGCTCTGGAGTGCGCTTGTTGGGGGACATGTATGTGGCGCGGGGAGAGGCTGGGATGAACGCAGAGACCTGGGGCCACAGGCCAAGCCCCAGGAAGCGCACAGCAGTTAGGGTGAGCAGTGGCCCTGCGTCCCCCTCCCTGCCCCACCAGGAGGCAGAGGGCGGGAGTCTCCCGGCTATGCCAGGAATGCAGCTGCAGCAGGGCTGGCAGGGGGACAGGGCAGCTTGCTGCCCGGAGGGACCCGCAGAAACAGGAGCTGGAATTCTCTCTTCTCCTGTTCCCGCTGGTTGGAAGGCTGTCCCGCCTCCTTGGCTGAGAAAGCTGCCCTGGAGCGGTGCGCCTGGGGCTTGGGTGCGAGGTGCTGGGAACAATCGCCTCGGCTCTTGTCGGGTGGTGGGCGGAGCTGCTGACGCAGAGCCGCTGCCCGCCTCGGCGCGCCCCTCACCCCCCACCCCCACCCCGTTTGTGCCTCGCCTCGCCCGGGGATGAGCAGGTTCCCACTGGCGAGCGGGAACTGCCCCGGAAAGAGGTCTGTGCCACTCGGCCCCGCGCCGCCCAGGACGAGGGGCCCCAGGGTGGAGGGGGCCTCTCTTCTTGCCGCATCCTCTCCCCAGGGGCCCCTCGTCCTGGGCGGCGCGGGGCCGAGTGGCACAGACCTCTTTCCGGGGCAGTTCCCGCTCGCCAGTGGGAACCTGCTCATCCCCGGGCGAGGCGAGGCACAAACGGGGTGGGGGTGGGGGGTGAGGGGCGCGCCGAGGCGGGCAGCGGCTCTGCGTCAGCAGCTCCGCCCACCACCCGACAAGAGCCGAGGCGATTGTTCCCAGCACCTCGCACCCAAGCCCCAGGCGCACCGCTCCAGGGCAGCTTTCTCAGCCAAGGAGGCGGGACAGCCTTCCAACCAGCGGGAACAGGAGAAGAGAGAATTCCAGCTCCTGTTTCTGCGGGCTTGTCGCAAGCCCCTGGGCTCAGGCTCCAGGTCTACTGTTCTTGGAAGCCAGAATGTTGCTAGTCGACGCCTTTGATGAGCCATCTGACAGATAAGGAGACAGGCTATAGCTCAGCTGTGCGTGCCGCTCAGCTCCGGGCGAGATCCTAACCTCAGCTGGCTCACAGCCCCCAGGGCCGTGAATTCTCCGGCACAGAGGCTGTGAGGGACCCAGCACCGGAGTCTAGTGTGTGACCCACGGGGGCTCTTGGTGGCCTCGCAGGGGTCGCTGCAGGCCCGTCCCATGAGGTCTAATTGGGGTCTCCCAGATGGACAAGCTCCAGCCCACAGAAGGGGTTCTGCCCTGCATACAGGCTCCCTAACCTCCATGCACCGGCGGAGGGGACCTCAGGCTCGCTCTGCTCGCTCCAGGAGATGAGCGCCGGGAGGCCCGCGGAGTCCGGCGGTGCACAGCGAACACACCAGCGCCCTGCAGCCCCGCCCAGGCGCCCAGCCCACACCGGCGGGTGGACTTTCACCGGCAGCTCACTTTCTGGTTCCCGTTTGCAGGATGACAAAGAGGGCAGAGCCCAGCCTGCCTGGTGTCTCCCTGGGTTTGCTGAGTTCTTAGGTGAGGGTTTCCTGGTGACTCAGTGGTAAAGAATCTGCCTGCAGTGCAGGATACCTGGGTTCGATCTCTGGGCTGGGAAGATCCCCTGGAGGAGGGCGCGGCAACCCCCTCCAGTGTTCTTTGCCTGGCGGGCTGCAGTCCATTGGGTTGCAGACTGAGCCACGGGCCAGATTGGCAGTGGGGAGGCAGGGAGCAGGGAGAAAACTGGGCCGGGAGGACAGTCCTGGGGAAGCCCCCATGGGTTCCTCCACAGCCAGGCCCTCCAGACTGTTACTCTGGGTGGGCCAAGGGAGGGAGGAGGCTCACGGGGGCCCCGGGTGACTGGGGGTCAGAGTCCTGGGGAGAGAGCCTGGACCATGATGTCAAGACGGGCCCTCTCCAGGGGAGCTGCCAGTGGGGTGGGGGCCCTGGTTCCAATCCAGGCTCTACTTGCCCGAGTTCTCAGTGACTTTCCTGGGGGCTATGAAACGATAAAACCCAGGTGGTCAGCATCAACATCTTTGCCAGGCAGCCCCTGATGCCAAGGGTGTATGTGTGTGTCTCTGTGTGTGTAGGGGCAGGGAGGTTGGGGACCTGCATTTTGCCTGGCTGGATGACTACCTGTCTTTTAAAGGAAGAGAGCGGCTCAATCCCACTGGAGGCCTCCAGGAGCCTGAGAGAAGCAAGCGCTGCTGGAGTCTGGCTTAGCCTGGGGAGGGATGGGAAGAGGCCTCCCCGAGTGCCTGCTCAGACCCCCTCACCTTCTGCCACCCCCTCTCCCAGTCACAGGCTCAGGGTCTTTCTCTTGCTCAGCTGTCAGGGTGAAAGTGTTCTAGGACACACGGATGAGGCAGGTCAGGGGGCTCAGCTGGGACCCTAAGCTAACCAGCAGAGTGACTTTGACCTTGGGCAGGAGACAAGCTCTTCCTCATGAGTTAAATCAGGATCATTGTCTCTGTGTTGTTGGAAGAATGAAACCAGATTGTTGTTCAGTTGCTCAGTCGTGTCCGACTCTGCGACCCCATGGACTGCAGCACGCCAGGCTTCCTTGTCCTTCACCATCTCCTGGAGTTTGCTCAAACTCTTGTCCATTGAGTCAGTGATGTCGTTCAACCATCTCATCCTGCCCTCACTCTTTCCTAGCATCAGAGGCAGCTCAGACTTGAACCAGATCCCTTCCAGCTAAGCTAGAGGGGTGTGCCGGCATGCTCAGTTGTGTCCAACTATTTGCGACTCCATGAACTGTAGCCCTCAAGGCTTCTCTGTCCATGGGATTCTTCAGGAAAGAATACTGGAATGCGTTGCATGCCTTCCTGCAGGGGGTATTCCTGACCCAGGGATTGAACCTGAGTCTCCTGCATTGCAGGTGGATTCTTTACCCATTGAGCTACCCAAGATTAGATAAAAGATAGTATTTTTAAGGAACCCCCAGACTCTTCTTCACAGTGGCTGTATCAATTTACATTTTCACCAACAGTGTAGAAGGGTTCCTTTTTCTCCACACCCTCTCCAGCTTTTATTGTTTGTAGATTTTTTGATGATGGCTATTCTGACCATGCGGAGAAGGCAATGGCAACCCACTCCAGTGCTCTTGCCTGGGAAATCCCATGGATGGAGGAGCCTGGTAGGCTGCAGTCCATGGGGTCGCTGAGGGTCGGACACGATTGAGTGACTTTGCTTTCACTTTTCACTTTCATGCACTGGAGAAGGCAATGGCAACCCACTCCAGTGCTCTTGCCTGGAGAATCCCACGGATGGGAGCCTGGTGGGCTGCCGTCTATGGGGTTGCAGAGAGTCGGACACGCCTGGCATGACTTGGCAGCAGCAGCAGCAGCAGCGCTCTGGCCCTGTGAGGCATTCCCTTCACTGTGCTGCATTTCTCTCACCATCGGTGGTGCGAGCGGCTTTGCATGCGCCTCTTGGCCATCTGGGTGTCTTCTCTGGAGAAGAGAAGTGTCTAGTTAGGTCTTCACCCATTTTTTGATTTTTGTTTTAACTGAACTGAGCTGTTTGTATATTTTGGAGATTAATTCCTTGTCAGATGCTTCATTTGGAAGTATTTTTTCCTATTCTGTCGGTTATCTTTTCATCTTATTTATGGTTTTCTTTGCTGTGCAAAAGCTTTTAAATTTAATTAGGTCCCATTTATTTTTGTTTTTATTCTCATTACTGTAGGAAGTGGGTCAAACAAGACCTTGCTATGATTTATGTCAAAGAGTGTTCTTATATTTTCTGCTAAGAGTTTCATAGTGTCTGATCTTACTTTAACCCATTTTATTATTTTTTAAAATAACTGATTAGTTAATTTGCTGCAATGGGTCTTTAGTGTGGCATGTGGGATCTAGTCCCTGGATTAGGGATTGAACCCAGGCCACCTGTGTTGGAGCACGGAGTCCTAGCCACTGGACCACCAGGGAAGTCCCAAGTTTATTTTTGTGTTTGGTACTAGAGGGTGTTCTGATTTCATTCTTTTACATGTGGCTGTCCAGTTTTCCCAGCACCAAGAGACTATCTGAAGAGAGATTCTTACTGAAGAGACTGTCTTTTCTCCACTGTATATTCTTGGCTCCTTTGTCATAGATTAGCTGACCATAGGTGCATGGGTTTATCTCTGGGCTTTCTGTCTTGTTCCACTGGTCTATATTTCTGTTTTGGGGCCAGTACCATACTGTCTTGATGACTGTAGCTTTGTAGTGTATTCTGAAGGCAAGGAGCCTGATTCCTCCAGCTCTGTTTTTCTTTCTTAAGACTGCTTTGGCTATTCAGGGTCTTTGTGTTTCCATACAAATTGTAAATTTTTTTGTTCTAATTCTGTGAAAAATTCCATTGGTAATATGATAGGGATTGCATTGAATCTACCATATGATCCCACCACTGGGCACATGCCCTGAGAAAGCCGTACCCCAAAAAGACACACACACCCGATGTTCACTGTAGCACCATTTACAACAGCCAGGACGTGGGAGCGGCCCAAGCGTCTACTGACAGACACATGGGTGAAGGTCTGGTACATATACACAATGGAGTGTCACTCGGCCATAAAAAAGAATAGAACTGTGCTGTTTGTAGAGATGTGGATGGACTTAAAGTCTGTCACACAGAGTGAAGGAAATCAGAAAGAGAAACACAAATATTGCATATATTACAGACTCTAGGAAAATGGTACAGATAAACCTATTTGTAAGGCAGGAAAAGAGATGCAGACACAGACAGCAGACGTGTGTACACGGTGGGGGACACAGAAGGCAGGAGGGATGAACTGGGAGGCCATCACACATAAAACTGGTAATTAGTAGGCACCTGCTGTATAGCACAGGGAACTCAGCTCAGTGCTCTGTGGTGACCTAGATGGGTGGGATGGGGGTAGGGTGGGAGAGGAGGGGATGTATGTATACACACGGCTGCGTCACTTTACTGGACAGCAGAAACTAACAACATTGTAAAGCAACCATATCCCAGTAAATTAGAAAGATGAATAATAGACATAATTGAGACTGACAACTTCAAAAAAATAATATCGTCAAAGTGTTTAGCCTACAGTGTTTGGCACAGGGTAAGAGCTTAATAAAAGAAGAATTAATGTGGTGCTAACCCCACTGTCCAGGGGGATCGGGGCAGGGGGTTCTACAAACCTCGCAAACCATACTAGCTCAATCTGGTTCCCAGGAGGCTGGCACTCCAAGTGGGAAGCCCTGCCAAGGACACAGTGAAACAGCAAGGACAGAGGGACAAATGGGACAGGTGTGCCCAGAAGCCAGGAGCAGTGGGCACTCCAGCAACTGCCACCGGGCGAGGCTCCACACAGGCTGGCGTCCAGGAGACGGGGAGATGTGTAGGGCAGAGTGGGAGGTGAGGAGCTTACCTGGTATCTTGTCCCAAAAGGAAACTTGGGGTCCTGCCCAATAGGTGATGGAAGGTATGATTTAAAAATAATTCCAGTAAATCTCAGGCAGAGCTTGAAAGCCAGATGATGCTGCAGCTCTAAGCAGGGCAGGGCCTGCTGGGCTTGCTTCCTGGCCCTGTCCTTTCAGAATCTTTACCCTATGCCTCAGCACCCCATCCCTGTTCCCCTCATTCTTCTCAGCATGGCTGACTCTGTCCCCAGCTTCTAGGGACGGGCAGCTGGGCCAGGGGACCCGGGACGCCCTTCCTTAGCATGCAGGATTAGCTTTGGCAAGTCCACCCCAGATCCCCGGCTTCAACACAGCTCCTGCCCTCTTGGCCTCTCTCAAGAACTCCTCGAGGCCCCTGGACTGGGTCAGAAACAATGGGGGTCTCCCAGAAGGGCTGGGACGGACCACATGGTAGATGATTTAAAAAAGGGAAAAAGCAAGGAAAGCGCAGTTCGTTCTCCTAGGAAGTGAGCTCCTTGAGCTGGATCCTCTTGGTTCCTGGGGGAGGCACGAAGCTGACTCCCCAGTGCTCACAGCGGTCTCCACGGCCTCTTGTGCACCAGTCCTGTCCCCCTCTCTCAGCCCAGGGACGCAGGAAGAGGGACAGGAGGGAGAGAGAAAGTGTGTGCAAGAGAGAGACACACAGAGGCAGGGTGCATGAGTCAGGTGTGACCTGGGCATGCTGGCGAGGGGCCAGGGGCTGGGCCTGGGGGAGGGGAGGGGTCTTGTCTTCACTTCAATGGGGGCAGGGGTGGCGACACAGGCCTGGGGGACGTGACGCCCCCGCCTCACGCTAGAGGAGCCCAGGGACATCGGGAGGACCCCTCCCCAGCGCAGGGCTGTGATCTGCCCATCCTCAGCCAGGCTCATGTGACAGCCCCCTCCCTTCTAGGT